>JAUMJM010000038.1:3000000-3510000 GCA_033558235.1 Neomorphus geoffroyi
CTTTCCCTGTGGGACCTCCCCAGGACCGATCAAAGCCCCAGGCTCCACTGCCAATGCTGCTCTCTAACGGGTGGGGGAGGCTGACCTGTGCCCTGTATTTCCACCCTGCTCCACCTCACAGCCCCTCCTCTCCTGGTGGGAGCTCCCTGGGACCCGAGCAGAGCCTCAGGCTCCAGTGCTAACATTGATTGGTAACCGGTTTTCCTAACCTATCTCCTTGTTTTTAACCCGCAGATGAGGATGATGTGCATAAATGTGGCCGCTGCCAGTCAGAGTTCACCTCCCTGGAGGAATTTGTGCAGCACAAGCTACACAAGGTCTGCCAGCGGGCTCCTGACACGCTGCCCGCTGCACCGGCAGCACTTCTCGGGCCAGAAGCACAAAAGGTGACAGCAGGCTTCTCATCAAGCTGCGACTGAAAGCAGTTAGAATTGTAGAATCATGGAATGGTTTGTGTCAGAAGGGACCTCAAAGCCCATCCAGTTCCACACCCCTGCCATGGGCAGGGACACCTCCCACTGGATCAGGTTGCTCAAAGCCCCACCCAACCTGGCCTTGAGCACCTCCAGGGATGGGGCAGCCACCACTTCTCTGGGCAACCTGTGCCAGGGCCTCCCCACCCTCACAACAAAACATTTCTTCCTAAGATCTCATCTCAGTCTCCCCTCATTCATCTGCAAAACATTCCCCCTTGTCCTATCTCTGCACTCCCTGATAAAGAGCCCCTCCCCAGCTTTCCTGGAGCCCTGCACCTCTGATTCTGATATCCCTATCTTGAAAATCTCCGCAGGGCTCAGCCCCTTCTGCATATGGCCTCCTGGGTTGGAGGGGAGAGAACAGAACACAATGTTTGTAAAGGTAATAAAACTCCTGCTAAAAATGTTATCCATTACAGCAGGTTATCCCTTCCATCGAGGAGTCGATAACTGTCGCTCACATTGTCGTGGAAGCATCTTCGATAGCAGAGGAAATTGGCAGTGCATCAACTGTAGTAGGTGAGCTTTCCAACAGCTGCTGGCTCCAGAACGGTTCACTCGTCCTCTGGTTTGTGTGGTATCTGGGTGAGCGCTTGGTGTCACTGAGCACCAGGACTGGGGGGACAGCGCATTGCCTCAGAAATGTGAGTGGTGTCTCTGAGCTGGCTTTGCAGCTCTCTCTCCACGTTAATACAAATTAGATTTGAAAATCCACTCCAGGAAATGGACTCAAGCTGTGCTACGGGAGGCTTGGGCTGGATGTTAGGAAATATTTCTTCATGAAAAGGGTTGTCAAGCACTGGAAGAGTCTACCCAGGGAAGTGGAGTCACCATCCCTGGAGGGATTTGAAAGCCATGTGAATGTGGCACTTAAGGACATGGTTTAGTGGTGGGCTTGGCAGTGTGAGGTTTAAGGTTGGACTCAGTGATCTTAAAGGTCTTTTCCAACCTAAATGATTCTGTGATCCTAAATGTCCCTTTTGATCTTTGTGCTGCAGTAATGAGCACTGTGGAGAGAGTTGGTTCCAGGGTTAGGATCCCTGTTTCTCCTTCCTGCCACATGAAATGTTGACACGGGACATGGACCCGGTCCTGTAAAGCTCTCTTCTGTTAAACAGTGTAACTGTCTCTGTATCCTTTACCCAGGCAGCGGGCACATCAAAGAAGTCATTGTTGCAGGAGACCACGTGTTTGAAAACCCAAATGGTCACGTTGATGGGGAAGTGGCTGAAGAGCAAGGCAACGCTGATGACCAGGAGCAGGATGTTTCCACAGAGCTGATAAAGGTTAAGCTGCTGGTTAACAAGGAAGGGCGATACGTGTGTGAACTGTGCCAGAAGACGTTCAAAACAGTACGTGCCACTTCTACTGCGTTGGGGTTGGTGAGGTGTTCAGACAAGCTGTTAACTTAAGGTGTCTCAGTACCTGGTAACAATGTGCCTCTCTACCGCACAATGCACTTCCCAAAGGGACATTCCAGTTCCAGCGTTGTTGTTCTTTACAGTCAAAATGTAAAATCTTTAACCGCTTGGAACGTCTAATAAATTAAAATTCTTTCCGTAGGCAAGCATCCTCAAAGCTCACATGATCACGCACAGCAGCAGGAAGGACTATGAATGTAAGCTCTGTGGCACTTCCTTCAGGACAAAAGGTTCTCTCATTCGACACCATCGGCGTCACACTGGTAAGACTTTCCAGAGTAAGAGAGCTGGAGTACGCTGCGCGTGGTTATCCAGCATGCATTCCCATGGAATTTATTGCTGCTTTCTGCCTCCTGCTGAGCAGAGACGGTTGAGCTCTCTGGTGTTTGGAGTGATGGGATGCAGTGTGAGGTCCCAGGATAAGCACAGCCTGCTTGTCGCAGACAGCTGAAATTGCTTTCCTAGCACTCTGTCACACAGAGCTCGTTCTGGTCACAATCAGTTTAATACTGTTTTGATTCTCATCATTTCCAGATGAAAGACCTTATGAATGCAAGAAATGTGGGAAAAGCTTCCGGGAATCAGGAGCTTTGACTAGGCATCTGAAATCTCTCACACCTTGCACTGAAAAGATGAACTTCAACATGAACAAAGAAATAGTAGTCAATAAGGATGATTTGCCAACAGGTCAGTGATGCCACCAGTACCTGCCTTGTGTCTGATAAACCCAGGTGCGCCCCAGCGCTTGATCTACTGATTCTTTCTTCTTTATGAAATCATTATCATAACATTACCATAGAATCATAGAATGTTTTGGGTTGGAAAGGACATTAAAGATAATCCATTTCTGACCCCCTGCCATGAACAGGGACACCTTCCTATCAGATATTCAGTTTGCATCTTCAATACAGGAAAAAGTAAGTTATAGAACTAAACTATTAAGCTGAAGTGCACATACCCAGGTGTTGGCCGTGTCTTGGGGGCTACAGGAAAGCTGGGCAGGGGCTCTTTATCAGGGAGAGCAGGGGTAGGACAAGGGGGAATGTTTTTCAGCTGAAAGAGGGGAGATTGAGATGAGATCTTAAGAAGAAATATTTTGCTGTGAGGGTGGGGAGGCCCTGGCACAGGTTGTCCAGAGCAGTGGTGGCTGCCCCATCCCTGGAGGTGTTCAAGGCCAGGTTGGATGGGACTTTTGAGCACCCTGACCCAGTGGGAGGTGCCCCTGCCGACGGCAGGGCCGGGTGGACCTGGGTGATCTCTTCCAAACCAAACCATTCTGTGATTCTATGAAGGATGTTTGAGAGTGGGGTACAAAGATGCTTTAACAGGTGCTTCATAGTCTAAGACACATTTTGCATGGGACATGGCAAACTGATGAAAGGTGGCTGTACCCCAAGTGATTCATTGTCCTTTTCTTGAAGGATCTTGTAGCTCAAACACAGATAATGTTTCATCGATACCAAGCGAATCCATCGAGACATCCCCTGTCATTCATCTTGTGACAGATGCAAAAGGCAACGTTCTTCATGAAGTCCACGTCCAAATGCAGGAACTTCCTGTTGTGGATGTGAAATCCCTGGACCGAGATGTGAGTGTCATTCCTCTTAAACACCCTTGATGCCTTTTATGCAAAGAAGTATTTTGAGTTATTCACCTCATAGACAAAATTTTATGAAGTGCTGAGGATAAATCTGTGTGGTGGAAGTAAATGATTAATCAGCTGCTTTTTCATGAGAATCATAGAATCGTAGAATCATTGAGGCTGGAAGAGACCTCTATGCTCATCCAGTCCACCCATCAGCCTGATCCCACTGTGCCTACTAAACCATGTCCTGAAGTGCCATGGCCACACATTTTTTGAACCCCTCCAGGGATGGAGACTCCACCACTGCCCTGGGCAGCCTCTGCCAGTGCTTCACTACTCTGTCAGTAAAGAAATTTTTCCTAATATCCAGTCTAAACCTCCTCTGGCACAACATGAGGCCTTTTCCTCTCATGCCATCACTTGTTACTTGGGAGAAGAGACCAGCATGCACCCCAGCACAACCTCCTTTCAGGGAGCTGCAGAGAGCAACGAGGCAAACCCTGCCCTGGTCTGGCTGGCTGCTGCTGTGGCTGCAATGTTGATAGGCTGTGCAGGGCTCAACAGCAGTGCAGGATGGAACAGAAAGTGGGAGGGTGATGGTGATGTCCATTCCCTGCTATGAGACTCTGTGGTAGGAGCAAAGGCTCAATAATCCTTGTACTACATGTTGTCAAAGCACAGATTCACCTCGTCTTTGCCCTGGTCCAAGATCATTCCCTTGTTGATCCCTCAGCCCTGGATCATGGCGTTGAACACCTTAGAAAGGATCACTGTGGGAGCAGTGTTTCTGCAAAAGAAAAGGATTAACTGTATTTGCTGTATATTCTTTCAGCAGTCGCATCCTGAGGAGCTGCCATGTGAAGGGGAAGCGAACAGCGAGAATCTGCTGCGACAGGCCATGAGGAACTCGGGGATCGTGATAGAGAGGGTTGCTATGGAGGAGATGTCCAAGCCCATCGAGCCTGCTGCAGCTGCTGCGGAAGAGCTGGAAAATGAAGCGGTGGGAGCAGAAGAGGAGCCGTGTGGGGAACAGTGCGTTGAAGTAGAACAAGCGGAGTCTGTATGTTTGTATTCCATCAATAGATTAATTTTGTACTCTTGTGTGCCTGCCCTTGGTTGTGGACAGTACTGTTGGCCTTGCCACCCCGCAAGCTGTCCTCAGCTAATGCATCTACTTTTCTCCCTCTGCCAAGGTCATTGTGTTATGTACTTCACACACGCCTCAGGTGTAGTGTTAGTTTGCTTGTGCACACTCTTGCTCCTTCTCTCACCTGCCATCAACCATTAACAGCATAAATTCCTTGTCAGAGCTGGTGTATTTAATTGGGAATTCGCTTAGCAACCCTTACTGTACACAGCAGTATAAAAATACTTATATTTTACCATTTTCTTTCTGATAGACAGATGCAGAAAGAACAAATGGGTACAAAAGTTACGTTTGTCCTTACTGTAATGAAGCCTTCAGTGAAGCTGCTTCCCTCGAAACACACGTCAAGGGCCATTTAGGTAAAGTTCTACTGCTCATGCTCTTGTCTGAAATGCACCATGACTTTACTATGATCTTAAAAATAGTACAGCTTGCTTTGTGTCAGATTCATTGCCTTTACCTGGCCGTTAGCCATGCAAAATCAGTTGTTGTGTAACATGCAAATACTTGTGTGTTGATATTGGTCGAGCTCTAGACTAGAGGGTAAAAGAAGTACTTAAAGTTTCTGTGTTTCAGGGCCTGCGCTGCATCCTTGCAAGCAGCATTTTGTGACAAGGCCAATGAAAAAGTTAGTGAGGCAGATAAGGTTGATAGGCTGGAAATGCTGCTTGAAAGGCACCAAACGCGGTAAGAGCAGCTTTTGAGTGGAATTCTCTTAGGAATGAGACAAAGCCCATAAATGCAGTTGAAAATACAATTACCTTCCTTCTCTGGGTTAATGTTTTGGTAAGAACTTTGTTCCAGCAGGTAGTGGATACTTGCTCCTGCTGGTTGTCCTGTATCAACCACACGTTCTCTCTCTAGATTACAAGCCTTTTAAGTGTGAGGAGTGTGGCAAAGAGTTCACAAAGGGCTATCTGCTAAGGAAGCACCAAGAAGTGCACGTGAACGAACGGCGATTCCGCTGTGGAGAGTGTGGCAAGCTCTACAAGACCATCGCACACGTGAAGGGACATCGAAGGGTGCACTCTGATGAGCGGCCATATTCCTGCCCAAAGTGTGGCAAGCGGTACAAGACAAAGGTGGGCCTCCCTCACAGCAGGCTTGTCTTCCAGTTTTCCTTTCCAGAGCTGGGGTTTGGGAGAGGTTAGGAGGTTTTGCTTCTGGAAGAACAAATGCCAACTCATCTGCCTGTTGTAGGAGCAGAAGATCCAGGAGGAGCTTTTGTTTTAGGGGGGTGAAACAGGGACAGACTCAATAAAACTTACACATTTGCGTAGTAACTGTTCCTCCCATGTGACAAAACTATGTAATGATAACAAACCCAAGTATTTATCATGTTATACATGAGAAGTCCTCAAAGATGTTGGCTTTTACCCTGCAAGGTAAAATACTGTTTGCTTGGGTTTGTACTTCCCTTCAGCCACCCTTCATTGCTTCTCTTTCTGCAGAATGCCCAGCAAGTTCATTTCCGCACGCACTTGGAGGATAAGCCTTACGTCTGTCAGTACTGCAGCCGGGGCTTTCGGGAGAAAGGCTCGCTAGTCCGCCACATCCGCCATCACACCGGGGAGAAGCCTTTCAAGTGCTACAAGTGCGGGCGAGGGTTTGCAGAGCATGGCACTCTCAACAGGCACTTAAAAACCAAAGGTGAGGTGGCAGCGCCTGCCTGTGTTGGGCTGGTCTGGGCTTGGTGTGGACAGGCTGCTTTCTGGCCGAGTGATGATGGCTTTTTAGAGTGGATCTAATGACCTTCATTCGAGGCTGTTTATTGCCTGCATCTCGATGATCTTTCTGACCCAAACCAATGCTGAACAAACAGCCATAAAGCAGTTCTCATATAAAACCTAGGGCATCTAAATAAAGATAACCAAACAGAATTGGCTTTAACAATCCAGCCGCAGGGGTGCTGTGGGCTCTGTTCACAAATTCAAACCCATAACAGCTCCCAACTCCGGTTTAAGTGAGTGCTGAGATGTTGCCACTGCTTGAAGTGAGGGAGACAGACGATGTTCCGTGCAGGAGTCTGCTCTGAATCGTGCAGTGGTTCTGTTCCAAGATTCTGCTTTCACTTAAACCAGAACTTTCAGTTCCAAGGCATCAACAGAGGGAGAAAATTCACATTTTCACAAAGTAATGCCAGAGAGTGCTTGATTTCTGTGTCAGGAAGAGGCGAGAAGACTGTGAAATTTACAATGTGGCACATATTGTTATGGCTGAACTTGCCTTGCCAGTTGGTTTTTTTTGGCATTAAATTCATACTAATTTGGGGGTTTTATAAAATCCCGTAAAAACACAAAGTGTGGATGTTCTGCACAGAAAAACAGAGTTCTAGCCAATAATACTCTTTGATTGGATCAGTTCCAGCAGGCCTACAGCTGCTTTAGGTCCTAAGCATGGATTTTCCAACTTATTCAGGTAGTGACGATGATGTATTGAGATTGCAAAGGATGGTAAGAGTTCACTGAGGAATGAAGAGTTTCTTGAGTGGATACTGGAAGAGATGCATAAGCAGAAGAGAAATATGACTTAAAATAGACCAGTTGTCTCACTGTGTTCCTCACGTACAGCTTTTGAAATCCTGGATGGTTTTATGCATCTGAATTTAGTTGTGTATTTTTATTTTTTGAAATGACACCAGGGAGTTGCTCTGTGAAGCTGTTCTGCTGGCTGGTGTGATGCAGGCATCTTCTAAGATGCTATTTGGCCTGATGAAAGCCTGTTGCCTGACTGCTGCTTGTGTGTCAGCTGCATCCTGCTCCAGGGGTCCTGTTTGTGCTGTGCAGTGTTCTCCAGGCACTCCTGTATTTGGGATGGCGATGAAAAATAACGTTTCTCTGGCATTTTTTGGACTCCTATTCAGGTGGCTGCCTGCTTGCTTTGAAAGAGGTGGAAGAAGTGATTGTGTCAGAGGAAAGTCAGTCTGCTGACAACTTAGCGGCGACGGTCATTTCGGAAGATCCTCACACTGTTCTGGTAGAGTTTTCCTCAGTGGTGGCTGACACTCAGGAATACATCATTGAGGTAAGAGGTGGGCAAACAGCCTCTCATTCTGAACTCAGTGCAGTATTTGATCCATAAAAACTGTGTGTTCCTCATTTAGGCTTTTTGAGGGAAGCTAAAATATCTCACTCCTGCCTATGTGATCCTAGGAATAGGTGGGGTTAATCTGGTTCAGAAGGAGCACACTGGGAGCCTGCTTCATTGTGATGTCCTACATGTAACGTGGGCAGGAAAAGGAGCTTGCAGGGAGGATGACAGTTCACCAGAAGGCTGAGACCAAGAACCTGTGACCAGGTTCCAGATTTTAGGTCCTCACAAACTTTCTTCACCTTTCCCTCAACATTTACCTCCTCTTTTCTCCATTTCTGTTTAACTTATTTTGTCTGAAATAACCTCTGTTGTTTTTAACTGTCAGTGGCTGCCAAAAGCAATGAGTTATGTGTTTTGCTTTTTCCTGCTTTGTGACACAGAGCTGGTAACTCCTCCATGCAGAATAACACAGCTCATTTATCGAGTCTCTTTAGCACTGCTGGAGTTAATATTGTGGCTGCTACTATCAGGCGAAAAACCTGCCCTGTGGCCGAGTCCTGCTGAGGGAGGGTGTTGTCTGTTATTTATGAGGACTCTGCATTACTTCTAAGTTGCTCTCGCTAATGGGATTTGGAGGAAATTTCAAGGAGGAGCTGCTGCATCAAGGGGAAACACAAAAACTTTGATCTTAGTGTCTTGTATCTTGGCAATAAAGAACTTGTTTTGTAACAATTTAAAAAGTGAATTATTGTATTTTCTCTTTGAAGACTGCTACTGAAGACATGGAGACCAGTGAAGCCACAGAAATAATCGAGGGAACAAGACATGAGGTAAAGCAGCCACATCAGCTCTTATTTTGGGGACTTGCAGTAGATGAAATCAATCACTTTGGTGTCTGAAAATCAAGCTAAAACAAACCTCAAGAAATCAATTTACCTCCCTTTGTAGTTTTGCAGACCTGTCTATATACAGACTCAGTCCTGGTCATGCTGGGTTTGCCTGAGTGCTGCTGACCTTGGATCTGTTGCTGCTGACTTGCATGGCTTCATAGATGAGAGTGTAGCTGCCAGCCAAGTAGAATTGTACCATAATGCTGCAGCCTTGGGGAAACTATCTTTTTAATGCATTCCTGAATGCCAGAAATAGTAGCTCAGCTCCTGAACCACAGTTTGCTGGTTTGGATGTCTGGGCATGTATTGTTAAGGTTTCTTGTGAGCAGCAGTTTGACTTTCTGTGGGAAGTACCCTGCTGCAAAACATTCAGCCACATGAGGAGCTACATGGTCTAGGAGTCTGCTGTTCTGGGGCAATGAGAACTTCAAGGAACAGCTGGAGGAAATGGGGATGAAATGGTGCTTGTTGTACTGCGCTGCTGGTCATTGGGCACTGCTCATGGTGGTGATCGCTGCCTGTACTTTAAGAGAGCACAACACACCCAGAAATAACACGGTCTCATTTCTCTCCATGTAGGTCGACAGCCACATTATGAAGGTTGTGCAACAAATAGTAAATCAAGCGAACTCTGGTCACCAGATCATTGTACAGAATGTCACCGTGGCAGAAAACGCTAACGTGAGCACAGATGCCGCAGACACCATCACCATCGCGACCCCCGAGAGTCTGACAGAGCAGGTCGCGATGACGCTGGCGTCTGCCATCAGAGAAGGAGCAGTGCTGACTGCAGACGGGAGCATTGAGACAGAGGAAGGGACGGTGACGATGGTGGCATCCGAGGACATTGAGATAATGGAACACGCAGGAGAGTTTGTGATTGCCTCCGAGGAGGGGGAGGTGGAAGTCCAGACAGTGATCGTGTAATGGGAAGCGTGCAGCCAGCGACAGCTGTTAATGGTAAACACAGTGGTTGTTTCCAGTCTGGGGAATTGGATAAGTCCCGAGTTTGCCGTTAAAATTGTTGAGAGAGCAAGGAAGAGAATGCTTCCCTAGGTAAGTGTTGTAACAGGGTGGGACAGCCCCGAGATGGCTTTTGTTTGAAATGGAAATAACAGTAGTGAAGAACCTCTGCAGCGTCACGCTGTGGCAGTGACTAGTATGCTGTACGTGAGACTCAAGTGTTTTGTACAGCTGTCTTAAATAAAGGAAGATCTCTGTGAAGCATTTACCTCTGGCCACAGGACAGCGGCGTTCCGGTGTTTAGATTTAAGGGGATTCAGAAAGTGAAGCAAATCAAAGGGTCTCCTAAGAGACTCCTTCATCATGTGCATTTAAAACCAACCAAGGAAACCAAACCTGAGTGGTTCTGGTGTACACTCACCACCATTCAGAAATGTTCATGCCTTTAACCTCACTACTTTAGCTCTCCCAAGGCATGGTACTGCAGTATTTTTCTTCTTTATATCCTGGACACGTAGCCTTATGGTTTATGAGAGAATGCATCCTTGTACCCTCGCAGTGCCAGACAGGCTGCTCCGAGAGCTCCTCTGTCGGTCTGTAAAGCCATATTGTATAGAAATTCTGGTTTTAACCATATATGGATTTTTAATTGCATATTGTACAGATTCGGCATGTAAATAAAAACATTTTTTAAAAATAAAGTTATTTAAAGTTCTTACTATATTTTTCCAATTTCTGCTTTATTATCACTCAGACCAGTCCTTAGCATTTGCTTAGAACAGGGGTGTCAGACTCATGGCTTCTGCCATTCTCCTCCTGCAGCGTAACGTGTCACACGCTGCACCTGTGATCAGCAAGCTGGCAGGAGCATAGGTGTGAGGAGCTCAGTGCTGCTGCTGGGTAGAAACAAGGTGCCAGGCTGGATTCGGCCCGTGGACTGTGAGTTTGACTCCCCTGGCTTAAAGAAACCCTGTGCAGCAGCTGAGGAGGATCACATCCCTGCCATGCTTCCACAGGGAACTTCAGTTCCCAGGAGCTCTTTGTTAGCACTTTCCCTGCAAGTGCACACAGAGAAAGATCCACTCTAGTAAGAGAGACCAAACTTGTTTCTCCATACCTGCAAATTCATCCCCAGTCCCTCCAAAAAGGAAATGGGGACTAAGCTTAACCTTGAAGAACTTGTTGTGCCTGTTTCTCAATGGTACAACACAGCACACCATCATAAAAAGCCTGTTCCTTGTGCGTGTGTTCCTTTACTGAACCCACCTATTGCTCCCCCACCACGACTGTGTCTGGAAGAACGCACCAGCCACTGCCACAACCGGTACAAGCAGCATTACGGTGAAACTGAGAAGGACTCTAATTTTTGGAAGACTGGTGGGTTTTATGAAATCACAGTTTCCAATTACTTAACTGAAATACAGGAATCTTTTTATCAAAGCTGTTTGGGGCATTGCAGCACCCTGCTGAAATAAAGTCTTATAAAGAGGTACAAAATGCATACATAAGAGTGATAGCTTCATGTTTTCTTCTTTCTTTCCAATGCTGGAGGAGGCGTAAAGATTTCCTTTAAATTCATCCAGACTCCTTTAGAATAAATGTTTCTGTAGACAACTTGTCTGCCACGTGGCTGTGGTGTCAGGTAGTGGGAAGAGCTGTATCTCCTGGATTTGCACCACTCATTGGAAGTTTGGTTGGTCAAGGCCAAATAGACTGTGAAGCAGCAGTACGCACCCAGGACGAGCGTAAGCAGAGTAACGAAACCCAGCATGAAGACGATCCTAGGAAAAGTCATGAAAAGGTGCTGCAAAGAAAGAAAATAACAACTTCATTAATGAGTTGGCACATTAAACCACACGGAGGCCAGTGACCACCTCAGCACGCCTACAGAACTGCACATCCATCTGCACATGTAGCTGGGCGGTCCCAGTGACAAAGTCCCAGCTCTTTCCCTATCCTGTTAAGTGAGGGTCCATTTCTGAGTGAATCTCTGAGTAGAACATGCAGATTCCCAGAAATTAGTTTCCTTGCAAGCCTTGCTAATGTGCAGGGTTATTCTCTCCACCCATCCATCTCTGCATGTTTGTCCTTCATACTGGGGAGTTTTTGCTTCATGGAGATGATTGAAAAGAAACTGCGAAACAGGCTGCAATCTGTTAACACTTCAGTTTTGCTGATGTGATACAGTTTAAGCAGCTCTTTTCTGAGTTAAATTCCAGTACTGGGGAGTGGTAATGGTACTTCTCAAACATTCCCTGACCAAGATCCCTTTAAAAGAGACCAAAGCTGAAACATCTGTTGTCTAGGATGAGGAAAAGATAAAGCATTTTCTACTTATAAGCTCCCTGCCCTACTACAGAAAGGGATGAGGGGATTGAAATGCAAATGGCTCAAGTGCTTGAGAGACTCAAAGTCACCCCTTGCTTGTATGAGAGAAAATATTCCAGTATGTAAATTCTAAGGTAGCAGGGTCCTACTTTAACAGCTCCATGAGGTTATCTGGAGGACTGACAACAGTTTCCTAAGTAGTTGGTCATCAGAATGTAAAGTAATTCTTTATGAACCAGATCTGCTGAGTGAAAGCAGCCTGGAGACAGAAATCCAAAGGATGAGAAAGCAGAGTGAAGCGCTATGAGAAAAATCCTCTTTTTAAAATATTCTACAAGTTTTTCAAACTTTTTTAGCGGTGTGAGATTGGTAAAAGCCCTGGAGCCTGTCCACATCCTGCCTGTGAGAATGGGAGGGCTTACAGGATTCCCAAAAGCAAAGATTGGGATAAGCCTTTCCCTAAGCCAGCCTGCATAAACTCACCTGAATGAGGAAGAGAATGTCAACAGCGTGCTCGTGTCCCTCGTCATCAAGGTACCTCCCCTCCATCAGATTGGACAGCAGCACCACTTGGATGAGAAACATGGCCGTGATGATGGCAATGGTGGCAGCCGTGGTGGCCAGCGTAAGCAGGTACAGGAGGAAATACTTGGCATTGGAGGCCCCGACGCAGTTGTTGACCCACACGCAGTGGTGATCGAAGCGATGTACGCACGCACTGCACAAACCTGACAAGGAGCGAGGGACAGACCATCCAGTTATTTGGGGTTTAAGTCATCAATTTAGTTTTTACACAGCTTAGGATAGTTTTTCACCTGAGGAAATCTGAGAATTATAGTCACAATTTAACTGACAGCTTTTTAAGCAAATGCATTCATTCCAAATGTGCATCATTAAAAACCCAAATGTTACAAAGACATGTATCTCATTTCCTCTTTTATTCACCAGGCCTGAAGCTGAAAGACTGGTTTCTCTGCTAGTACTGCCCAGCAAAGCATATGAAAGGCAGGGACAGTTGCTCCCAGCTTTATTTTATAATAGATTATAACAGCAAAGTCTGCAAGAGAAACACAAAATTCTCAGCTCAGGTCTTGTCAGGTGACCATTTTTCATTTAACTTCCAGGTGCTAAGAGCTCCCTACCTGAAGTGACACCCCTAGAATGAGTGATTTCTGTGAGAAGGAACCACAGCAGAATAGTGCCTTAGTTGGGCAAAGGGCAGCTGTGAGCTGGGACCTTGTGAAACAAACACAATCTTGTGTGGATTGCGCTGGATAACGTGAACTGGAGGCACTGATGGAGAATTAATCTGGAAAGTGTTACTATTACGCTTATTGAGGAAGTTAAGATTCTTACTGCAGTGTTTTGACCTGGCTGGCTTCTCCAGGTTGCATGTTGGACAAAAGATGCCTTTCTGAAACAATACATCATCATAGGCATAAACCTTAACCAACGAGGCGTGATTTGATTTTGTTACTATACCTGTGAAAGAAACCAAAAAAACAGTAAAAGTAATGGTGTTTGTGACATTTTTTAGGTTCCATTTTTCAGTGAGCTTACCGGGGTCAGCGCGAGAGCAGAGGATGAAGCAGCCCATGTTGCCAGCCAGCAGCAGGTAGGGCAGCAGCAGGAGGAGCAGGGGGAACTGCAGCTCCCAGCAGTACACGAACACTTCCCACGTGTACTCCCCGTACACGGCAGCCTGCAGGGCTATGTGCAGGCCAACAAACACACAGCTCCTGCAACAGAAAGGATACGGCCTGTTTCATACCCAGCATCCTGATTAACAGGCCAAGTACACTCAGAGGTGACCAGCAAAGACTTTCCAAATACAAGGAGACACCTCTTCTAGGTTTTCAGGCCAGCATGGATTGCGTATTAATAGTGCTTTCTCCATCCAGTGGCTTCTCCTCCTCTTCTTCCCACATACACTCATTTAAATATGCCAGCTAAATTCACTTCCATTATCGGCGTGTCCTCTGGCTTTTTTTTCCAACAGCCGAGTCAAGTACATAGCACCCTTGGTGCTGACAAAATATGCCATGGCAACAGCCGACAACACATCCTGCCAGAAGACATTTGCTGTGCTTCTGGAAGCACAGGAAAAGGTAACCTTAAAAACCCCACAAGAACACAAGCAGCTTTCCAAAATCCATGTGGCAGGAGGTCAGCAGTGGCAAACACCAGCTCCAACCTGTTGCCAGCCCAGAGACAAGCAGCCCAACTGCTTGGGATGCAGGTTTCTGTGGGATGCATCACACTGAGCAACAACTGCCAGTAGCCTGTTCTCTTACCACAGTTCTCTGTTTTATAGGTCAGCTTGCCGGGGGTTTCACTAATGAGTGATGTATGTTTTACTGCAGCTCCAGACAAGCTCTCCTCTACTGTTCTCTCTTTCACCATTTCCGTGTACAATCCAGCAAGACCCTGCAGAGCCTCCTCCCAGCTGCAGGGCTACAAGAAGACACCTTCAAGCGCTGTGCCTCACTGGACTTCTGCAGGAACTGGAAAACCCCCTGCATGAATGAGGTGATGCCACCGAGGGATGTGCATGGACCAAAGTGCCTCCAGTGCACAGCACAACTACCCAAGGCCCATTGGGTAACAGCTCTGCTGCTGCCAGCACATCTGGCAGTGTAAACATTCCTCCTGGGCTGTGTTAACAGCAGAGAAGCTGCACAGCAGGCAACAAACCAACTGCAGTGCACGCTTAACAGCTGAGGACGCTACGCCCCTGAAGTGTCTGTCATGCTGGAGTGGCTGCCCCCACAGGGAGGGTGTTTAAATTCGTTCCTGAAGCAGATCCTGAAGCACCAAGGTTTACATGATGCCTCAAAACTCAACCTAAGACAGCAGGCTGCAGTCTGCCAGCTGTGCAGCTTCCCCCTGAGCCACCTGGACATCCAAGCTGCTGGACTAAGACTAATGGGATTTGAGGGAGAGGATGGGGATTGCTAGCTCTGTCTAAACTCATTCTGCAGCTGCCAGAGAGGCTGTTGGATGCAGCCTCCCACCAGTGCGACCAACATCTGTTACACCGGAAGCTACTGAGCCACATTATCTTTATTTGTCAACATGTTCAGATATTTCAGAGTAGCATCTTCCCAACAATAAGCAAAGTACAGAGCGACAGCAGTGTGGCAAACCTTACAGGGAACCTGTAACCCCCAACAAGCATCCCTCATGAAAAGAAACCACCTGAGGATAACAATGAAAGTTCTGATGGTGGCAAGAGGTCACTAATAGTGGCCAAAAACACCAGTAAAAAGTAATGTCAAAAGCATGCAGTGCAATACCTTGTGTGGAAGAGCCTGTGAAGTGCCCTCTGCCTCGCTCTCTGGAGCTGTGTGGGGATTACAAAGGACAACACCTAAAGTAAACAAAACCACCACGTTATCCAAACCGCACATCACTCCTGCCTTGTGGGACTGTCAGACAAAATCATCAGTCACAGTTTT
This sequence comes from Neomorphus geoffroyi, assembly GCA_033558235.1. Taxonomy (NCBI): domain Eukaryota; kingdom Metazoa; phylum Chordata; class Aves; order Cuculiformes; family Neomorphidae; genus Neomorphus; species Neomorphus geoffroyi. The sequence continues at coordinate 3,015,302 of JAUMJM010000038.1, forward strand.
GTATCTCTGTAGCCATACCACCAGGGAGGAAGCTGATGTGTAGTGGCATCTGAGCTCTGAAGAAGACAGGCAAGCACATTGCTAGGGTTTTCAAACTAGGAGTGAGGTCCCATATTCTTGGAAGCTCAGAAGGCACAAACAAATTTATCTGGGTTAATGTGTGAAAGTTATAAGGAGATTATACCAGGTTATGGACTGGGTAACTGGTTAAGCAGGGGATAGAGCTGAGCCATTTCCGAACTACAATATGCTTCATCAGGACGTCTGACAGATGCAAGCGGAGATAAGCAAAGGGATAAACCCTGCTATCCTCTACAAAATGCGAAAAAACCCAAACACCCCCCCCTAAAAACAACCAAACCCCAAACAAAGAGCATCAAAGCCAACCCTCCCCTCCCAGTTTCTTTGCCTAGAGTGACAATCCAGACTGATGGCTCCATGTCTACCTAACTCCTGGTTCAGAAGCAGCTAGACACAAGAAAACTGCCCGTCTTCATTCAGTGAACTCCTCAGCAACGGCCTGTGACTCAGGAATTGTTTGACCCTGCCATTTGGAAGATGCCGGATCTCTATAGCAACATGCTGCTCCATCAGCGGCAGAGGAATTAGAGCAGCTGAGCCTATTTCTAGCTGACATGGAAAGAAAATATGCAGCGAGAGCTTCTTGTCTCAGATGTGAAAGCCCGGAAGGCAAAAAGCATATGCAGAGCTGAGAAGATGTTAAATATTTTTCCTCTTAACTGGCATGCCTCCTGTCAGCAGTCCAAGTGACAAGGCTTTTCTAAAAGAGGCTGTGTGTTGTGACAGGAAACACACAAGACAATCAGGCAGAAATACAACCTGGCTGTAATGGCAAAATCCCAATTTAAATCACCAGTGTGTGTCAACGCAGTCCAACAACGCACCCAGCACCCACTGTCCCCACCTACAACACAGCAACCCCTGCACTTCAGCCACTCCGTACACCAGAGCAAAAGGCTTTCACAAACACCACTTGGGCTTGCAGTGATGAAAGCAGGAGGGAAGGAGAAGACTTGCACCACACATAGAACCACCTTGCACAACGGAACCGCTGGCAGCATGAAAAACAGGCTGGGGGGAGCTGACACCACAGAGCGAGGAACTGCACTGTGTGAAAGTTATTATCTCGTATCACTCACAGTGAACCCTTTGAAGGATCTTACAGAAGGCAAAAACCAAACTTCCAGGCTTACCTGCTTCATTAATTACAGTCAGAAGTGAATTTAAAATGCAGTGTCTAGAGAAACTGTTTATAGGGGAGAAGTACACTAATTTTAGCAGGAGGAAGAAGGGCAGAGTGCTGGGATGCTCTGAAAGGCCAGTGCTTTACCTGGCTGGCACTGCTGGCGCTCCTTGCGAGGAAACCTTCCTTCCTACCGGAGCAGAGGCACAGCAGAGCGAAGGCAGCAAGCACAGTGCAGAGGTAAATCACGAGCAGGGTCAGAAACTCCATTCCCAGCTCTGCAACACAACAGCACCTTCTTGTCAGGGCCTTTTGTATGGCCTTGGCTGTTCCATCAGCACCGCACAGGGGCCTAGGGCAGCCCAGGGCCCAGAGAGCCACCCTCTCCTGGGATAAATAACCTGCATAGGATTTACAGAATCATGGAATGGTTTGGGTTGGAGGGGATGGACCTCAAAGCCCATCCAGTTCCACCCCCCCTGCCATGGCCAGGGATACTTCCCACTGGATCAGGGGGCTCAAAGCCCCATCCAACCTGGCCTTGAACACCTCCAGGGATGGGGCAGCCACCACTGCTCTGGGCAACCTGTGCCAGGGCCTCCCCACCCTCACAGCAAACCATTTCTCCCTAAGATCTCACCTCAGTCTCCCCCCTTTCATCTGGAAAAACATTCCCCCTTGTCCTGTCCCTGCACTCCCTGATCAAGAGCCCCTCCCCAGCTTTCCTGTAGCCCCTTTCAGTACTGGGAGGCTGCTCTAAGGTCTCCCTGGAGCCTTCTCCTCTCTGGGCTGCACAGCCCCAGCTCTCTCAGCCTGGCCTTGTACAAGAGGTGCTCCAGCCCTCGGATCACCTCCAACGCCCTGCTCTGGACCTGCTCCAGCAGGTCCATATCCTCCTTATGTTGGGGATTCCAGAACCGGACGCAGGGCTCCAGGTGGGGTCTCAGGAGGGCAGGCAGAGGGGCAGAATCCCCTCCTCGCCCTGCTGGCGCCACTGCTTTGGGTGCAGCCCAGGACACGGGGGGTTGTGGCTGGGAGCGCACGCTGCAGCTTCTCCTCCCCCAGCACCCCAAGTCCTTCTCCCCAGGGCTGCTCTCATCCCTCCGCCCCCCGCCCCTACTGACACCGCGGGCTGTCCCGGCCCGGCTGCAGCACCTCGCACCCCGCAGGGTGTGTGCGGTCCCCGCAGCCCCAGCCCAGCCGGGGTTGCTGCCCGGGAACCCCCGGGAGCGCCGGGACCCAGCAAGAGACTGCAAGTGGAGGTGGCGGAGAGAGGGGGGGGGGGGGAACCGGGCCCTTCCGCCCTCCCGCCAGCCCGGCCAATCGATCGCCGAGACCCGCCCCGCCCCGACTCGGCCGCTCGGCGATCGGCGGCGTGGGATGAAACTGGGATGGGGCTGGAGGGGTCGAGGTGGGGCTTGCAGGGCTGGGGTGAGATTGGGGTGCGGCTGGAATAGGGCTGGCAGGGCTGGGATGAAGATGGGGTCGGGATGCCGGGGTCGGGATGCCGGGGTCGGGATGCCGGGGTCGGGATGGGGTTGGAAGGGCGAGGATGGAGCTGGGATGGGGCTAATGGGACTGGGGTGGGGCTGAGATGGAGTTGGCAGGGCTGGTTTGGGGCCAGGATGGGGCTGGCAGGGCCGGAATGGGTCCGGGATGAGGATGGATTGGGTCCGGGGTGGGGCTGACAAGGTTGGGATGAGGCTGGGATGGGGCTGACAGAGCTAAAATGGGGCCTGGATGGGGCTGGTGAGTCTGGGATGGGGTTGGGATGGGGCTGGCAGGGTTGGGGTGGGGATACCAGGGCCAGGGTGGGCCTGGTGCGATTGGGATGGGGCCGGGATGGGGCTGGCTGCAATGGGATGGAGGATGCTGGGGCCAGGATGGGGCTGGGATGGGGCTGGCAGGACTGGGATGGGGCTGCCGCTGGGCTGCATGCCTGGAAGCATCTCCACATCAAGTGAGAAATGGGCTGTCGCATCCTGAAGGAGCTGAGGCTGTTGGGAAGAGCTGTTCAATTCGGCCTTTGTTCTTCCACTGAAACAGAAAACAGAGATAAAAGCAATAGAAATAAAAGTTAAGTCATTTTTGTAAATCCCAGAGCTGTGTGGAAAGTCCTTACGGCCCTGGGCAGCTCATTGCCGTGTGAGCTGAGTGCTGGTTTCTTCTCATTCCCAAGGATCTGTAGCACTGCCAACCCACACAGCCGTTCCAGTGCCATTTCCCAGGAATGTGCAAAAACCTCTTCAGATTTGTTGCTTTTGGTGAAATCTTTTGTCCCTTCCAGGAGTTCTGAGCGTTGCTGTCCCTTTTAGCCCAGAGCTTCCTGTACAATCCTTATGCCGCACGAGGTAAGGATGTGCCAGCTTCAATGCCCACCAGGATCTCAGCTGGAGCTGGGCTGTATTGGGCCAAAGCTGCCGGAGACCACAGTCCCGTGCCCATTCCTCACGGAGCGGCTGTCAGCTGAAACCCTCCCTGCAGCCGCCGCGCTCCCTGCTCTCCGAGGCGCTGCTAATGAGCGGACGATTGGGTTACGGTGCCGGGGTAGAGTTTGCCATAGAAACTCGGTCAGTTGCTGCTGCCGGGTAACTGATCCAAAAGCTTTCAAGGTGCTGGGATGATTTTGCCAGCCCTGGGCCCCAGTGTGCCGCTGACTGGATCCCGGGCGTGACAGGTAAGCCCTCCGAGGGGAATTGGCTTAGTCGAGACACAGCGGCGGGAGATGAGGTTGGGTTTCAGGAAGGGGATTGTTTTCTCCCTGATAAGTTCTTGGCCCACAATGCATCAAACCAGAACCTGAGAGAGAGAAAGACAGCCACAATGCTGCTGGAACACAGCTGCCCTGGAGAGCAGCCCAGGGACAAGCCCTGATGTGCAGCCTGAGGTGCTTTGCTCCTATTGAGGACAGTGTGAAAAAGCTGGTTTCCCCCTTCCTACTGACACAGCAGATTTTTGTAGCATGGTATGACCTGCTCTGCCCAACCTGAAGGTGACAGCATGTGGTGGAGGGGTCTTCCTCTCACTCGTGCCCTTCATGTTTCTACGTGTCGGGCACAGCTGTGGGTTCGTTTACAATGTTGGATGTAAGCTGCCAGGTTTGGCAGCGTGGAGGGGACCCTGGGCTGGCAGCAGTGGGGTGTGAGGTGGTTTCCGTGTCAGCAGGCAGACAGGCAGGGTTTGTGCACCGTGGTCCCTGCACACAGCACAGAGCTGCCTGCACTCCCAGTGGGAGCTGCAGTGAGTGCCACTGAGCAGGGCACTGGCATGGAGCGCCATCCACTTGGCCTTGTAGGCTGTACTCAAGGACAAAACAGCCAGCAAATACATTTAAATAATATTAAATGCTTTTGTAGTAGGTTGAGTCTGAAAGAAATGAATCTGATTCAATCCAAGTGCTGTGAAAATGAGTGAAAAGCCTTGTGTGATCAGAGTCTAACAGAAGATCTTCAAGGAAGTAATGTTTTCATTAGCTTGGAACTCCATAACTTCTTTATTGCAGGGATTAAAATTCATGGTCAGAGTTTTAAAGTGCACAAGATGCTTTAAAATGGAAGGAAAAGAAGTAACTGCTTCACTTAAAATTAAGAAAGAATCCCCATTACACTGCCCTATTTGGGCAGTGAATAGCGAGGAAGATGCCCTGACGTCTATAGGAAGGCATATGGATTTCAGTGTCAACACTGGAGGGCTGTGCACTCTCCCTGTCACCTACAGACTTTGGCTCTTGAGGAGGAGATCCAGGTTTGTGCAGGACCCATGTGGAAGGAGCCACGTCTGGTCTCTAGCAGAGCATTGCCGACACAGAGCTGGAGAGGACAGGAGGGGTGTCCCAGTCCCCTGCAGCAGAGACACGTAGGATCATGAAGGGCATGAGCAAGAGAAAGACCCCTCCACCACATCGTGTCATCTTCAGGTTGGGCAGGACAGGTTATATCTTGGAATCATAGAATGGTTTGGGTTGGAAGGGACCTCAAAGTCTATCTGGTCCCAAGTCCCTGCCATGGACAGGGACACCTCCCATTGGATCAGGGACCTCAAAGCCCCATCCAACCTGGCCTTGAACACCTTGAACACTCAACCCCATGTCCAGTCTCCCAGGTTCCCTGGGAAGGTTGTTTCCCATCCAAAGGGAAGGCTGGATTGCTGTGTGGTCCGTGATGGGATTCAGGCAGCCCCTCCCACTGCTGTAATACCCTGAAACCTCTTAGCGCACTAAGCCCTGGGATCCCCCGGGTGCTGAGGAAGCAGGAGAGAAAATCTGAAATAGCAGCTTGGCGAATGGTGAGTGCCAGCCTGGGGGGCCCTGCTGTGAAACACCTGCAGGGCCTGCTTGGCCCCCAGCAGTTGGTCCAGACCCCAAATCCCTGCTGCAAACCACGCATTTTTTGGCACACATATACTCCAAAAATCTCTGGTTTCCCATCCAAATTGCCCGTGGTGAGGCCAACGACGTCTCAGCGCACCCAACAGTGGGAGTGGTGATGGCCGGCTGCATCCCTGCTGCTTTGCACACCGCTGTCTCTCTGGATTTACCCATGGGGATAAGGGATTTCCCTCTATGGGCGCTAATCTGTTTTACCTCCTTCCAGCTCCTAATTCCCCCCAGCTCTGCGGGTTCAGGTCAGCACTGGACTCAGCCGGGAGCAGCACAGCAATTAGTCTGTTAGCGCTTCTCTTCATGATTAAAATAAAGTCAATTAGGAAACAAAGAGGCAAGGAAGACCTTTCTGCCTGCCTGGCACTGGCTCTGAGCGGCTGGATGGGTGCAGGGCTCGAGTGAGAAGCCCAGCAAGGAGCAGCTCCCCCTGCCCAAGGCGCTGCCCAGCTCTGCCCCAGCACTGCGGCACAGCAGCCGTTTCACCCAGCCCTGGACCAGCGTTACACGCGAGGGCTGTGCCCTCAGCACCCCAGGGCTGCAGCGAGGACGCGGGAGCAGGGGAGATGCCCCCAGGAGCCTGGCGGGTAGGTGGGACACGCTTCCAGGGGCAAGGGAGGAGAACCAGGATAGCTTCAACCCTGCAGTGGGACAAACCTGCCAGTGGTGAGAGCCCGCCTGGCTCGCTTGGATGGCTGCAGACTTCTGTAAGTGCTTGAGCTGTGGGGTGTGGACGTGGAAGGGGGTGATACAGATCCAAGTGGCAGTGTCAGGGCCATCCCAGTCCTTACTGAGCTCCTGCTGGAGCCTTCACAGGCTCCGCAGCCCCAGGGATGTCCTGGTGTTCCCTTGGTGATGGATTCCATCCTGCTGTCCCGTGCTTCCCCCCATCAACACTGCTCCTCTGGTCCCTGACATCCCTGACAAGCAACAGCTTTGTTTCCTCTTTAAATAACAACGATAACAATAACAATAATCCCTGGGTTTTATGTAGTGGTTTAATCAGCTCAGCTGTACGGAGGACAAGATTATTACAATTTTAATGTTAATGACAGCACATTGCTTGGTCCTTTTTAATATTTCCTTATGCACTTCTAGTGCCCTCTAACACAGCCTTGAGTAGCTGTTTGCAGCAGCAGAGCAGGCTCAGGTTATTAACACAGGTTTCTGCAGTAATGCTGGTTTTGCCTCCCATCCTCACGATTCTGCTCTCAGAGCAAGCTGGCCCCTATTATCTCTGCTGAAAATGGGCAGAAGTGTTCCTTTCACTTCTTTGGTCTATAAGAGGGTATTAAACTATGTTTTCAGTGCTGCTGCACTTTGCCCAAGTGTCTCAAAGGAGCAGAAGAAACGTCTTTTTGTTGTTCAGCTCAGAGCCGAGCTGCCCAGACAGCACTGAGGTGGAGGGATGTCTGGCAGGAGGATGCACCAAGGGCAGGCTTTGGGCTGCTGCTGGGCTCTATGCCTGAAACTTTTTGATCTGAAGGGCACAAAACTCAAGGTGCATTCGTGAGGATGTTTTCTTGAGGGGTTCTGAGTCCTTGTGGTCTCCGTAAGATAATTTGCCCAAGTCAAATAGTTTGCATTTCATTTTTGTAAAAGCTTAACATGTTAAGTAACATAAATGGAACAAACAGGGGAGTAAAAAGCATCTTCACAGGCAGCTAAGATCAAACAAAAAGAAAATCTGAGAGTGAATTCATTTATTGAGTGTCAGTGGACAACGCAGGCACTTACACATCAACAGCATCAGAAGGGCATCCAAGGGAGCTGCCGACATCAGCTGGCCTGATTTACCTTGGGCAAAGATGACTTCTGGAGGTGTTAAGGGCTCATGTGCCCGATTTCTCCTTGAGCAACCGTGGAGCCAATCGTAACCCTTCAAATGGACCACAAACAAGTCCCTTTGAACCTCCTTGTGTTTTTTTGAGCTGTATTCAGGTTAGCACTATCCTCAGGACAGGGAGGGCACAAAGAAATGCTCCTGGGAGAGAGGAGAGGATATAGCATGCTCTAATGAACCTGCAATAATGTGACAATTCCAAATGGCTGAAACACCGAGTATTGAGAAGAACTGGTTAAAATAAGACTGTCGTAGGTCATTGGATGATCTGTTCATTAACAGACCTGCCAAGGAAATTAAATAGTCATTTTGCTAGACAATAAATACAAGCAAATGGTAGAGGGGGTAGGCAGGAGCCTCAGATGGGCATGATGAGGGCTGTGCAAGGTCCAGGTGCCAGGTGTAGTCCCAACCTTTCCAGCCAACTCAGCTTCCTTCCTGCCAGCAGCCTGCTGATAAAGCATAAAAGCTATTTTTTTAGGGAAGTATGGAGGAAAAGTGTCCCTCCTGGGGCATTTCTTCCCATGATGAGGAGGCGCACACAGACTGGAGCTCCCACACTGTACAGGATTCACGTGGCATCTACAGGAGCTAATGCTGAGGATGGAAAACACACAACTCCTTTATTTCCCTTCCTCTTTTCCAGTTGCAGCCATGCCAGCAACCAACCAGGGCTGGCCCGAGGCCTTCGGGTTCAAGATAAGTGGGACCGGTCCATGCTACATCCTCTGGGTACAGGAGGGCAGCAGTGCGGCGGCGGCAGGGCTGCAGCTGGGTGATGAGGTGCTGGAGATCGAGGGACAGCCCGTCTCCTCCCTGGGCTACGAGGCACTGCTGGGGCTGGCCAGGTGCTGCAGCAACGTGCCCCCCAGCATCGGGGTGGTGTCCCGCCTGCAGCACACCGATATCCCCCCTGGTCCTCGAGGATGCTTCGGCTTCGAGTTGGCCAACAGCAGCCCCCCACGAGTGGCCAGTGTCAGCCCGGACTCGCCTGCTGCTGCCTGTGGGATCGAGCCAGGAGATTACGTGCTGGAAGTCGATGGGATGCCCGTGATGCTGCAAGAGGCAGCGGTGACCCTGGTGGAGTCCTGCCAAGGGAGGTCCCTGCGGCTGGGGCTGCTGCGGCCGCAGTGCGGGGCCGGCACACGGGACCCTGTCCCTAGCGCTGATGCTGTGCACAAGGAGAGGAGGCAGAAAGCACAGGAATTCAGCAAAAAGGTAAGGCTGAGGCACGGGGAGAGTGTCCCAGGCTCAGGGCACCCCTGTGCCGGGCAGCTTGGAGAAGGTCGTGTTCAGCCTTTGCAGTACTCTTGGATGATGCTCCTGACTTGGTCACTGGGCTGGGGTGCAGCGTGGGGGCTTCAGTGCTCGAGAGAAGGGTCTGATAATTACTGGAAGAGTAGATGGATGCTGAGGAGAGCTTGGAGATCCTTTGGAGGGTGATCCCAAGTGCTTATTCTGTTGCATTACAGAGCATGTGGAGACCCATGGGGGCAGATCCCTCCCTCTGGCATGTCTGGATGTCCCTTCAAAATCTGAGCATATCATCCCACTGACATTTTAGCTCCTATTTTACTGAAAAAAGAAAACATGGATGTGATTCCATCTTCATTGTGTTCCTGAAGGCTTCCTAGTGGGTAGTTTACCAAACACAAGCACCTCCTGCTAATTATAAATTTGATCAAGTTTTTTCTTCTAATCTCCCTAATTTCCATTTCAAAGTAGCCTTGTAAAATGCTGTGGTGAAAATAACCAGGCTTGTGGTTTTTTTGATCCCAAGCTAATAAAGGAACAAGACCTTCATAAAGAGATTCATGCGTATCAGCCCAATCCCCTCAGTCAGCTTCTGCATTAAAGATTCACAGATATGCACTGAAGTTCAGATTCATAAGGCAGAGCATCGTGTGTGAAACAGATACCTGCTGATTACAGGAGATTAACAAGAGGATGAGAGGTTGTTCCACACTGCCTCCATCTCGTGAAGTCACATTAAACCGTGTAAAAGCTTCGTGGATGATCACAGGAGAGCACTTTTGAAGCAAGCAAGATGGTTGTGAACTCATGAGCACCCATAGCAGCACCTGCCTCCTCCCTTCCCCACTGAGCACCCACAGCAGCACCTCTGCCTCCTCCCTTCCCCACTGAGCACCCACAGCAGCACCTCTGCCTCCTCCCTTCCCCACAGAGCACCCACAGCAGCACCTCTGCCTCCTCCCTTCCCCACAGAGCACCCACAGCAGCACCTGTGCCTCCTCCCTTCCCCACTGAGCACCCACAGCAGCACCTGTGCCTCCTCCCTTCCCCACAGAGCACCCACAGCAGCACCTCTGCCTCGTCCCTTCCCTACTCAACAAAGCCCCCCCCCCGTGATGGCCCCAACCAGCCTGAGCAGAAGAGGTCTGCAGGGCACGCATGTCACTTGCTCCTGGCTGCTGGAGCCCAGCTTGGCTGGCAAACGCCTCTCTAGAGGGAGTTAATGGTGCAGATGTTTTAAGGGGTTTAATTTTTTACATGATGGAGAAAAGGAAAACCCAGCTGGCTGCTTTGTCCCCTCAGTTACCTGGGAGCTCAGCTCTGGCAGGTGCTGCTGGTACGGTGCTGGGAGCATGTGGGTGCTCCTGCCCAGCCACCACAAGGCTGGGAAGTTGGAGGGTGCTGGGGACTCACAAGTGTGAGGTGCAGAGGCTTTTCCCACCCTCATTAATTTGGCAGAGCCCCTGTTTGAGTCTTGTTCGCCTGGCAGACAGACCGGGCGCAGCATCGGTGGCAGCGGGGCCAGGGCTGGGCAGACATCACCAGAAAGCGATGGACCTGCTCACGGTCGCAGTTCCAGGTCAGCAGCTCCTCTTGTCCCCTGTGCACTTGGGGATGTGCTGGGCACTGCGCTGATATGAGGGGTGGCTGCACCTCCTTCCTGCCCACCAAGCCCTTCGGTCTCAGCCCAGGCAACACTCTAACAGCAGCATCCTGGGATTTAACCCACCAGGAGCACCATGGACTCTGTAATTTCTGTGCTGGACCTTGGGACTGAAAAGCATGCAAGTCTGCCCTGGGGACGCTGCTGCCTTGGCTGCCCCAGATTTGGTAACCTTGAAGCGCTGCTGCTGCCGGGAGCCCCGCGGCACTCGTGTGGCGGCTGCGCCAACCCCACGGCACACAGGGAGATGCACCGGGGGTCACAGTGCCTGCGATGGCCCTCCCTGGGGAGCTGCCAAGTGGGACAAGTGCCTGGAGGAAAGGGCTCTTCTTCCCTGGGCAAAGCCCTCTCCCAGCCGGTGTGGGGATCTTGGCCAGGCGATGCCTGCTGGATCCCTCGCACTGCAGCTGGCACCGGGCAAGGGGCTGTCTCTGCCTCACTGCTGCTTCCTCCTGTGCTCCCAGAGCTGGAGGGAAGCAGTTAAAGTTGCTGTCAGCACAAACCCATCCCTTTTCAGGAGAACCCAGTGCACACAGGGACTGCAGGGTGTCACAAGGAGTTTTCTGCGTCCCGCACGCATTGCTGCACACAGCCGGGCTGCGGGTGAGGCAGCAGCACCCGCTGCCCAGCACTGCCCCAGGGAGGAGACTAATGAGGAGGGTCCTGTGCAGGGTAATTGGCTGGGTGGTAAATAGCTAATTACACTGCCTGTCATGGCTGTCACAGATGGAGAGGACAAGACAGTGACTGGGAGCTGCTGGTGCCGTTTCATAGGATTGTAGAAAGGTTTTGGTTGGAGGGGCCCATCTGGTTCCCAGTTCCCATCCAGTTCCACCCCCCTGCCATGGGCAGGGACACCTCCCACTGGATCAGGGGGCTCCAAGCCCCACCCAACCTGGCCTTGAACACCTCCAGGGATGGGGCAGCCACCACTGCTCTGGGCAACCTGTGCCAGGGCCTCCCCACCCTCACAGGAAAACATTTCTGCCCAAGATCTCACCTCAATCTCCCCTCTTTCAGCTGAAAATCATTTCCCCTTGTTCTGTCCCTGCACTCCCTGATCAAGAGCCCCTCCCCAGCTTTCCTGCAGCCCCTTTCAGTACTGGAAGCTGCTCTGAGGGTTGGCCTCACACTGCTATTTTCAGTGCAATGTTTATAACAATGATACCACAAACATGTGTGAGGCCCCAGCAGTGCTGTGTGATGGGCTAATGACTGAGGTTTCACTCTCCTCCCCCCCCGTGGGTTCCCTCCTTGGTGGCTGCCCAGGTGCTGTAATGACTGTACACATTTTCTGCACGATTAGTGCCTCCGTTAACACGGTTAACTGCTCTGATGCTCAATGCCCCTTCCTTCTTCTTTCCTGGCTCCTGTACTGCAGGTGGATGACATCCTCGGTGACCAGCCAGAGGTCAAGGAGAAGGTGTTCACCATCCTGAAGCAGTACGCAGCAGAGCGGAAAGTGGAATACCTGGCCTACGCCCTCTGCATGGTCCTCACCCAGGAGTCCCATCAGCACCTGATAGACAACATCAGGTACAGATGCCAGTATAGAATCATAGAATCATCTGGTTGAAAAAGACCTTTGAGATCAAGTCAAACCGCACCTGTTCACTGTTCCCTGAGAAACTCATCTACCTGTCTTTTAAATACCTTCAGGGATGGTGACTCAACCACCTCCCTGGGCAGCCTCTGCCACTGCCTGAGAACCCTTTCAGTGAACAAATTTTTCCTAATAGTCTGAACCTGCCCTGGCACAACTCGAGGCCATTTCCTCTCATCCCATCACCTGTCACTTGGGAGAAGAGACCAACACTCAACTTGCTATGACTTCCTTTCAGGCAGTTGTAGACAGTGATGAGGTCTCCCCTCAGCCTCCTCTCCTCCAAGCTAAACAACCCCAGTTCCCTCAGCTGCTCCTCATAAGACTTGTTCTCCAGCCCCTTCACCAGTCTCGTTGCCCTTCTCTGGAAACGCTCCAGCCCCTCAATGTCTGTCTTGGTATTAAACCACACACATCCATCTGCCATTGGCGATGAGTGTGCAGGGCTGAGCGGGAGAAGACGCCGACCTTCTTCCCAAGGGGCAGCCGAGTGGGACTCGGTGTGGTCTCAGCCCAGCATGCCCGTGCCCAGGCAGCACGGCCGTCCTGCCCCATGTGCAATGCAGCGGAGACCCCAGCTCTGGGCAAGGCATTGCTGCAGGAGTGCCCACCGTGGTGTGGGATGGGGGACCCGTGGCTCCCCAGCAGCAGGCACTGCACCAGCCTCCAGCCATCCCACCCCTGCATGGTGGGGTGGTCATCGGCCCCATGAAGCCACTGCCTCTGCCTGCAGCATGGGACATCAACCCTGTTTCTGGCTGGCATTTCGAGGGGAGGTGGGATTTGCTGTGAAATGGCTGGCAATTCCTGAAGAGCCTGGCCAGAAAATGAACCGAGCTCTGCAAAGAGAGCTGGCGGTGGGCAAGGGGTCAGCCAGGGCTGCCACCAGCTCTGGCAGCAGGGGCAGCTGTGGGAAGGGCTCTGCTGGGGCCATAGGCTGCCCCCCGGGCCAGCACTGCCCTCAGCATCCCCGGGGGCCAGGGCTGAGGTCTCACATCCCGGCATGCTCTGGCAATGCTCTGTTTGGGCTTGGGGTGCCTGGCACCTCTTGAACCCCTGGTGGAGTGGTCGTGATGCGGCTGTGCAGCCAGTGCAGCCGATTTGCTGCTCTTCTTGCAGCACGAGCCAGCACTGCGGGATGGGGCCGGTGCCTGGACACGTGCTGAGGATTACGGCAAGGCTGAGACGATGGCCATTAGGGAATCAGGTCTCCATCTGGCCCAGCTCCGGGCCTGGCTTTCCAATTCCTGCTTTAATCATTGGAATTGCAAGATATTACCGTTACCATAACAACATCCCCGTGCTGGGGTCTCTGCTGTGCCTGCTGCGACCCGGCAGTGGGGAGGATGGAGAGACAGGTTGGTGGCCCTTGCCACGCGGCATCCCCCTGCTCTGCAGTGGCTGCGTGTGGGCCACCCACGGCCCCTCTGGACCCCCACCTGAGCGGGGATGGGCAAAGACCCTGCAGAGCTGGGGTGCAGAGGGGACCATTACCTCCCCAGCAGTTGCCTCGTCCAGATGCCCACATCCAGGCTGTCTCATCCCCTCTGAACATCCCCAGGGGACCAGATCATCCGACAGCTGGGGATGGGGGTAGGGATGAACAGCACCTTGCCGTGCCTGAGCCATCATTCCAAACTCGTCCCAACCAAAACCCCCACCTCCCACATTTGAGAAAAAGTCTTTTGCCTCACAATATCCACGGAAAGGCTTCCAACATCTCAGCAAACCCTTTTGTCCTCATTCCTGTGGAAATATATGGGATTTTTTTTTCCCTGCAGAGAATATCTGAATGTGTCTAAATCTCCCCCCGGACCTGATCCTCTCGCTGGGGGGCAGAACAGGTTCCCCCAGGAGTCCCCAACCCAGCAGAGCACAGCGTGGCCGGACCCAGTGCCGCTGTCCCCACAGCGCAATGCAGAGCTCACCCCATGCCCACGCCGCGATGCCGTGGGGCAGCGTCGTGTTACAGCCCCTCTGTTGCTGGAACCAGACCCACGGCCGCCCCGTGCCCCCATGTGAAAGGTTAACGCCGGGCTGGGGCGAGAGGCGCCGAAAGTCAGGCAGCTAATCTTGGTTTAATGGAAATGAAATGTTTAGCTTAGGGAAAAGATTTACTGTCTGATCTTAATGAAATGAAGCCAAGGCGTTGCGGAGATCAGGTTTCCCAACTGGGGGAGGCGGGGACAGCTCCGTGTGCGCTGCTGTGCATGAACTGCTCATCCCGGGGTCTCTCATCCGACGGGTTTGCTGCTGTGCAAGAGCTTTTAATGCTTTTAATATCTCCCTGAAAGTTGGGGAGCGACTCCTGGGTGCTCAGGATTTAGGAGGTGCAGTGAATTCAAGTGGGTGATTTCCACACAGCTTGAGCCAATTTGGCTGAGGAGGGGTCATGGTTTGGCCACGGCTGAGGAGGGGACTGTGCCAGGGATTTGTGCAAGGGAGGGATCCCAGCTCTGGTGCAGGGGATGGGGTGCCAGTGTGGCCATTCCACTGTCCCTGGGGCGCAGGACAGCCACCCCTAGGCAGCTCTGTGTGGTGGTGCAATTCGGGCAAGCGGAGCCTGTCTGAGCTGACCCAGTGAGCACCCTGGGGCTTGTCCTGCAGGACCACTTCTGTGGGCACTTGGAGCCATGTGAGGAAGGGTTTGGGACCACATGGGTGCCCATCAGCCAGCCTGAGCATCCCTGAGAGGCTGTGCCTGGCTCCCCCATCCCCAGGGGCTGCTTCTACCGGAGATGTAGGGACAGCCCCACACACCTTGAGGGGAGGGAAGCTGAGGGCAATGCTGGGGGCGAGGCAGACGAGGGTCCCTGACGCTCACCTCGCCAGCAGCCCTGGGCCCTGGCAGATTGGCTGAACTTGGCTGTGGGGTCCGTGATGGTGGCTTGCCATGGCCGTGCCATGCAGAGCCAGGAGGCAGGTATGTCCCCGTCTGCTGCTGACCCTCGCGCTGGCCTGATTGGATCTTCCCTCTGCACCAGCTGTATTTATTTTCGGGTCGCGTCTGCTGCCGGCTGTCCTTCCTCTCTGCCTGTCCCTCCCCAGGCTCCCCCCAGGATGGAACATGCTCCCTGCAAGGTGCTGCGGTGCAGCGTAACCCAAGACCCCTCAACTCAGCACACCAATCAACCCAGGGCTGCAGACACCTCTCCTACTCCCGCCTGTCCTTGATCTGGGCTTTTTCCAGTGTTGGTGGTTTTTTTCATTATTTTTTAGCTCAACTGGATTTCATCCCATTTGCCCAGAATTAAGCTCCTGCAGATTTTAATTTGCTGACATTTCTCCATCCGTATGGTTGTGGATAGCAGGGATAACGCACGTGCCGCGCCGGTTCCTCCCCGCTCCCAACCCCTGCCCATATGGCTGGTGTGTAGTAAAGTGCGGGATTGTAGTTCTGCTCGGGAATGATGAAATACGGCAGCGAGGGGGAAAGATGAGCTGTCTCGGGTGAGTAATGGACAGACCTTCCCTGGGAGCTGAGGGGGCTGGGAGGGGACTGGGGTTAAAGCAGCGTAATTCTCGAATCTAGCAACCCCCAGCACCACAAAATGAGATGCACTAAAAGTTAATTAACTCTTAGCATCTGTAGCGCATCAGAGCTGCTCTCGCCAGGGGCACCGCGGGCATCGCAGCTCTACCAGGGAGAGGGAAGCCTCATATTTTGTGTTACTCCACCACCTGCAAACACCAAAGTCTGGGTCTGGTCTCAGGGGAGTAACGGGGTTTCTCTCCTCTGCTCCTCACGGCCATGCCAAGTGCGTGTGCAGGGGCTGCATCAGCTGGCATGGGGAGGGGAGTGGGTTATTTTGGGGAGGTCGGGGTCCCAGGGGTGTTCGCCTCTCATCACTGCTCTTATTTCTGAGCTGGTTTCAAACCAGGGCAGAGCTGTGATTCCAGCAGCGACGTGGTGCCGGTTCTGCACCCAAGTGCTCTGCAGCACCGTTGCAGTGTCTGCTGGCTTTTCCCCGGGCTCTGGGGGCCAAAGTCACCCTCCGAGCTGAGCGGCACAGGGGTTTACACGTACGGGTTGCTGTGTCCCTGTGCACCGTGTGTTCCTCTGGTGCTGGCGGCAGCACCAGCGATGCCCATGCCAGCATTGCACCAGCTCCTGGCAGTGGTGTTTAGGTTTGAAGCCTCTGTTTGCAGTAGAATTGGGGAGCAATGGAAACACAGCTCCCCTCCTCCCCAGTGACCTCCAGCGTTACCAAGCTGGTGCGTAAAGTGCTGGCGTTAATGCTTGTATGGACATCGTCCCATTAACCTGGATCTGAACAGTGGGGGGGGGGGTGTGCGCACCCCGGAGCACATCCAGCCTCGCGCCCTGGCCGCATGGATTGATTAGACCATAACTCTTGGGCTGTTTAGACTGCTGTGTGTTGTCATGGATCTCATTTAAGTCATGTTATGCTTTGCTCTGCAGCAGGGAGAATAGTTAGGGGTAGTTTGTTACTTTGCTGCTTTGGTTGCAGCCCGTTTGCTTCCCAACCAGCCTCTGCTCCTGGGGGAAACCCAACGCGTGCAGGCGAAGCTGCCGGCCCGCAGTGGTGGGTTGGGGTGAGCACGGCTTTGATTGCAGTCACTTTTGATCCCCGACAAAGATAAAATCACTGCCCATCAGGGGTTCCCTTGTTACGGGAGAAATTCCACCAGATTCATTTTAACAACGCTCCAAACCCAATCTATTTGCCTCAGCTTGTTTTTCACGGCAATAAAATCACTTGGCGTGTTCCCGTATTAAAATACTCCAGCCATCTGTGACTCTCTCTGGATAAGAAATTTCATTTTAGCCATCAGGATTTATATATTATGGATTGTGCTGCTTCCCCGCTTGTCCCCTCCTCCACGTGCCCACTCCTCCAAGACTGGGGGGAGCTCTTGGATGCCGATGCAGCCTGCAGCATGGGTCACCCCCCCTTGCAGCATGGGTTACCCTCCCCGAGCCTGCATTGCACTGGCTGCCACCTGGTGCAGCACCTCAACCTCAGGCAGCCCCTGCCCTCCTGCCTGCGGTCTGGGTCGACTCACGGTGGGACCACACGGGCGATAATGGAGGAAAAGCAGCTCTTGTTTGCTTCTGGTTTTAAAAAAAAAAAATCCCTAATCTGATAGCTGGACATATGGTCAACTGCCCAAAAATGGGAATTAGGGCAGCAGGGAGAAAATAAGCCAGCAGTGAAAATGATTGGGAGCGGAGTTCCTTTCCTACCGGCTGAGTTCAAATAGGTCACGAGCCAAATGCCTCGGTGCAACACCTCCCGTTAGGGAATTCATTTCTTCTCACAACCCGACCTGCAGTAAGGCAGGTTCTATCTGCCCAGCCCGCTTGCACACCACTCCCCATCTGTAACTTGTATTTTGGGAAGCGGTTACTTGGTCTGAGTGCTCTCCAGTATCTTAAAGGAAACAGAAAGCTGCATCTGTCCTGGTGTTCTCAGCATTCAGTAGTTTGGGGGCAGCACCACAGCGGAGGGGACGGTGGCTTCAAAAAGTGGGAGGATGACAAAATTCCTGCACCCCAGGGTGGTGTGGGGTGCTGGTGTGGAGCACCAGGAGTGTGGGAACTGCCAGTGACCCCACATTTCCCCAGTGCAGTGGCTGTCAGGGTCCCATATGTGCCACGCCAGGTCTGGGGCCACCCCTGTGGCTGCATCAAGCAGCTCTTTGCATCCACTGACCCGGCCACCATCCGTGATACCCGATGGGTGATGCTGGGCAGGATGGAAGCTGCAGAAAAACTCTTTCTGTGGGTTTCCTTGGGGGTCTCTGTGTCCCTGGCTGTGGTGGGGCTGCCCATCAATGCCAAGGGAAGGACAAAGCCACTGGCTCTTGGTGCACAGTGTGGTTTAGGCACAGGGATACCGGATTTGGGAGAGGCGAGAGCACCCAGGGCTGCGGCTGCTGACAGGGAAGAAGACCCCAGCCAGGCACGGGTTGTGGTGCTGCTCCAGGGATGCTCTTACTGGCAGATAAGGCACCAGTGGTTACTGGAGCCATGCAGGGATGCATCAGGAGAAGGTGAGCCTCCCCCAAAACTGGCAAGCAGGGCTGGGGGTTTTGAGCTGCCCCAGGTATGAGTGGGGTGGCCGGGGAAGGGCTGCGAGGGGCTCCTGGCCCCGACGCACGGCCACTGCATCCCACGATGTCTGCACTCTCAGGTGGAAAAGAACCTTCATTCCTATTTAATGATACCAACAGCCACATCTGCAAAACAGCTGGAGCCTCCCGTTACTGGGATAATGGGATAACTGTCCCTGTGAAAACAGCAGGGCTGCACTCGCTACAGAGCTGGAGCGAATCCTGCTCCCGCATGGGCTTCAGAGCTGCCGTGGCCCCCCGTGGCTGTTGGTGCTGCTGGGCTGGAGGCCAGCACAGGGCGACCAGCACCACTACCCATGCACGCAGGTAGGTTAGGTTGGAGAAAAATCAGTACAGGGCCATGAGCAGAAGTCCTGTTATGTGGGTAAAGCTGTACAGGATTTTCTCTCTTGAAAGCCGTGAATTTTGGCACTGCAGAACGCTGGCGGGGCAGAAATTCTTTACCCAACTGGTAGCTGTTTGCACAGCACAGATCAGACATAATCCAAGTGTAGCTCAGTGTTTTAATCCACCCTGGGATATGTTTTTCTGCACAACTGACAGACTCAAGGTCAAGTCTTTGCTAGTTGTTTTGGGGCTAAACCATGGGTTTTTCATCTTCCCTTCCTTTGCGATCTGGAGGTTGCGTGTGATGTTGGCAGCTCTGGAAAGCTTCACATCCTCTTCATCAAACGCCAGTGCTGTGTTCAAAGATGGAGTTATTTAAATTAAAGAGTTTTTTTTATCTTCTATCCCTAACGCAAAGCGCTGCTGTGTTACCCAGGGGGCAGATGATGCTCCACAGCTCAAGGGGAGGTTTTGGCCCATGGCTCTGGTCCTGGTCCAGCCTGGGTGGCTCTGCCTGCACACCCAGCAGCCACGACACGCGCTGCCGTTTGCCTTTAAGGTTTCTCACCCATTACAGCGGCATGTAATTTAAACAGAAGCACTTTAGAAGTCAACTAATTAGCACCAGGGAGGCATCCCCCCGGAGTTCGGTGCAGAGCTGTGCCCTCCTTTCTCGTACGAGATCGTTCTGGCTGGAAATCACAGCGACTGCAGTTTTTAGGGAAAGCGAGAGGCTTGGTGGCTGCCAGCCGGGGCAGAACCACAGCAGGGAGGGCAGAGCTGGAGCAGGGAGGGCAGAGCAGGAGCTAAAGCCCAACTGAGAAAAAAGGAGGCACTCATAGATGGTAAACCTCCACCTGGGACTGGGAGTGCGAAGGGGAGGCGAGGGTGAGGGGAGGCAGGGACTCTGCCCAGGTAGAGTTTGCCAGCGAGCTGGCCCATCTGGCCACCATCCCTGGCACCACAGGGGTGCCAAGTGGCAGGGGGGCACCGGCTGGCGCACGGTTTGGTTGCTGGATCCGGCCGCGTCGTGGGCGTGAGCCGAGGCAGAGGCTCAGCTGCATGAGGATCTGAAGCATCTCCCTTTTGTTCCCACTGCACCCTGACAAATGGGAAAGGACCGGAGTTTCTCTCGGCATTTTCGGTACGTCTCCCCGCTCTGCTCCTCCGCGTGGCATGCATGGCGTTGGATGTGTTGTGAGTGCCTCGTGTCCTGACAGACGTCCCCGTGAGGTCTCTCCTGCCTCTCTGAGCTGTGGGGACCTCACCTCCTGGTGCCAGTGTGGCCCTGCCACCAGCTCGTGCCCACTGCAGCAGCAGCACAAGGGCTGGGGGAGCCAAGCAAAGCTCAGATGGAAAATTGCGGTGGAGAGCTGGGGAGAGGCAAGAACAGCACATCTGGGTCTGCTTTGTCTCTGTGACTGTAGTCCAGCAAAGGGATGGGGGTTTGGGGTTGCTGCGTGGTGCAGGGGCTGTAATGGAGCGAGGACCAAGGACCTCTCACTCCTTACCCTGAATTCTGAGCAAACTTGTGGCTGCTTTTGCTTGCTGGAGCCACTGTAGCTGCCTCGCTTGAGGGGACTCATCCTGCATCAGTGAGTCTCGGCTTGGGGAGGAACTGGTCAGGCGAGGCCAGTGCCCATTGCAGAGCCCGTGAGAGGGTTCTGCACAGTGCTGGGCCGGTGGGGGAGGTGGCTCGCAGGCAGTGCAGGCTGCAAAAATGGGACTGTCTGCTGAGAGGAGAGCTCTGAGTGACTCCCCCTGGGAGGGCAAAAATAGAGAGTGTGGCAAAGGCTAAACATCGTCTGCTGAAGTGCACCCCAGAGCTGAGCACCTGGGGATGGCTGCACTGGCAGATGGGCTCCTGTCATGCGGGTTTCCACCCCATGGCATCGTGTCACCATCCCGGCTGTGTCACTTTGGAGCGGGAGTGCACTGGGGCTCAGCACACCTTGGACTGGGGCCGGGGAGTGGGCACAGAGCTGCAGTGCCCAGGGCTGGGGACACCTTTCCCACCCCATCTCCAACAGGGAACAGAGCCAGGGCTAATCTGGAGCACCCGATGAGGAGGAAGAAGAAACTGAAGCATGAGGTTGGCGCTGCGTGGCACCCAAGCCCTCCATTGGGGGGGTGCTGGGACAGGGGCTCTGCCCTAAGTCCCAGGCTGCCCTCTGCAATCAGGGTGGGTGCAATCACACTCTTGCTGACAGGCAAAGCCTGGCTTGTCCTGTGGGATGGCAGGATGCTGCAGAAATAGCTGCAGTTTTGTGCTAAGCACTGGGCACCATCCACCTTGTGCTGCTGTCAGTGCTGGTGCCAGTGTGGTGCATTCCACATGGGCAGCGTTGCACCAGAGCAGAGGGCAGGCTGAGGCATCATTGCTGTCTAATGACACCCCACGTGCTGCCTCTGGTGGATTCTTCGTTGGGGCCCAAACATGAGCACCCACAGTTGGGAGGCAGCACCCGCTCAACCATGAGGCATGGGGCTCTCGGAGGATCCAGCGACGGCAGCATCATGGCATGGGACAATCCCGGGCTCCCCGAGGCTGCATTGCAAACTCTCTCAAAGAAAGCAGAGGGAAACTATTTTGTGTGCTTTAGTAGGATTGTTTTTACCAGTCATTTTGCTCCTCTCCTTGCTAAGATGTTTTACTTCAAGCGCTGAGTCAATTAATGGTGAAACCCTTCAAGCCTGTCCTCACACCTGGTTATGGAGCGAGCCGTGCTTTGCTCCTCAGCCCTGGTGTTTGCCAGCCCGCAGGTAAAGGAACAGTCACTGCAAAGTGGGGCAGCCCTGCTGGAACAAGCAGGGCTGATTTAATTTGGCCAACTTAAATGGGAGCGTGCTCGTTCCGCCTGTAGGGAGCCTGGTCTTGTCCCAGGGCTGGGGTCCTACTGGGAGTCACTGCCGTCGTGCCGTGTCCTCCCCTGGCACAGGGCTGGGGCAGCCTGCATTCCCGCGGGAGGCTGCTTACAGCTGGAGGAACCATTTATTAGCATGGTTTCACTTTTTGGGTTGCTGCTTAATCACCCATTGACGGTGAATTGTACCAACGTGTTACTTATTTTAAATTAGCACCAACTGCTTTGTGTGAGCGTATGCCAGCCTCGCGATCTGTCTGCTCCTACTCAGTGTGAGCATCAGCTCTTATTTTGAGTTTTGGCTTTTGTTGAGGGGAAACAGAGACATTTTGGTCCTGGTAGATCTGGGATTTGAAGCCTCTCCATTCTCCTCTGGCTTCACTCAAACTTTCAGGTTCCATTTGTGAAGCTGCCTGAGGGATGGGGGGGACCTGTGGGAGCCCCCTACCAGCCCCAGCCTTGTTTCATTAGCAGCCGGCCATCGTTCCAGCCATGTCAAGCTGGTGGCAGGAACATGCAGCCCCTTGGAGCCCCAGGTCCTCTGACACCAGCTGCGAGCTTGGCCCGGTTAGGTCTCCCCTGGGATATGTGCTCCTCGGAAGGTTTGGAAGTGATGCTTGTATCCCTCCTCCTCCACCACAAGTGTCGGAGTTTATATTAACGTAGGGAGTGTGTTCTCATGCGCCGTGAGGTGAGGAGCACTAATGAACTTCACAAGACCGTATTGTCTAATGAACAAATGCAGCTGCGACAGACAGCCGGGTACAGGAGCAGGGAGGAGTTGCTATAGAAACACTTGGAGATAATAGCTCCTTCAGAAGCCCCTAAATGTGCAAGTGGGAGGGCAGGAGTAGGTGAGTGGGGTGAGGTCTCACTGTTGCGATGGTAGAAGGAAAAGGAAAAGCATCTCCCAGTGCTACAGGGGCGAACCCTCGGTCAGTGCAGATGCATCCTCCTTGCTCCCTCCTGGGATCCTGCTCTGCGCTCACTGTGCACCCCCTGAGGGTCCCATGGGGTCCCTGAAGGGGGTGTGAATGCTGCTGGAAGAGTAGCTCCTGCCAAGCAGAGAGGAGGTGACCCGAAAGGGAGCAAGGTCCTGATGGTGTCTCCTTGCCTGCAGTGTCACCGTGCCCATCCTTGTCCCCGCAGCACCAGCATCTCCTGAGGGGTGTGAAGCTCCTGCCTGACCGTGGGAATCTGACCTCCTCACCGGGACAGAGCTGTGCGAGGGATGGACAGGAGACACGAGCAGTGTCCCCAGGATCCCTGCTGTCCCTGAGGGCTGGGGCTGAGAGCACACGAGGGGCTTAGGCTGCTCGGACCTTTCCTTTCCAGATATGGCTGGATCCAGAGCTCTGGGCCACAGCTGCCCCAGCCTCACTCCTCACTCTTCTTCCTTGTCTCTTTTTCCCAGGATTTTCATCCCTAAGAAGCACCGGCAGCGGTTCGACGAGGTGGTGTCGCAGAGCCTGATCAGCAAGCTCTGCCGCTCCAAGAGCGAGCACCACAGCAACCGGCTGCGGCGAAGCAGGAGTGAAGACCACCAGGAGCGGCTCCTCGTCTCCACCCGTGCCAGCTCCGTGCCACGCAGCTATGAGGAGGCTGGCAAGAGCCTGCGGAAAACCACTTCGCTCATCACCAGCAATGTGGCCTCAGGGGCTGCCCGCAGGTAACACCTCTCCTGGACGCCCTCGAGTTCATGGCAGCAGTGTCTGATTTTATGTGGATGGTGGCACAGGGGAAGGATGTTTGGGAAAGTGAGCAGACATGGGGAAAGGGGGCATCTCTGCCATGCAGAGTGGATGAAATCCTCCTAGGCAGAGGATGAACACAGACCTCTCCCTCTTGAAGGCTGGGCAAGTTCACACCCCTTGTCCCAGCTCAGGGCCATCGTTCTGCCCCCTTGCTATTGCAGGGTTCACTGGGACAAGCCATGTGTGGGGCTGAGAGGGCACTCGCAGGATGTGAGGGGATGTTGGCTGTAGACCTGGATAGGCTGCAGGGTGTCTGGCCATGTCAGTGGGATGCAGGGTACCCATCCATGCCAGTGGGATGCAGGGCACCTTGCTGTGTCAGCAGGATGGGGGTAGCCAGTTGTGCCAGCGGGATGCAGGGCACCACACTATGTCTGTGGGATAGGGGACACTCTGCCACACCAGTGGGCACCTCACTGTGTCAGTGGGATGCTGGGCACTGCACTGTGCCAGTGGGATGCAGGGCATCCAGACGCTGAGCAAGCCGTACCATCCTCCCCTGCCCCAGCGAGTGTCAGTCCCGGGTGCGCAGGGGATTAACCCATTTCCCACTGCCCATATGGCCAGGCCTCGGCAGTCTCGGAGGGCAGAGGAACTCTGCCGCACTGGGTCTTGCTTCCCTCCCATGCCCATCTCATGAACAAGAGAACAGGATTTGTTCTGCCAGTGCAGCTGTGGAATCCTCCTGGGAGGGGCTGCACTGCCACAGGCACATCCAGAGCTATTCCCCTGCCTCCAGCCGTGTCTCCGGGGTGCTGGTCTGCAGCACAACTTCCCGCCAGGATAATTTTTGGTGTGGTTTATCCAAAATGCAGGTCCGGCACAGTCTCGTTCCCTGACAGAGCAGGGTCTGTCCCTACAACAGGCTTTCTGGTTGTCAGTGATCTAGGTGATGTTGTTGTTCCCCAGCTCCCTGCAGGGAACAGCTCCCCGCTTCAATCAGCCTCCCAGCAGGGAGATTTCCTAATGCTCCTTCCAAAGGTCCCTAGCTGAATTGAATTTCTCTGTCATCAGCCTGCAAGATCTTAGCCCCCCTGAAAAACATTCTCTCTCTTATTCTATGCAATATATAAGCTGCATCCCACGTTTCACTTCAAAACCACATTGAATCTGAAGGTCTGATTTTATGAATTTGGTAATCAATGCAGAGCAGGAGGCCGTTACTCAGTGGCTCTGCCCCCAAACCAGCAGCATCTCTGCCTGCCTCCAGAGCACCCAGATCCCCCCAGACGTCCCTGAGGTTTTGTCTGGGCCATCTGTAGCACCCTTGTAGCCCCCCCCACCCCATCCCACCCCCCGTGTCAGCTCTGCACCTGCCCTCTCCCTGCACCCACTTTCCCTCCACCCCCTTCTGCCTGCAGGCAGGGCATGGCTGGGGGAGCGTTTGAAAGACACTTTGATATCAAAGGGGACCTTGTGGGGACACAGAAAACATCAAGAGCCTGGGTGCTCCTGGGGTGTCCAGGCTAACGGGGTTTTGAAGGGGCTGGGAAAGAAGAACCAAATATTTATTGGACTCTGATTTCACTTCTACTTTTTTCACCTGCAGAACTGTGCGAGTTTATAAAGGCAACAGAAGCTTTGGCTTCACGCTACGCGGCCATGCCCCGGTGTGGATTGAGTCTGTTCTGCCAGGTAAGAAAACCGCCAGCTGCAAGATTCTAAGACACTAATTTATCTCTGGTCTGAAGTAAAAATTGTAAGTGTTTGCTGTTTGCTAGAAAATAGCAAAAGAGAACTTTTCAAACTCAGTGCTGGGGTTTTCCTGAGTTCAATAACCTGGTGTATTTGGGACAATTTATCTTGGCATTATACACTCCCCATTTCCAAAGGTGGAAAATGTCTGTGTTCAGTGAACAGGCTGAAATCACACCTGTGTTTCCAATGTGAGCTGGGCACTGGCATCACTGTGCCTGCTGAACAGTCCCAGCCCACCCAGATAGTCCAGCTGCAGTGGATGCCTTGCCCTGGGGGCTGTCCCTGGACATGGCTCGAGAGCTGGGACCCCGTCCCTGTTCACCTGCTAAAGCCCTTCTCATTCCCCCTGCCTTTAGGAAGCCCGGCTGAGAAAGCTGCACTCAAAGCTGGAGACCGGATCCTGTTCCTCAATGGTCTGGACATGAGGTGAGAGGGGTCCTGGGGGTGGTGGGTGGCCAAGCACACGTGTGCATTTGTTCTCTCTTGTGCTACGGCAATGAGAGTTGGCCATCCCTGAGAGGTCTCTACTGAGGTGTGCGAGAGATTTTCATAGAATCACAGAATGGTTTGGGTGGGAAGGGACCTCGAAGTCCCTCCAGTTCCAACCCCCTGCCATGGACATCTCCCGGGGGATCAGGTTGCTCTGAGCCCCATCCAACCTGGCCTTGAACACCTCCAAGGATGGAGCAGCCACCACTTCTCTGAGCATATGGTTTCACTCCATATGGTATTCTTTCACAAAGACTTGCTCCAAGAGTAGTATTTTGGCTCCATCCCTGCTCCTCCTTTGAGGTTTCTGTGCAAATAACCCTGTATAATGCAAGACACACGATGTAACTGGTGTCCTGAGTGCAACCCACCTGCAGACCCTGGTTTAAACCACTGCGAACTAAGCTGGATGTGTTAAACAATTGAGGCTCTGTTTTTGGAAGCGCAGAGCACCAGCCAGCCCACAAATCACTCCCAGAATGGTATCATAAACTTAAACCCACATGGGCAATCACATCTTCACCCAGAAGTTGGTTCTTCTGTACTTTTTGTGCACAGCAAAACCAATCAAGCCAGAGCCGAGTGCCACGGCGCTGGCACAGTGGCAGCAGCCAGTATTTCCTCGCGTTGGTCTTGCTGCACAAAAAGCAACAGCAAAGGGTTAGAAGAGGCCACAAGATAAGAGAGAGCGATGAATATTTAAAGGTTAAACATCTGATGCTGCTTCTGTCAGTGCTCAGGGTCTCACATTTCAGCTGATCCAGCGAGCTGTTGGCTGATGCAGCATTGCCAGAGAACAGAGGAGACCGTTGCAGATTGTCCTCTCAGCCTGCGTTTTGGCAGGTACCGTCCCAGGTTAGCCCGTACCCTTCTCCAAGGACACTCTAAGATAGCTTTTTTTCTCCTACAAAAAATGCATTTTCTACCCACCTTGCATTTTCTTTTCATGCAGAATTAGGACAGGGAAGGGGAGCCTTGCAGCACTGTGTCATTTAAATGAAGAGTTCATCTTCTGGGTCTGAGCACAGCTTAAAGTAACCGCAAACAGAGCCAGTAGCAGCTCCGCAGGGTGCTCGCAGGCAGCTCCTGCCGTTATTCCTGGCTGTGGGGACAGCGGAGAGCCCAGCCCCCGGGTGAGATTCAAGCTGTCCCTCAGGAGGCTCCTTTCTGTGCAGCAGAGAGACCCAAGCAGATACAGAGAGTTCAGGAGAATCAGTGGGGCCAAACACCACCTGGCTCTGAGCAGCCAGGTGAGGGGTTTTGCGAGAGGAAGGCAGCTGCAACGTGGGTTTCACCACTGCTGTCCCACGCGCTGCTGCCCGCAGTGCTGTCTGCGCGGGCAAGCAGCCTGACCCGGGCTCTCCTGTGCCCTGCAGGAACTGCTCCCACGACAAGGTGGTGTCGATGCTGCAGGGCAGCGGGGCGATGCCCACCTTGGTGGTGGAAGAGGGCATCGTCAACTTCTCCAACGGTAAGAGTGCGGGGAGGAGGGACTGGAGCTGTGGAAACCCCACGCTGGCTCTTGAATCCCCCATGCAGGAGGGAATTATCAAACACCTCCCGTAGGCTCAGTGGGTTTAACGCACTGCCTGGAGCCTAACGGTGCTCCGCTCTGCCCGGAGCACTGCTTCTCTCGCCAGGGCATGCGCCTGCCTGCTTTCTGGGATCAGGCTTAATCTCAGACTTGGCTACTCTCCAGAAGGGTTCATCCTGCTGTATGATTGTCCTTGACAGCCCTTGCCACTGTCTGTTACACGCAGTCTGTGCCGAGTACTTGACCGAAGTAATCCAAGCCCTTGCATCTACAGCTGCTGTGCAAATCCCACAGTTGAGGATGGACTGTGCTGTTCGGAACTGCTGCTGTTATGAATAATTTAGCTTGCTGCTGGTGAGGGAGCCAGCAGGAGACGAGGGGCCGATGCAGGCAGCTGCCAGCGTGATTTCAGCAGCGGGACAGGACCGCAGCCCAGGGCAGGGCACGGTCGCAGCAGCGTTTCTGAAGCTGTGGGAAGGCAGAGGGGTCAGTGTGTTATTGGGGTGCTGCTCTGCAAGGCACAGGCCCAGGAATTAGGGAGTGGCTCTTCCCTCTAGAGCAGCAATGGGTTCTTGCATTAAGAGACCTATGATAACTCATTCGCATGTGCACTAGGAGCAAATCCAAGCACCTCACTACTTCACAGCGCAGAGTCAGCAGCACTCAAAGTGCTTCACTGACTCCCTCAGAGAAACCAAGAGATTGGATTTTTTCCCTGGCTGCCCTGGCCTTGTTGCTCTATGGATAAGCACATCCTGCAGCCTCAGTCGGGCCCCCTGTCCCAGGTGCGTGTATTGCCCTGCGCTCGCTGCAGAGGCAGCCAGGCTGTGGCACAGGGACTGGTGCAGCCGAGCCAATGACCTTTGGTGCTGCTGTTCACTCAGAGGTAACCCTCGACCGATGCTGCTTTTGAAGTCAGTGATTATGAAAAGATGCTCTGAAATGTGAGCAGTGGCTTTAGAGATGGGAGGGGATATCATCTGCAGGCGTTCATAGAAAGTGCAGAAGCAGCATGGTTGAAGAGATATCCCCAGTCCAAATACCCCTGCTCATCTCCAGCAGGTCCACGGACACACTGGAACAGCCATGAGCTCCAGCGCAGCTGGTGCAGAGTGCAGGAGGAAGGCAGGGGCGGCCACAGCTCCAGATGAGCCATTTCACCTTGACACCATGCTGCCTTCCAGTGACTGAAATCAGTTTTGGCTGGTGTGACAGTGTCTGGATCAGCAAATCAGGATGTGTGTTTCTATAGACCACCTGTCGAGTGCGGGTGCAGCCACCCTGGCTGTCCCCTGGACCGACCCCTGGCTTTGGGACAAGCCTTTTAACCTATGGTTAAGAACCTTTGTCTGTTGAATTTTCTATTTTCTTTCTACCTGCGCCTTGCAGACTCTGACTCTGCCGAGTCCCCAGGCACATCCTCCGCCCTCACCTCCCTGCAGTGGGTTGCAGAGATCCTCCCCTCTAGCATCAAGATCCAAGGAAGGACCTTCAACCAGCAGCTGGAGCACCTGCTGACTCCACCCGAGCGCTATACTATCTGCAAAGCGCTGGAAGGCTTCTTCCAACATCGGTAACTTGTTAGCAGCTCAGTTCCTGTAACACTGCTACCTGGCCTGGTAGCAATGCCCATGTCAGAGTTGGTCTCCAAGCAGAAGGCAGATCTCAGCCATGGGGCTGTCAGAACCGGGCCCTGCTGAGAGTGTGTTCTCCTGTTCCCCCAGCTGTGTGTTTCCCTGTACGTGTCTGCAGGGAGCAAACCCATCTCTCACCATGTGTCCTGCCTGAGGACAGGGCAGATGCTTTAGATTTTTAGGTTAATTCAGTCACCCCTTAATCCCTCAAAGTGACCTTGGTCCCCCACAGGGCATGCTCTCTCTCTGTCTGGCTGTCCTTTACGGCCACAGATCCTGTTCCATCTCTTTCAGTAAACCTCACTGCGTTTCATCCTTGTCTTCTCAGCATCTTGGCGGGCACTGCAGGAACAGCTGCAGCTGGCAGAGCCCCCCATCCTCCAGTGAAGCACATCCTCGCCGCCCTGCTGTTAGGGTCAAAACTGATCCCCTGGCACACTCAAGATGTTCACTAGCAACCTTGTTTTCTGTCCTTGATCTTTAACCTCTCCACACCGCGGTGAATAAGTCATCCCTCTGGGCACCAGGAGATGCCTGCTGCCTCTTTCTGCAGCTGCCGAGCTGACTGAGCTGGGCTGCCTGGCTGCTCTTTAGGAGCCCAGGGCTGTGGATGCACTGGCCAAGGCCAGGCAGGCTCCTGCTGGTAGAAAGCCTGATGGATCAGAGGATCCAGATCCTCCGTTTGGCAAGGAAATGCAGCAAAGTCCTCAGCATTTAGGCTGCTGATGGTAAGAGAGAACAGAAACTACTAAGTACAAAGCTGTTGCACTGCCACTATGCACCACGGCATGGGCTGCCCACAGCATCCCCCGGCCCGTGAGGAGGCTGGGATGCCTCGCTTCCTGCAGGTGCTGGGAGGCACAGCTGCGTAAACCCCATGGCACCAGCTAAGTGAACCCTCTTGAGGCCCAGTGATCACAGATGCTGCCGCAGAGAAGCAGAAATCGTTGCTTTGTGCTCTCCTGAGACTGCGCTGCTTCAACGGGATTCCCCCGCTGGGCATCTCAGCGGTGCCTGGGGGAGCAGATACAGTCCTTGGGATCTGCAGCTGGGAAATGCCAACCCCGGCAGGATATTTGCGCTTGCTCAGTGGCACAAGCATGGGAACCCCAGTGACACAAATAAAGTCCCCACGTCCCCTTGGGCACAGGGCAGTACAAATCCCTTCAGGCTGTCACTGCTGCCCACTGGAAGCGGGCACTGGCCTGCCCACCCTCTCCTCCAGCCAACTCATTGTGCCTGTAGCTGCCATGGATGGCTTGATGCAGAGACATCTGCTCCATTTAACACTAATTCATCATGACCCAATTGTGTGCCTGTCCCAGACAAGCACGCTGTGGCCTCTAACTGCTCCAACAAGGAGGGAAATCCCCAAATCATAGAATGGTTTGGCTTGGAAAGAACCTTAAAGCTTACGCTGCTTGTACCGCAGCATGCAGATATCAGCATCTCCCAGCAGCAAACAGAGGAGACGGAGTCAGGAGAGCCCTGTTATGGGGTTTGCCCCCCCAGCCAGTCTGCAGGTAACAAGCAAGCTGGTCCTGGCCACCACCCGGGAGGAGCAGGGGCTTCCCAGCCCCCTACCTCAGCTGCTCCTCCACCAATGCTTCAACCTTCTGAATGGAAAATGGGCTTCTGAGAGACGAGAGCTGTACCCAGCTCCACAGAAAAGGCAAAGGAGTCTAAAACTAGGGAGAAACTTAGTGAGGAACTCCTGGCAGGCTCTAGATAGTTCCTACTGCTTCTCATCCCTGCCGGTTCTGAGGAACCCCCAGGACTCATCATTAACAAAGGCCTTGCAGCACCTGAGCCTCTTCACCCTTTCTCCTGCATGCCTGGCCCCTGCCCCTTGGAAGGCAGCGGTGGTCCATTAGATCAACATCAGGACAACAGCTTTGTTCCTACATAAGCAACCTCCTTCCTGCTCTCTGCAAGAAACTCTTCCTGTGAGTTCTACATAGCCGCTGCAATAGCTGTGATGCGCTTTAACCCATCATCTCTGCTTTAGTTTCTCTGTAGAAAAGCAGCCTGAATTTATTTCCCTGACCTAGGACAGCCCTCCTTCCCCAGGCTGCTTTATCCTCCTCACTGAATCAGATGCTTGGCCCTGTTATTCTTAACAGTCTCTCTACACGCTGTAGAGTCAACCTGAGACCAAACCTCCATCCCAGTGAGGCTCCCAACCCAGCCACGCTCTCCAGCTCATTACTCTCTGAGCCTGCCCACCTGCTGCTGCTTATAGTTCAAGTCTTTCCAGGGTTTCTTGCAGCTTTCTGGTGCTCCTTTACCCCTCTTACTTCCCAGACACCCTAACTCATGAACCAGGTGCTGCCAATCCCCAGGAATTTGCTTTCCCCATTACCACCAGCTGCACAACTCCATTTCCCAGAGGGCTCAGTCTTTCACTTGCAGCCTGGCACTTCTGCTTTGTTTGTGCCAAAGCCTGGCACCTGAGACCCAGGTGGGGACAGGCCGGGAGCCCAGGGAAGTGGTGTGGTGGAGCTGTGCCGTAGGGATGCGCTTACTGCCCAGCCCTCTCTTTCCGATTTTGCAGGAACATTGACACTCTCATTGTGGATGTGTACCCGGTGCTGGACACACCGGCCAAGCAAGTCATTTGGCAGTTTATCTACCAGCTGCTGACGTATGAAGAGCAGGAGCACTGTCAGCAAAAGATTGCCAGGTTTCTTGGTTACAAGTCCTTGGAAGGTGAGAGGAAAGTCCCTACGGTCCAGCATGGACACGCTGTGTCCTACCATGTCCCTGGAAACCTTGGTGCATCGTGCTGGGAGCAGGCTGGGTCGGTGAGGGAGCAGCGGCTGCAGCTCTGCCCTGCCTGGCTGCTGCCCACACGCTGCCCACACAGAGGCAGCGGCTGCAAGGGATGCAGAGCAGCGCAGAGGAGTTTTCCTCAGACCGCTGAGGTTGATCTGAAAATGTCAGGCAGGAGGTTACCTTTTCTGCACCACAGAGCTGTGTGGTTTTGGAAGGAAACTCTGCCCTGAGAGGAGAGATGGGCACCTGAGAGGCTTTCTTTGAGGGCAAAGGTTTCTGGACGCTGCTTGGGATGTTAGAGGTTAGGAAGTTCTGACAGGAAACAGCAGGTTTAGGGTTCAGATGGGAGAGGCAAAATGAGCGATGCCGGTGGTGTCCAGGGCGGTGCCTCCAGGCAGGCCAACGTACACAGGGATCGTGGTTAGAGGAGATGGGGAGCGCGGCGCCCCTGGCAGCAGAGCGCCCACCCACAGGTGCTGGTTTCCCAAAGAGACTTGGAAGGTGATTCTCCTCCTCCCCATCCACCTCCCCACCACCTGGAGCCATGGCAACACAAGAACCAGCTCTGGTTTGCTAAGGATTATGGGCTTATAGTCAGGTAGCAGCAAAGCAAAGACAAATTTGGAGTGAAATGTCTTAATCTTTGGGTTTGGGCTTCTTAATTGCTTTCAAATTCTTCTACTCTATTTATGTTGGGTTGATGTGTGTATTTTAGACCCAACACAGGTAAAAAAAAGATATTACTTGAAGAGAGACTTCTGGAGGAGCACAGGTTTTTTAGCACAGCTTTTCCCCCTGCAGGGAGAAACAGCTTGAAGTCCTGGGGCAAATACTTCCTGCCGTGCATGGAACCCTGCTGGGTATTTGCTCACCTAATTTGCACTCTCAATTACCACTGCTTTTGTGTGTGCAGAATCATGGCCCAACCTACCTGTTGTATTTTCACAAGAAGTTAGACCCTAAAATTAGTTTATAAACCCTAGAAGATCTCAGAGGAAGATGATTTATTTGGAGTTTGCAGCTGTATTTCATGAATATAAAGCAGGTACCCCCAGCCACTGGCAGTGGAGGAAAGCATGGGAGGAAAACTCACAGGTCCCTGGATTGCAGGCGGGTTTCTGGTTCCTATCAGCTTCTCAAGTGGAAGGTGCAGTCTCTGACCGTGTGAAGTTCTGGTTGGTCTCGTGCATGAGGTGTGTGTGCCTGCATGGAAGCACGACCACAAAAGATCCATGAATTTGGGTTAGTCCTTCATCTGGGCTTCTTCCAAACTCAGTGGTGATCTCTGATGTCTGTGCATCGGGCTGTCCGAGCGCTGGTCTGTTGGAAACCATGGAGACTGATGCTCCTCTATCTTCATCCTGCCATCAGTGTGAGCCTCTCCGAGCTGTTGCACTGAACTGCACGTGGACCAATCCGTTACACAATGCAGCTCTTCCAGGCAATATTTCGGTGCTGGCTCCAACTCCCATCTTGTCTTTCGAGGGCAGGAAGGAGTTAGCCAGGTCCCACCGGACCAGCCTAGCTCAGGGCTGGGGTTTCACACACATCATAAGCTGGTGGGTGCCAATCCTGCTGGAAGAGCATCTGCATGTCCCATCTTCAGGCATGCATCTCCCTGCCTGAGGCAGATCGCAGTGCGGGAGGACGGGCAGTGCCAGCAAGGCTGCTCAGGAGCTCACGGCTGGGTGCAGAGCTTGGAGAGGAGCTGCGAGTCCCGCAGATCTGGGGGAGCCCCGTGTCATGGCGAGGAGGAACAGGGGAGCTGTGGGATCTGTCACATGCTGGCCATGCCTTACAAAGGGTGTTTTGTGCTGCAGCTGAGCCAGAAGCAGAGGATCGCTACCGCAGCTCCATTCGAGGGGCCTCCTTGTGCCGGGGAAGCCTTCGGACCCCCCGCCCTGAGGAAGGGGGGGCATCAGGTGAGTGACTGGGGGCTGTGCAGGGGAGGAGGAACCTGGGTCCTGGTGGGGTGGCTATGCCTGAGCACAAATAGAGGGAAAAGATGCAGGTTGGCATAGAGTCAGCACAGGAGTTTGACTGAAAATCCATGTTTTCAGAAAGAGTTGAAATGAGCAATTCCAATAAGAGGCCACTTGGGCTGAGGCTGAGCATTCTTTCCAATCTCTTCCACTGTCTAGATGGGAGCTGATCCTGCTGGTCTGAGCCCTCTCTTCTAGGGTGCACAGTTTCTAGCTTCACTGTGAACTTCCTTGGGTACCATCAAATTCACAGGGAAAACAGCATTTGTGGAATCCATGTGAAGGTGATCGTGGTTCAGTGCCACTCTAAGGCTCTCGATGAACTACAGTCATAGCACAAACTCTCCCTCTTTTCAGAGAGAAGACCCATAGCTCCCCTTTCCTCTGAAAATTTCATTTTTCTAGTACTGCTGCAGGGCCTTCCACATTGCTCAGATCTCTAACGCACTCTCCCAGGTGTGCCCCAGGCTGCTGGCTGCGTTTTCAGTTCTTGGAGTCTTTGCCTTCCTCTCCCAGATGGCAGGATAAGGCATCCTGCCTATCCTTCCATTGCCCTTAGCTGATTGCAAAGGGCGCTCGACCTGTGTTTATGGCTTCTGACCACAACCTCCCCGCCATGACCTTTCTACCGTGACCAGCCAGGCACTGTCAGTGCTCCAGCTGCACTCCTTCCTCTCAGCACACCTCACCGGGAGCACCGTGCTCCTCAGCCATTGGGAAGGCTGCCAGAGCAGTCAACTCCAAGACATTTCCACTGGGAAGATGCTCCAGCTTGCCTCTGAGGAGCATTTCTGGTCATCATTGAAGCACAGAGAGTGGCTGACAGCTGTGTATGCTGGAGGGAAGCTGCTCACCCAGGCAGATGTTCGCCAGCTGTGGAGGAGCACCTTGTCCTCAGCCGCCCTGCAGAAAGAGGACAGCAGCCCGCAAATTCCTGTACCCCAACTGTGTGGGCTCTGGGGTGTATCCTGCCCCAGGTTCTCCCAGTTCACCTCCCTGCACAAACCATTTATTTCCAAAAACCAGAGACAGTTCCTCAGCTGTGGAGAGGGAGGTGATGCACGAGGAGCGGGCTGCATCTCCTGTTGCCGATAGAAGCGCTGCTCCAGAGCCCTTTCCTGTTACAACCAGCTATGTCCATCCTGGAGTCTTCTCTCCGTGTTGCCATTAAATGTGGGCTCTGAGCGCAGGGTCCAGTGTGGTGTTGGTGTGAGCAGAGCTGCTCCACTGGATTCTCTGGAGTGCTGCCTGCCCGTCCCAGTTCTCGTCCTGGCCCTGACTGCAGGCTGGAGATCTTGTGGCTGAAGGGAACGTGAATCTGTTCAACCTGCCCTCCAGCAGCTCAGGCAAGGCAGAGATTGCGGACAGCTTCCTCCTGGCAGACCTTCACATACCCTTGGAGATAAACTGGGGGTCTGGTTGCATCTCTGAGAGCTTATCCTGCTGCAGACATTACCCTGCAAACAGAAGCTCTCCATGGATGTAACAACAAAACCAGAGTTTCATTTGGAGCTGGTCAAATCAACATCACACCAAGTGAGCTCCCTTGTGCCTTCGCAAGGGTCCAGACCTTCCTGCCCACTCACGTCCCCTGCAGAACCCTATCTAAGGGGACACTGCTGGGGTGCCCGGACATCTGCGACCAAAAGGATCACAGTTTGTAAACTGCAACCTCGTCTGACGTGTGGTGACCCTGAGTGACCTGGTGGCCAGCACCTACCAGAGAGGCTGAACGAAAAGAAACGCCCGTGATAGTGCAACGTCTTGATGCTTGGAGAGCCCTCGACATGGTGCAAACTCCTGCCTGGGCCCTGGGTGACGTCTCTTCCCCTGAAATGCTGTGATGGCAACTTGTCACCGTCCCCCTGTGTGCAGCACCAATGAGGAGCACACTGACCTCGCCAAGCCCTGCTCTGGTGTTGAGCATTTACAGGTGGCTTCCAAATCTACCAGCTGGGTAAACTGAGAAATAAACAATACTCTAATTTTATAAAGAAACTGCAAATGGAGAGGGAAAGGGCAAGGCACAGGGGTATTTTGTCAGCTGTTCTTGTTTTCTAGCTCACACCATGCTTTGCTGTCACCCAGGGAAGCTGGCAGGGAGATGTTTCCTGTTTCACACACACGGGGCCACCAGCCCTGCATTGTCCCCCAGGGACCCCCAGGCTCAGGAGCTCCCAGTGCCTTGCTGCACACAGGGATGGCAACTTGGGGTCACAGGAGGGACCCTGATGGATCAGGGCCACTGGGAGCCCTGGGCCAGAGGCAGAAGGAGCAGCTCCTGACTGGTTTGTCTCTTTCTTTCCCGGCAGGCCAAAGCGATACCGTGGAGGTCCCGGTTCGCCTGATCCCTGGAGAGAGACAGGCTGGCGATGGCACATCCCTCCCGGAGACACCCAACCCCAAAATGGTGTGACCTCGTGGGGCTGAGGAGTGGGGGTGACTCTGGGGAGGGCTTTGCCGATGTGTGTGGGACCGTTGCATCCACAGGGAGGCTCAACAGTTTGACTTCTTCCACGTTCATGCAGGAAAAAGGGAAAGGGGAAGGATGTGTCTGCATGGGAACGCCTGCTGGTGGCTGGCAGCATCCCCGCTGCAGGGCTCGTCCCTGAGATCACTTCCCTGTGCAATTACTCAGCTTTAATAAGGCTCGAGTCTGCCAGCGCCTTCCTGCAGCCTTGTGAGCGGGAAGCTCTTGGGGAACTTCTGCAAAGGCAGAGGAGCCCTGGGTTGAGGTGAAGCACTCCTTTAAAGAGAGAGAGACTGGGGGCTCTGCAAAGACCCATCTCCATTCAGGCACCACCAGCAGACCTTTTCCCTTTTTTCAGATGTCGGCTGTCTACGCTGAATTAGAAAACCGCCTGATTGGCAGCTTTGCTGGCAAGATGGGTAACGCTGCCCTGCACAGAGCATCGCCTCCTGCCCCAGAGCTGGCACACGCTGCAGGTATCATCTGGCTTGGGAGAGGCAGCTTTGAGGGGGGGCTAAGGCAATGGTGGATTGTGCTGGCCAGGCAGGCGAAGGAGATGATATCATTTTAGTACCTGAGGGAATGGCAGGAAGATGCAGCAGGGAAGGTTATGTTGGATGTTAGGAAAAGAATCTTCGCCCAGAGGGTGCTGGAACACTCTCCCCAGGGAAGCGGTCATGGTGCCAAGCCTGACAAAATTCAAGAAGCCTTTGAATGTCACCCTCAGCCACATGGTGTGAGTGTTGAGGTGTCCTGTGCACGGACAGGAGTTGGGCTTGATGGTCCTTGCGGGTCTCTTCCAGCCCAGGGCATTCTCTGGTCCTGTGGTTTTCTTGGTGCTGTAACAAAGCAGGGATGTGCGCGCTGATGGCTCCTGCAAAGCTGCAGCAGCAGGAGGGCAGTGAGGTGCGTGGGATGGCAAATCCCATAGGACCCCGGCGCAGGGCTGTGCAGTGCGGAGCACTGCCCGGGGGAGCTGCACCCTTAGCTCACGTCCCACTGAGAGCGGTGCTGGGGCGCATCAGAGCCCGGGGGTGGGGGACCACGGGGAGCACCCAGTGCAGGACCCCTCGGCAGCCTCTGTCCCACAGGTGCTCGCAAGTCAGGGGCAGTGATCTCGTGGCCGAGTGACCCTCAGCAGTGCTACTACCGCCTGCACAGCAGCGTGGCCTCACCGAGCAGCACCGAGTCCAACCCCTACGTCAGCCTCGACAGCAGCCCAGCCCCCTCCCCCAAGCACCGCAACAACCCCCTCAGTCCTCTGTCACGACGGAAGAAGCTCTTCACCTTCTCCAGGCCCCTGCGCAGCCGTGACACCGACCGATTCCTGGATGCCCTCAGTGAGCAGCTGGGACACCGGGTCACCATCGTGGATGATTTCCTTACCCCAGAGAATGACTACGAGGAGGTGAGCGTGGCGCAGGCGTGGCTTGGTGCATGGTCTTGGTCTGTCCTGGCCATGGAGCATCCATCGTGCAGCCTGCACCACACCAGGAAGGGTGTGGGGACACGGCCTGGGGCTCCGCAGGTGGTGAAGGGGGGCAAGGGCTGGGTGGGACTCCCCTCTGAGGACTAGGTGGGTGGAGGATGAGGTGCCACCTTCAGCCTTCCTTCTGTCCCTCACCCAGATGAGTTTCCACGATGACCAGGGCAGCTACGTCACCAACGATGTCAGCAGCAGCGAGTACATCAGCAGCAGTGATGATGGCAGCTCCTTGACCTACTCCACGCTCTCAGACCACATCCCACCACCACCACTCAGCCCCCCACCTCCCCCACCCCCCCTGCAGTTCCATGACCCCCAGACCATCCCCACCAAGGCAGA
This sequence comes from Neomorphus geoffroyi, assembly GCA_033558235.1. Taxonomy (NCBI): domain Eukaryota; kingdom Metazoa; phylum Chordata; class Aves; order Cuculiformes; family Neomorphidae; genus Neomorphus; species Neomorphus geoffroyi. The sequence goes on from JAUMJM010000038.1 coordinate 3,052,698, forward strand.
GGCCACAAAGGCCAGTACATCGCCTGCCCCCAAATCCCTGGTGAGCCACCTACACCCCATCCCACCCCCACCACCCCCGCCACCGCCACCCCCGGTGCCCTGTGCACCCCCCCTGCACCGGGGGCTGCTGCACCGCAGGAGCGAGTCCAACCACATGAGCGTCAAGAGGCTGCGGTGGGAGCAGGTGGAGAACTCGGAAGGGACCATCTGGGGGCAGGTATGGCCCGGGCAGGGGATGGGGGTCCAAACTGCAGTCTGGGGATTTTTCTGGATTAAAAATCATAGAATCAAAGAATGGTTTGGGTTGAAAGGGACCTCAAAGCCCATTCAGTTCCAACCCCCTGCCATGGGCAGGGACACCTCCCACTGGATCAGGGGCTCAAAGCCCCATCCAACCTGGCCTTGAACACCTCCAGGGATGGGGCAGCCTGGGCCAGGGCCTCCCCACCCTCACAGCAAAACATTTCTTCCTAAGATCTCATCTCAATCTCCCCACTTTCAGCTGAAAACCGTTCCCCCTCACCCTATCCCTGCACTCCCTGATCAAGAGCCCCTCCCCAGCTTTCCTGCAGCCCCTTTCAGTACTGGGAGGCTGCTCTAAGGTCTCCCTGGAGCCTTAAATTTCTGAAAGTCCTGGAATTCCCACTGTGCCCGTCAGTAAAGCAGTCATGCACAAGTAGCAAGTGAAGAGCAGCAGGGCTCTGTAGAATTTCAGCTGTGCCAGAAACCAAATGGACCGCTGGCTGTGAGGAAACGTCAAGGGGTGAATCTCCTTCTTTCCTCCTTTCTTCTGAAATGAGAAGGGCCCCCCCTGCATGGGCTTAGCACCTGGTGTAGAAACTGCCTCCAAGGAGGTGTGTGGTTCCCCCAGCTCTGGTTTCTGTGCAGGGTTTGGAATGGCTGAGTCCCCAGTTACACGACAGTGCCACCAACCTGTCCTGGTGTCTTCTGGGGACACAGAGCTGAGTGTGGGGTGGAGGGAAGGGGCCAGCACAGGTGGGCAATGTCGGGCTGTCCCCCACACATCTCCTGACTCTTCCTCTTCCTGCAGCTTGGGGAAGACTCAGACTATGACAAGCTGAGTGACATGGTCAAATACCTCGACCTGGAGCTGCATTTTGGGACACAGAAGCCTACGAGTAAGTACTTGAGCCTTGGAATAGCTCCTGGTACTGATCAGGGACCACGGCACTGGGAGGAGCTGGTGATGGGTGGGCAGCAAGGCAATGCCTGGTCCTAGCATCACCCGTGACACAGAATTCATTCATCCTCAGGATTGTGTGGCTGGTGGCACAGCAGATCATTGAGGTGCAGATTGTTTCGCTATCTCCCTTAATTTTCTTCACTGCCATTATCTGTTTTGTGTCCACATTTCAGTCAATCAGGGTGAAACTCTACCGGAGGGTTTCGCTCCCTGTTGTGTTTGGTGCTGCTTCCCAGCTCTCATGGTGCCTGCCCGGCCATCCCTACGTGGCAGGGAACACTGGTGTGCCAGTACCACTCCCTGGTGCCATGAGGGACCTGGTTTGCCACACAGCAGAACTCAAACCTGCCCCACATGTTGTAATGACCTGTGCAGAACCTCTGCTTGTTACGGTCTGTGCAGCACAGCCAGGAAAAAGGCTGCAAATTAGGCTTGCAGCTCTGTTGCTTTGAGAACTCAGCCCTGAAAAAGTCGTGAAAACATTTCTCTGTCTGTAAGAGCATCACAAGCAATACTTTTATTTTTGCACATGTGATAAGTTACTTCCCTCCAAAAAAATACGTGTGGGGTCTGTAGGTACCTTCCAGCTCAGTCTTCCCATTGCTCTGGAATGGGGGTCTCCTGCAGACCCACCAACCGGGCTCTCCCACCCACTGACGTTGCAAACCCTGCGAGAAGGTCCAGGCTGGGGTTGCTGAGTGGTGGTGGCCAGGGTGGCCGCCCTGTGCAGTGGGAGGCTTTCAGGACACGGAGTGACAGTGATGCACTCCTGCCCTCCCACTGCCAGCCCCACGGCTGCCTTGTTTGCTCTGGGAAAACTGAACTGCCAGCGGGTGCCTGAGCTCTCCTGCAAGGGACACGATGGCAGTGCGGGCAGAGCTGAGCTGGAGCGGGCGGGTACAGATGGGACGTGCAGTGGTGGTGGGATTTCTTTTGGAGGGTGTCTCTTTTGGGATGTTTCTGGGCAGTCTGGGATTTCCTGTGTGTTTCACCTCTCGTTTTACCTTTTTCAGCTCCAACTGAGTCCTCCACTGAGATCTTTGAATCGCAGAATTCAAGGACTCCTGGAGCCATTGCTGTGTGCAAAGCATCAGTTCTCCTCTCTTTCATTCGTGGTTTCACTGTTTTCAGTGCAGTTTTCTTCCTGCTGGAGCTGACTGAGCTTGTCCTTACCCATGATTAAATCTTTCAGTTTCTCTTCCAGAGCCAACTCTCATGCCTGAAAACTTTAAAAAGAAAGACGTGGTTGAAATTTTGTCCCATAAAAAGGCCTACAACACATGTAAGTAAACATGAGAGTGAACGGACCCCCAAAATAGGCCCAGAGATGGGACCGGGGATGTAGAGAACTGGAAAGGTAAAAAGAAGTGGGCTACATGAGCACAATCCCATGAGCGCAATCCCAGCACAGCACTGCTCGTCTGGGCTGTTCCTGCAGCCCAGAGCCCCTCTGGGCTGGCTCAGCCCCAGGCAGGGGGAGAAGAAGGCTTTACAAGAGAGGATGGAGATGGGATGTGACTCATTGGCCTGGGGAGGGAGAGGGGAAGAGCTTGCATGGCCCAGGGCTGCCGTGAGGATGAGCTGCTCTGCTGCCCGATGGGGAAGGGGCATAGAATTACAGAGTGATTTGGGTCGGAAGGGGCCTCAAAGCCCATCCAGTTCCAACCCCCCTGCCATGCGGAGGGACACCTCCCACTGGATCAGGGGGCTCCAAGCCCCATCCAACCTGGCCTTGAACACCTCCAGGGATGGGGCAGCCACAGCTTACCTGGGCAACCTGTGCCAGGGCCTCCCCACCCTCAGCGTGAAGGATTTCTTCCTGATGTCTAATCTAAATCTTCCTCCTTCCAACTTAAAGCCATTTCCTCTCGTCACACAGTATCACATTATCATAAGGTTGGAAAAGACCTCTGAGATCGAGTCCAAACTATGACCCAACCTACACCTACTCCTACTTGTCAACTACACCATGGCACTAAGTGCCTCATCCAATCTTTCCTTAAACACCTCCAGGGACGCAGGCCCTTGTAAAAAGTCCCTCCACAGCTCTCTTGTAGGCCTCCTTTCAGTGCTGTTTCTCCAGAACACGCTCCTGCTGGGAAGGAGGGTGGAAGGGCTTGGTGGGCTTCTGTGAACCCCTGGTCTCCTGACCACAGGGAAGGTGAGAGAGGAGGAGGTGCTGGTGGTGGTTTCCAGAGCAGCTCAGCCTGATGAATTGGTGATGCCCATGCACAAGATGCGATACCCAGCAGTCTGCTGGACCAGAGAGAATTCTCAGGGTCCCCATGCAGCCTCTGCAGGGCTCTGGGGAGCAGAAAGCCCCCTCCCTCCCCAGGGTTGACTCTGTGCCGGTGCAGGCACATGGAGATGTCCAGGCCACTCTCACACAGCGGAGAGACTGAGCTTCACCTTCTGACCCCATCCTGCCTGGCAGTCTGTCCCCAGCACAGCCTGGACACCCTGGGGGGTCCAGGCCTCTTCCTCTCCCAGGTGACCCGTCTCCCTTTCTCCCCAGCCATCCTGATAGCCCACCTCAAGCTCTCGCACATCGAGCTGCGCCAGATCCTCATGACGATGGAGACGGACCGCCTGGAGCCTTCCCACATCAAGCAGCTTTTGCTGTACGCCCCGGATGAGAAGGAAGTCCAACGCTTCCAGAGCTACAAGGAGAACCCTGGCAAGCTGAGTGAACCTGACCAGTTTGTGCTGCAGGTACCTGTGGTGGGCAGCAATGTGCTCCCGGAGCGAGGTCTGCCTGTGTACTACCCCTGGGATGTCCTGCTGTGAGCTGTAGGGGAGGAGAACACAGCAGAGAAGAAGCAGGCAGCAGGACACTGGGCTGCTCACGTGTGCTGCCAAGGGAAGAGTTGGTGGCACTGGTCACAGGGACCACCGGCGAGTGATGCTCCAGCTGATACCTGAGGTGTCTGGCAGCTCCCATGGCAGCTGTTTTACAGCCACAGCATACCGTGATTACTGCACATTCAGAGTGACTTTGTCTGACTCTGATTTACTTTCTGTTGACAAAGTCACTCGTGGGGATCGGTGTGAAACCTCCCTGTCCTGCGGCAGCAAACTGCCCATGCCCTGTGAGTGACAGCGGCTGTCACTGCTGCTCTGCGATGTCACCACGCTAAGCAAGCACACCCTGCTTGCACGTACAGGGAAACATGCCAGGAAAAACACCATACGGGGGAATGATGGAGCATGAATGGTGACAGCAGTGATTTTCTCCTCCTTTTTGCTCTCAGATGCTGTCAGTACCGGAATACAAGATCCGTCTGCGCAGCCTGCATTTTAAGACCACTCTGCAGGAGAAGACAGAGGAGATCAAAGCCAGCTACGAGTGCATCTGCAAGGCCTCTCTCGAACTGAAAAGCAGCAAGAAGCTGGCTAAGATCTTGGAGGTCAGAACAGTCTTTACTTCTGGTTACAGCCACCGGGGGCCACCCGCGTCCACGGCGGCGCCTGCAGGCAGTGGTTTAGCTGGCAGGCAGACGTGCAGCTCGCAGACAGCTGTGCAGCTCACAGGCAGCTCACAAGCAGCTCACAGACAGCCAAGCAGCTCACAGGCAGCTTGGCAACTTGCAGGCTGACCTTGTCCTCCGTGATGTGGGTAACAGGATGAAGAGTGTGTACAGAACCAGACCATTCTGCCTTTAACACGCATTCATCCGCCACATCAATCCACTGAGTGAACTGATAAGGTTTATCAACGATACTCTCTGAGCACATGTATGGGGCCCTTAGCAGAAGTGACCTGGCATAAAAAAGGGTGCTTTCTCACTGTCCTGGAGACAGAGGGAGACTTTCTACCTCTGCTCCTACTGCAGTGTTGGTAGGTCTCTGTGCCCCAAAAGTGGGTATGAAAGGTGATGGGAGCTGGGACGGTATAAGCACTGGAGGTCAATGACCAGCTGTTCACCGAGGTTTCTCCTTGCAGTTTGTGCTGGCCATGGGGAACTATCTGAACAATGGGCAGCCCAAGACTGGCAAAACTACAGGCTTTAAAATCAACTTTCTCACTGAGGTAAGACAAAGCCTGCTTGTTCCCATACAGGAGGCACCTATGCTGAGGGATCCAAGTGCTGAGTTGGCTGGCCTGTCCTCATATGAGGCTCCTGGGTACGGCAGCTCCCAGAGCAGGGACTTGGTGGGACAGCCGGGATCGATGCGCAGGGCTGACTTCAGAGGGGCCCTAGTGATGGTCCGGTCCTTCAGCATGCTGGGGTCTGAGACCTGCACTGGGGTGTGAGGCTGGCCAGAGCCCATGGGCTTTGCCCTGGAAGGAAGAGAAATGAGGGTCTTTACCCCTCCTGGGACTGCTGAGGGGTGGGCAAAGGGGCGACAGTCCTGGCCTGCTGGAGGGATGCATTGCTTAGCACCTTGGCATCACTAATCTAGGCATAACGTGCTGTGCAAACACGAAACGTCCTATTTAAACATTAATCCATACAGCACGGCTGGGAATTGCCACGCACATGAGCACAGGGTGAGCTGAGCGGCACAGAGGAGCCCCTGTGCATTTGGGTGCTTGGCAAAACCCTCTCTCCTCCACCTGGGAATCTTCTCACTTGTTTTGCTTTGCTGTAGCTGAACACAACCAAGACTGTGGATGGCAAATCCACCTTTCTGCACATCCTCGCCAAATCGCTTAGCCAACATTTCCCAGAGCTCCTGGGCTTCGCCAAGGATCTTCCTACAGTGCCGCTCGCTGCCAAAGGTAAATGAACAAAAGCACCTGCAAGCTCCGTGTCCCCTTGCACTGTCTCTTGGTTTTGTACCGGTCTGGAATCTGCCAGGATCCGCACTGCATTGGCACGAGGAGGATGGCAGCCCAAACAGATGAAGAATTGTCCTGAGTGAGAGGATGGGGTGAAGAAGGGATGAGCATTGTGACAGGGGAGGTCTCATCCATCCCATGCTGCCACACATGGAGTTGTCTAGAGGAGGCTCTGTCCTTGACTGTAACCTTCCTTCTGACTTGTGAAAGTGGTTCCCAGGGTCAGAGGTACCTTATAAGTGCAGACGAGGCACGGAAGAGGGAAGAGCCAGGAGCTGGGCTGCTCCACCCAGCCTCTGTCTCCCTTCATGCCTGATGTGCAGCCTTCCCGGCACTGATGCCAGTCATTACTGCCTGCAATTGTGTGTGGTGCAGAGTGTACAACACCCCTCAGGTTATGGGTTCACAGTCCAGTTGCGGGTATGTCACACAGCCTGAGGATCGCACCGCTTCCTCAGTTGTGATGAAAACCAGTCGTGCCGAAGCTGGGGTCAGTGTCCATCCCCTTGTGTTGGTGCTGCCCCAGCAGCTGGCTGCACGCAGCACGGGCTGCATTCTCCTTGCACATCATCCCCTGCTGTTTGTGAGTAATTCCCTCGGGAATTAGTGCTACTCTGCATAAATAAGGGAGAAAATTCAGGTCTGGAGATGTAAATTGACCCCTGCTGAAGGTCTGTGGCTGTAGCTTTCCCAGCTGGGTTTTGTGTCTAGCCTAACTGTTCAGTAACACCTCTGTCCTAAAGGCTCCCCGCTGCCCAAACCCCACCACGTTATCCCAGTTTCAGACTGTGTGCTCAGCTTCGCTCTTGTACAGACCACAGGGTGACCCAGCTGCAGCGCATAGCCCGGACCCTCCTGATGGGCTGCAGGCCACCTCTCCCTTGCCTGGAGAAGAGCTAAGGCTTGGCTGCCCAAGGCAGCAAGGAGTGGGAACTCCTCATTGCTCTCCTGAGTGCTGGTGCTACAAAGAGGCGCCACTCAGAGCAGCCTGCATATTACCACTTGTCCTTCCATCCCCTACGTTCTCTCTGTCACCATCCCAAGTACCTGTCTATCCATCACCACCCTTGTGCCATCGAGTCTTCCATGCTAATCGCACTTGGCACGTTCCAGGCTCCTTTTGAGGTTCTTGGCATCTCTTGGCCTGAGTACCCAGCAATGGCCGCTGGTGGCCTGCTGGAGTCAGCAGGAAGGTCTGTTTGACCACCACACCATGGACAACACAGACAGGTTGTGCAGAGCCATGTAGACATGCAGCTTAGAGTCACTGAGGCTGGAAAAGGCCTCTAAGCTCATGGTCCAACCATCAGCCTAACCCCATTGTGCCTACTAAATCATGTCCCAAAGTGCCACAGCCACACAGTGTTTGAATGCCTCCCGCCTGAACCACCCTGACCAATGGCTCGTGCTCATTGCCCTCGCTTCATCTGGGAAAGCGAGTCAGACGTAAGTCTCCTAACACTGTTGTCTCCTCTCTTCTCATGTAGTGAACCAGAGAACACTAACGGCTGACCTAAAGGACCTGCACACCACTGTCAGTGACATACAGATGGCCTGTCACAACATGCCAGCTACCGCAGAGGACAGATTCGCGATCGTGATGACTGTATCCTTCTGTAAGAGGGGAAAACGTAAATGTGACTTGATGCCCTCGAATAAAACCACCCAGTTGCCTTTATGCCTCTTGGTAAGCAGCGGGGCTGTGGGCAGCCGGTATGGAAACACCATCTCAGCACTTGGTGAGAGCGTGGTGGAAACCTCCACCTTCCACTCACTCTCATGGGAAACAGCTTTGGTGGGGACCACTGGTTCACACTCCTCTGTGTGGCAGAAACCCGGTGCCACAAGGCCAGAAAGCTTTCTGAGCCACCTTTCCTTTGAGAAGTGCTGCTGCACAGCAGCTGAACGTGCCAGCGGGCTGCCTTCGCGTGCAGCCACAGCCTGCATTTGCAGCAGGTCCTTTCTTAGACCTGAGATGAAACCCAGCCATTTGATAAGCAGAACCAATTCTGCTCTGCCCCAGCTCTGCAATGTGGCTGGTTTTCCTTAAGCCATTGCTCTCAGTCCTTCCTGGAGAGTGCCCAACCCGCTATGCGGTCCCTGGATGACCTGCAGCACAAGGCCATGGAAGAATTCAGCAAGGTGTTGTCCTTCTTTGGGGAAGACTCAAAAATGACAACTTCTGAAGCCTTCTTTGGCATTTTTGCAGAGTTCATGAGCAAGTTCGAGGTGAGTTGTGCTTTTCAAAGCCAGCCAGCAAGGGCTTTTCTGTTAAACATCAGTGAAACATTTGATGTGCGCATGAGCTGTGGGACCGAGATGAGGTTTTGAGAGCACATGTGCCTGAGTGTCTGCGAAGAGCAACTTCTGTAACGTGCAGGCTGGCCAGCTGGGGCAGGAGACTGAGGGTTGGTGATCCAAGCACCAGCCCCATGGACAGTAATGCAGATGTTGGCATGGTCTGATGTTCTTGTTTAATGAAGGCAGGGTTGGAGCACCACTAAGCATATGTGAGGGCTTGTCCAGTAGGAAGCTGGGGGAGAATTAAATCTGTAGTGGCCAGTACTATTGAAATGCCCTCCCTGTCCACAACAGCTGCCCTCACCTGATCCTTGGCTCCTACTCTTTGCTCTCTCCCTGCAGCGGGCGCTCAGCGATGTGCAGGTCGGCGAGAGCCAGCGCAGCCCCAGGATGACCTCTCCCCTTGCCTGGTGACGGGCCTGCAGCAATGTGAAGTGTGACAATTTATTGCCAACAAAGTGCAATTGGCTCCTGTTGAGTTTGGTTGTAAATACGCCGCTGTCACCTGCTACCACCAAGCAGAACCACGGACCGAGGGGTTGGGGCAGTTTGGACACTGCAAAGGCACCGTAGGTGATGGTGGATGGATGCGAGGGTGAGGCACGGGGACAAGGAGGTAAACACCGTGCCATGCTTGGCAACAGCTTCCTTAGCATCCTCCATATCCAGGGTATTACCGAGTAAAGGGTTTCAGACACACCTGGGCAAAACTTCTCTCTCCCACGTTTCCAGAACACGCACAACTGGCCCCACAGCCAGTGCCTGGGCATGGCTGTGCCAGGAGCTGACCCTTGCAGGATCAGCTCTCCCTGAGCAGGCACCACTCACCCTGCCAGCCTTGATGCTGGGGTCGGAGCCCAGGCACAGCCTCCTTGGGGAGCTGGAGCAGGGCAGGGAGGGAGGGAGCGCAGAGGAATTGAGGGCTGCCACCAGCGCTGTTTCCCCAGGAGCTCCCCTCAAATCCATTTCCAAGCTTGTCTGCCCTTGAGGTGTGCATCGTGGGGCTAGAGCTCCACCTGAATGGACAATAAGAGCAGAGTGACGACTGCTGGAGATTGCCTGGAGGCTTTAATCCCCAGCCATTGACGGCCAGTGGCGACGGAGAGCGATATGACATTGCAGAACCCTTCTGATGCAATCGTGGGGTCCCAAATACACAGAGCCAGATTGGCTCTACTCAGCTGTGCTGGAGAGTAAGGAAAGCCCAGAGGCCTTCTGAGCCACCAGCTTTGCTTAAAGGTGTGGCAGAGGCTGACAGGTCTTGAAGTCTTCCCAAGAGTTTGACACCATCAGCACTAGACTGATTTGAACTCACCAGGAAACATAAAACCCTGAGTATTTTGGTGCCTCCTTGGAAAGTACAGAACTCCTGGTAGCCTAAAAACTGCTGTTTGAGCAGCCATTCCTGCTGAACATCCCTGTGGAACTCTAGGAGCATGCAATGCCATCCTTTAGCCGCAGCTGGTTGCCGTTTAGGTGGCTTTATCCCCTCCCAGAGGAAAGGGCTAGCAGCATCCCGTGGTAGGTGCATGCCTTTCCAGGCCGCGCAGGGCCCCGAGAGCTTCACGGCTGCAAACCCACCGTGCGTTAATATTGCGCGGCATCCCTCTGTGCAAAATGCATCCGCTGCCTTTCACACCCAACGCGCTCCAACACCCAGCCCCGTGGCAGCGCCGCAGCAAGCCGTAGCGTAGGTTACCTTCTCCCGTCTGTTGCCAGAGCGAGAGCTCTTACCGCAGCCTCTGCTCACCTACAGACTCACCGACTGGTGCATTATTTAGGGGAGACCTTGTGACCATGAGACCCTCAGTTTGCAGCATTTTTTTAAACCCTGCTGTAGAAAGTGAAGTATATTTTCACAAGTGTTCTCAGTTTATACAGCTTTAAGTGCCAGGTAGTTCCTAGCGTCGTGTTCCCAGAAGTCCGCCCCATCCGCCTCTCCTCTGCCCCGACCCAGGGCAGCGCTCACCCGGCTCCTCTTTCCAATTTGGATGCTGCACACTGCATTCAGCTGATTATTTTGTTTTCTAAAAATGTATTCAATATTTAAACCACTGGAGGTTCTTTTGAAACTGTCATCACAAATGGGAAAATGCTGTACATAGATTTTGCTACGTGTTGTACCTTTCCAAAATAGTTAGAGCTCCAATCTCTTTGGTATTTTTATGTGAATATTTTCAAAGAACCGGAACTCCTGACGTACGGTTATATTGTTTGATAATGGGACTATGGATACTCACAGTTCAGTCTCTACCCAATGCCTATGTGCTGTTCCTAAAATAAAGCTACTGCCTTCTGCCTCCTGACTGAACCTCTGCATCCACCAAAACTGCTGCTTGCAACAGCTGAAGTTGAAGGTAAAGGAGAGGAAAAGGCCTTATGTTGTGCCGGGGAGGTTTTTATTGGATAGTAGGACTTTACTGTCTTTACTGACAGAGCGGTGAAGCACTGGCAGAGGCTGCCCAGGGCAGTGGTGGAATCTCCATCCCTGGAGGGGTTCAAAAAAATGTGTAGATGTGGCACTTTGGGACATTGTTTAGTGGTTGTGGTGGTGGTGGACTGGATGGGCTTAGAGGTGTGAGGAATTCTGCATCTGGCATTTTTTGATATTGACCCTTAACATCTACAAGAGGGAGATGCAGGATCCAGCCTTGCTGGATTTGGTTTGGGATGGGGAAAAAAGCTTCATAATTTTGAAAAGCGCTGCTTGTGTGCCAGTGTTCAGGCCAGAGCGACAAATATGAACAGCAAATTCTTGACATAGTATGGATTTTTTCTGCAGCCTTCAGAAGAAAAGGTTTAATGAGTGTATGAGCCAGTGAATTGTTCCCCTCTGAAAAGGAATTCTTGGCTGCGGTTGAGGTTATGTCCCCGGAGCCGTTTATCTCCCCTTACGCTAACAGCCGATAGATAGGGACTGGTTTCGTATCAGATTTCCTGGTTGTAGTTTAGCTTGTTTACAGCCGCCCACTTGGCCACCGGCTCCTCCGTGGGGCCACAGCACCTGCAAGCCAGCTCCGAACAGGGCTAATGCAATGTTATGGGGGAAGTCCCTTGCTGGGCACACATATTCAGAATGCTTGAACCCCTCTTGTTGCTCCTTTAGCCCTCCTGGCTCTTCTGCAGCCCTAGATCTCGAGACGCCCAGCATGGCTGTCAGACCTCCCACCGCATGGTCCAACGCAGCCCAGGCTCCAGTCCATAAACCACCACCAAAGGATGTCCTGGAGCCTCCTTGGCAGTGTGGTCCATGCGACGGTTGGCATCATTCACCACAAATGCTTACTTTGCTGTTTCTCGATAACCTCAGACCCCAGGTAATTCTCCCCCAGGCTCAGCTCACCAGCTGGGTGCTCTCCTTTCAGCTCTGTGCGGCCCAGTCTTACCAGAACGCCTGTGTCAGCCTGGATCATGGGATCTTCCTTCCAGGAAAGCCTGTCCTTGGAAAAGAAGCAATAACTCAGGCAGCAGCCTGGGGTCAGAGCAGGGAATGCAGCTGTGGTGTGGCTCCTGCTCCACAGGTGTCACCTCCATCCTCTGACAGGGACACAGTGACCCTGAAAATCCCAGGTTACTTTCCAAACCTCAGATTATTTAAGGACTTTCACTCTTTCCTGCAAGAAATTGAGGAAAAAAGACCTCAAAGGGAAAACGAATAGCTTTAGTAAAGTCGAGGCAAAGACACGATTGTAGCTTCAGTTGGTGGACTTGGCTGGGGTAAAATAATACTGGACTGGCATCTCAGAGCCAAAGCAGAACCTCGTATGAACCCTCCCTCCCTCTTGATAAGGGTTTGAAGGGCCATGATCTGTAATTGCTTTCTAGGTGCCATGAAAGACGCTGAAGAGATAATCAGAGGTCTCAGCTACAGAGTGGAAGGGCTGGAATTCAGAAAAAAGTGGCACAGACTGGGAGGCAGCACAAGGCACCTGGATGCTGACCTTGAAGCCCTTGAGAATCTGCTTTGTCCTAAGACAATTTAGGAATATCTGGGTCTTCCAAATTCTAGCAGACCAAATTAAAGCATCTCCAGTTGCAAGATTCAAAGACCTTCAGTTGTGCCCACAAGAAATGTGAGCTGAGTGCAAAGTGATAAGATGAAATATAGATCCCAGGTTTTCCCTACTTTGCTTCCTGGTTTCTTAGACTCTGGGGTGCCTTTTAAAATTAAAACATATTTAAGGTATTTAACTTGTCTCTGTTGTCAATCTAGAAAACTCAAAAGTGAAGGTGTGAGCTGAATTCCTGATTCTGGCAGTAGAGATTGCCAGAGAGGGCTCAGGTTTCACAAGCCCTTTGGTAAGAGCAGGGCAGTTGTTGCAACATTAAATGACCAGGGAGGGAGGGAGGCACAAGCAACTCCTGCGCTGAATGATGCTGCTCAGGACCAGCCAGAGATGCGGGATCGGTGTCTTTGGAGGCCGCCCTGCTTCGGCTGAGGCTTTCCAACCAACTTTATGCCAAGCATATCTTGGGCTGCATCCAAAGCAGTGGGAGCAGCAGGACAAGGGAGGGGGTTCTGCTCCTCTGCTCCACGCCAGTGAGACCCCACCTGGGGCCCTGCATTCTGTTCTGGAATCCTCAGCACAGGAAGGACAAGGGGCTGCTGGAGTGAGTCCAGAGGAGGCCATGGAGATGATCTGAGGGCTGCAGCACCTCCCATGTGAGGACAGGCTAACGGAGTTGGGATTGTTCACCCTGGAGAAGAGAAGGCTCCAAGGAGACCTTAGAGCAGCCTCCCAGTACTGAAAGGGGATCCAGGAAAGCAAGGTGTCCCTGCTCATGGCAGGGGGTTGGAACTGGATGGACTTTAATGTCCCTTCCAACTCAAACCATTCTGTGATTCTATCACTTCACCTCAGTGTCACAGAAGAGTGGAGGCCTCGCCAGTAAAACACGCTCATCCAGTAAAATTCCAATTGATAACTCCACCGTGGGAATATGAATTAGGTTTGTGCAAGGATAGTGCCTGTGCTTGATCTGCCCTTCCAGGTAACATGTTACCTGCCTGGAACTGAGACCTGGGGCTTCTTGGCAATGCTGCCCACGCTCTGTGCACCCCAGTTTCAGAGAGGAATCAGCTGCCTCCTGCCACGGCCCCTCGCTGTGCTGCAAGGTCCCTCTTCAGCACCGTTCTCTGCGTGTTATTTGGCTGTTGGTGTTCATCAGGTTTTTCAGACAGATGATGCTGAAGCCAAAACCTCCAGCCTGGTCTCAGAAGGGGGCCCGATTCTGGGATCAACGTCCAGGAACCCCAGTCCGCGGATGGATTCTGCTCTTTGTAAGGCATAGAGACAGGACTCACTGTCAGCTCCCCCCTGTGTCAGCCTGAGAGGACACCAGCAGGGATTTTTTATTGTTACTCATCCCTTCCCGAGCTGCGCAGATTGCTTAAGAGAATGGCACTCCGTGGAGTTTGACCCGTGAGCCCTGATAGTGAAAATAATGCACTTCTCACCAGAGCCCCGGGAGACCGAAAGAGTAACTTTGGGCAATTAGTTTAACTTTGACTATAAATATTCCTTCTCATTCCTTGTGACGCCGTTAACAGCTCCGCTGGCAAATCCCGATTCTCTGGCAATATTTAAGCTGCCTGTCAGTTGGCAGAGGCTTGGTGGTGCCCGGCGCAGGGGACAGAATGAGACCCAGCTGAGCGCAGTAAGTTCCTTTTCGGCTTCTACCTCGAGTCGGGGAGTTCCGGTTGATGCGCGGGTCTGGGGCTGCTGTTGGGCTGCGTTTCAGCCCCAGTGAGCGGTGGTGTCTTTAGGAGGTGGATGGACCTGCGAATGCTTAAAAAACCCCGTTGAGGCGGCATTGAGAGCCATAGAGTCCTGACGGGTTACTCGAGAGCCACGTGGGCTGCGTCTCTGCCGGGACCATTGATAAAGGGCTGGCTTCAGCGGCTTCATTTCAATGCCATGGATGTTCCTTCCTCACAATCTCTGGCGAGGAAAGCGCTGCCGCCTGTGCCAGGAGCTGAGGGAGTCCGGGCTGTGAACTGAATGCACAAAACAGGCAAAATTTCCACTGGGCCGGGCAGAGCGAGGATCTGAAATCAGAGCAGCTGAGCCTACTGCGTTTTTCCTAGTGCCCAGCCTCGCCCCGGCTCTGGGAGCTGCAACGGGGGCGTTGACTGGGCACCTGTGTTCTGCTCCGGGAATGTCCCTGGGCGTAGCCCGCGGCTCCTCTCTTTACCAACAGGCACGACAAGTGCCTGCAGTGCTCTGCCCCGACCCGCATGCATTTTGGAGGGGAGGATGCCACGCTCTCCTGAAGAGGTGGTTGCGCCCGGGCGAAGCTGGGCATACGGATCTGATGGTGCTGGCTGTGCTGCCGGTGCAACCACCTGCCCTGGAGTGGGGACTGTCTCAGGATGAAAAGGACAGCAATATCAGCGTTGCAATCGAGAAAGCAGGAGGTGTTAGAGCGAGGTTAGCAGCTTCCCCAAGGCTGGCACACCAAACCCTATTTTTCTTCTCCTTGTTAGAGGTTAAGCATGCCAGTAAAAACTTGGCAGCAGCCAAGACACGTTGCCCCTTAAAGAGGTAAGCTAGCACCGACCTGCTGATCACCAGTGCCCTGCATCCTTGCGAGACAGAAGCTCCCAGGGAATCCAGTGGGATCTGAGGGCTTTACAGGGCATCAAAAGGCTCTGCCAAGGTGCTGCAAGTCACCAGTCCCAGCCAGGCACTGCCACAGCTGCCACTCAACCAGAACACGGCTCTGTACCACCTTTGGCTCGAGGCTGCTGATGTCTTCAGATACAACCCCCCAGCTGTGGAAAGCAGGTGATGGGATGGTATCTGCCACCAGAAAACTCCTTCTTTATCATCCTGCCTTTTTGGAAGTGCAGGAGCCCAGGAGTCCTGTGCCAGCAGAGCCTGTGCTGCAGGACTGGGTGCAGCAGGGACACAGGGCAGGGTTTGCCCTCCTGAAGACTGCCCAGCAGGAGAAACCACTGCATCTCCCTCAGCATGGCACTTCTGTTCCCTCTGCTCTGCTCACGCAGCGGGGCAGGAGGTGCTGGTGATGCAGGAGAGCAGCGGTTGCAGCTCAGGTGAGCCTGCAGGCTGCAGGTGAGAGCAGGGAAGGTTCCAGTGGCTGTTTCACACATGGACACAGGGGTGAAGCCGGTGGAGGTTGTGAAATGTGACTGAGGGACAGGGCAGCTGTTTTGTTCTGTGCTTTTCTGTCTGTCGGGTGATCGGAGGAAGAACTTGTTTGACTACTTACTGTCTGACCGTCAGTGCTGGGAGCCCGGGGCTGATGCAAGCCACATTTTGCCCCACCTTCTCCAGCGTTTTGGCAGAGGGGAGCTTATAAATCTGCTTCACAAGTACCAGAGAGCCCAAAGGACCTGGCCAGCCGCATAGGCAGGAGGAGGACGAGGACCAGGAGACACCCATCCCAGCGTCAACAGGGCTGGACCCAGAGCTGAGGTGGCTGTGAGGCTGTGCCAAGCCTGGGGAGTGCTGGCTCTGCCCCTCTTTGGAGGAATCCTCTCCTCAGCTCAGCGGGGTAAGAGAAACAATCCTGAAGCTCCTCCGTGGCTGGAGTGCAGCATCGAGGTGTGGGGCCTGGGGATTCCTGGAGACAGACAACGGCCACCGCTGAGGCAGGAATCCCACGGGGACCTTACCCCTTCTTTGGCCACACCAGGGTGCCACAAGCCTCCTGTCCTGCTCTCAAAGAGGGACAGAGCCCAGGAGAGGGGAGGAGGAGGAAATGAGGAGGAACTGCATCATTCAATACCTGACCAACCTCCCCACATGGACTTATCCTGTCCCTTCTGCTGAAGGGCAGCAGCCTGGCACCATGTGGCACTCCAGAGGCTCCAGGGAGCCCTGCAGGGGTCCCATGGTGGTGGCACACCTCCTCATCAGGCATTTCTGGAGAAGGAAATGAGCTCTTATTCCTGTGGGAAGCACACGAGTACCTCACCTGCGGGAAATGCCTCTGCGGGCTGGTGTGCAGGATGGAGCCCCCGCTCCAGCTCTTCTGCTGCTTGTTGCCAGTCCGGTGGTACCTGCTGCTCAGCCCTGCTGCCCTGCCCTGCTCTGGTATCGCAGAGGGCACATCCATACCTGAGCTTGGCAACACATTGCCAGCCTCTGTCCCTGACGGAGGGAGCTGAGAGGGTAGTGCCCGCTCACCGGGAGCTCAGCTTTTCTCAGGAGGACACCCAAGCACTCTCTGCACCTGGGCTCGAGCTCTCACTGTGGCAAAGGAGGAAAATACCCTCGTTGCTGAGCAGTTCATATGTCGTCACATCCCGTTGGCTCATCATGGGCAGGTTCCTGGCAGTGGCTTCTAATCCCACTGCACTGGAACCCGTGGGCTGTCATCACCGGCTGTGCCTCATCCCAGTCCTTTCTTCTGGCTATTCCAGCTATTTACACCTCTTAAATGTGCCCATTTCTCCACCACTCTGCATCAGAAAACCCCACGGCAAGCCTGCCTGCTGGCAGCATCTTCCCATCGCAGGAAGGGAGTCACGAATGAAGGCAAACGCCTGCTCCAAGAGCCTTCTCCACAGCTCCGGCACAAGCAGCTCCGCAGCCAGATCCACAGAGGCCAGAACCCCGAATTACCAACAGTCAGCACCTTCACAGTGCT
This sequence comes from Neomorphus geoffroyi, assembly GCA_033558235.1. Lineage (NCBI taxonomy): Eukaryota > Metazoa > Chordata > Aves > Cuculiformes > Neomorphidae > Neomorphus > Neomorphus geoffroyi. The sequence continues at coordinate 3,069,602 of JAUMJM010000038.1, forward strand.
GCCCCCTCCTCTCCTAACCGTGTAACCCGTTTTTTAACAGATATATGCACCAAGACAAAGGAGCGCTCAGCCTGCGTTAGAAGCCATGGAGCCCACCAGCAGCATCCCACCCCCTGTGACCCCCTCGTGGGATGTGTTTCCCCAGAAGACACTGGACTCCATAGACATTGCTGTTCTCGTGCTGTACTTTGTATTTGTCCTTGCGGTTGGGCTGTGGGTAAGCAGATACCTTTAAAAGCTTTCAGATGTGCCCTGTTATATTGTAAAATAAGGCTGTTTGAGCCTCAAATTATCTAACTTTGGCTCAAATCTGGCCACGCTTCACTGGAGTCAATTGAAGAAGCGGAAAGACAGAGTTTACAGATTCTTTTCCTCACTTCAGCCTGGGGAAGTGCCCTCACTGCTCCAGAGGAGAGCTGTTCACCTCTAGTGTTTACCAAGGTTTTGAGAACCCTTGTAAGGAAGAGGTTGTCTGAGTACAAAGTATTGCTAATAATAATGGCTTGTTCATCCAGGAAGGAATTGCTGTCTTATAAATCACCCATGGTTTTCCTCAGTGGTCTTGACAGCAGATTCTGTAAATTAAAAATACTGTTTATATATATATTTTAGGCAGGAGGACATCCTCCTGGCACGGCTTTTGTGATACAAAGAGTACAGTCTGGCTGTCATAGGGCAGAGATGAATAGCTGCTCCCTTCAAATCTGGTGCATAACTCCCATGGTGTTGCATGAACGGAACCTCTGAGGAACAAGAGGCATGAGGGATACGTGCAATGCCCAACATTCCTCCTGGCTGCACCAAATAACTAGGGATGTCCACAATTCTTGTCCAAAATTTCTTGTCTTCCTCGCAGACCTGGAGTGGTTTAGTATGCTTAGCACACAAAATATTTAACCAGGACGCTGAGAGGATAGGAAACTGCACGTGGCTTACGGCATTGGCCAGTCCCCTCCCTCATCTTCTGCTCTCTCATCCCCCCAGACTTCCCAGTAGCAACTGCACGTCCTTCAAGAACCCCTTCGTTTTTCTCTGCTGACGGTGCAGTCTCCCGCAGGGCAAACTGTGTGGTGATGCTCTGAAATGACTGCTGACACCTCTGTTCTGCTTTTCTCCTTCCCCAGTCCATGTGGAAGACACAGCGCAGCACTGTAAAAGGCTACTTTCTAGCTGGAGGTCAGATGGTTTGGTGGCCTGTAAGTATCTCTACCATCTCATTGTTTGTGCCCTTGAGTACTGCAAGCCTGAAAAGCACTTTTGTCCTAGCAGAACTTATTTCTCCAACAGAAAATCATAGAATGTCCTGAGTGGGAAGGGACCTACAAGGATCATGGAGTCCATGTCCTGTCCCTGCATAGGACAATCCCAACATTCACACCGTGTGTCTGTGGGTGTTGGCTCTGACCTGGCAATTTCCAGAATTAACAGGGTGGTCCCCATCGCGGACGCAGCTTTATCTTGAGCCAGTCTGCCAGGTGGGGTATTTGCTTTGGGCTGGCCTGGCGAGTCAGTGTGCACCAGTCTAAGAACCTGATGACCTGAAAGTTCTACTTGTTACCTCCACCTTCTGCCCTGCTCCTCCATGAGACAAGGTGCTGGTCTGGAAGCAGGATGGTTCTAAATATACCCATAAATGTGTGATGGGCAGTGGATGAAGTAAGAATGAAGCAAACAAAGCTGGATAAAAGCGTCAGAGCCACTGAACACATAGGCCAAAGAAGGTGGCAGGGGGTGACAAGGATTTCATGTCCGTCATGTTCATGAGTGGGGGGGGAACAGCATCACTGTGTAACCTCCACAGTAGGAATCCACGGAGGTGTGTGTACTGGAGCCCTGAGCTACCCTCTTAACACCTTTGTCCATTGCCAGGCTGAGAACAACCCCTTGTGCCAGGGCCAATCCCGTTTCCTATCTTTCTCCAGGTGGGCGCATCCTTGTTTGCCAGTAATGTTGGAAGTGGCCACTTCATTGGCCTGGCTGGATCAGGAGCTGCCTCAGGAATTGCTGCGACAGCCTATGAGTGGAATGTAAGTGTGGCAGGGCAGCTCTGTAGCTGTCTCTGTGCTGTACAGGACAATTCCAACAGCAGTGAGTCACCCTTGTGTGGCTTGAACTCTTCTTTTAGGAGTCACCACCAGCTGCTGGGGGACTGAGCTTCTGAGGGCTAACCCAGTCCCCGTGATCCAACCCTGACCAGCACCTCCAACCTTCCTCTTCATTTGCTTTGCAGGGGATGTTTTGTGTCCTGGTGCTGGCCTGGCTGTTCCTCCCCATTTACATAGCAGCAGGAGTAAGTAGATGGGATGTTGTGTCCATCAGTGATTTCCTGGTATTTAGACCACCTGCTTGGCTCGTAGGTGTAACCATCTCCTGCTGTGCATGTGCTGCTCTGGAAGGCAGGGCTGCTCCAGTAGCCCAGGCTGAGGGGATAAAAGCTGCTGCCCTAAGACAGCACCGAGGGTTTGGTGTGGGATTTGGGTTGTTCTGTTGTTCCGGCAATGGAGCAGAGTTTTTCCATCTCTGGAGCAGAGAGGTGGAGGCTCTTATATTGTGGTTTATAGTGAGCCTTATGTCAGACATCATAGCAAAGCCAGTGCTTGCTAAGCTATCGTGCTGATCTAAGTAGACAGCTGAGAACCAAATTGCATGGTGCAACTGGTGAGGCTGTTCTGGTCTTCTGCCTCTGCAAATTGCCCACACCAGCTCCTGGGGGAGCCCTCTGCAACTGGTGGGAGCGGCTGTGTACCACCCTCTCTGGCAGCATATCTCTCATGTAGGTTACTACCATGCCCGAGTACTTGCGGAAACGTTTTGGAGGCAAAAGAATTCAGATGTTCCTGGCGATCCTCTATTTGTTCATCTACATCTTCACTAAAATATCAGTAAGTACAAAAAAGCATGGAAACAGATTGAATTCAATTCATTTTGGAAACATGCTGATCAGCGAGGCTGAGAAATACAACTACTGATATTAGCAGAAAAGGGTGCATTGTCAAAATAGCTGAGGAAGCCAGACTAGAGTTGTTTTGAGAACCTACAGAAGATGATCTGAGGGCTGGAGCACCTCCTGTTACAAGGACAGGCTGGGAGAATTGGAGTTGTTCTGGAGACGTGAGGGCTCCGGGGATACCTTAGAGCAGCTTCCAGTACTGAAAGGGGCTGCAGGAAAGCTGGGGAGGGGCTCTTCGTCAGGGAGCACAAGGATAGGATGAGGAGGAATGGTTTTCAGCTGAAAGAGGGGAGGTTGAGATCTTAGGAAGAAATGTTTTGCTGTGAGGGTGGGGAGGCCCTGGCACAGGTTGTCCAGAGCAGTGGTGGCTGCCCCATCCCTGGAGGTGTTCAAGGCCAGGTTGGATGGGGCTCTGAGCCCCCTGATCCAGTGGGAGGTGTCCCTGCCCATGGCAGGGGTGGACCTGGGTGGGCTTTGAGGTCCCTTCCAACCCAAACCATTCTGTGATTCTACACAAAAAGAATAGCTTCTTGTTTTTTTCCATTAAGGATTGGAATGCTCGCTACAGTAGGAGGGAAAGCTTGGTGTCAATGTCCTATTCATTGAAAAACTGAGTTGTGAGCATGGGTGCATTTGTTGTTGTGTTTGGTACGTCTGGCAGCTCACCCAGTTTCTTCCCTTTGCATATTCATTGCCTGCGCAGACACCGAACGCTGTTGTGTACAGGATGAATAAGAACACAGGAGTTGGTAGGTGTTTAGGTGAAAAGGGTTTAGCAATTTACTGCACCTGTTTGATGTAGTGCCCCGAATAAATAACCGATTCAACCCTTGCGCAACACCTCACGAGCTGTTTATTAACTGGGCAGCAGTGCATGGAGCTGTGAAAGCAGACAAGCCCCTGCCAGTGTTTTTCCTGTATGTAAGGAGCCAAAGTGGGATGCGCTGGCTGGCACGCAGTACCCGCATCCCCTCGGAAGCGGATGCTGAGCACGGGGTTCAGGTGGCCCTGAGGGGTCAGGCTTGGTCTCTCTTCTAGAAAAAAATGAACCATTCCATGCCAACCACTGATAACTGAGTCCTGTATTCAGGATGCTTTTAGATCTGCCTCTCATGCTATGGTTTGTGGTTTGCCTATATTAAAGCTCTCCCAAAATGCAGCATTTTCATGTAGTCGCAGAGCTCATTGGTCAGGGCTGGCTCCCAGTCCTGAGGCTGCTCTTCCATGTCAGCTGGGAGGATTTTGCGTTGCGGCAAAGCCGTGCTGGGGCCAGCAGGTTTGCATCCCAGGTGCTCCCATTCCCCAGCCAGCCCAGTTCATTGCTGCTCCGGGGCAGCAAGAAGCTCTCCCCACCCAAACGCTTTGTTCATGGAGTGCTGTGCATGCTCCCCATCTCTTGGGCCAGCTCCACCACCACCCTGTCCCAGCAATAATAAACTGCCTAAATGCTGAATTGAGCCTGCTCTTAATGCACAAGAGGGGGAGCTGAGGCTGCAGAGGGATGTGCTGTGCAGAGGAGACACTGCAGGGAGCCTGGAGCCATGAGCAGTGGCAAACCAGGCTGGTCCCATTAAAGAGTCAGCTTGGCCAGCTGAATGTCCACATTCGCTGGCAGCACCAGCTTAGAGGGGCTTGGTAATACCCCTGCAGCTGTGATAATGATCCTTTTTTTTGCAGGTCGATATGTATGCCGGGGCGCTCTTCATTCAGCAAGCCTTGCACTGGGACCTCTACATCGCTGTGGTGGGCTTGCTGGCAATCACGGCCGTTTATACTGTGGCGGGTACGTGGCTGAGTTTCAGATGGCACTCTGATCCCGATTAGCGAGCTGAGCATGTCCACACAACGCATCGTGCATCCTTGTACTCATGATACGAGTCCTGCCTTTCCCATACAATTGTTTTTGCCATGAGTATGGATCATGATGGGGGGGGAAAAAGCTATTGATAACTTGTTTGTTAGGAAAAAGTTACCAGTTAAGAGTAAGCAAGCCCCCCCATAAGGCCACACCAGCTATGGAGGGATGTTTTCTGCTTTAAGGAGAAGCTATGCCTGAGGCATTTGCCCAATTAATTTTTCCTCTGGGCCCTTTGGAGGTACAAGTGTTTAACACAACAATAAGCCGTGTAATGCGGAACGCGCTGTCAATCCTTGGTGCCCTTTCAGAGCTTGTAAGTAGCCAAATGGAAAAAAACCACACATGGAGCAAGCAGCAAATCCCAAACAAATAAAGGTTTCTCTTTTCCCAGTGTTCACCCCTAGGGATGTTGCTCATAAAGATCCCTCGTCTTTTTTTCTCCTCCTTATTCAGCTTGGCCTTTGTTTTGGAGCTGTTCCCTGTCTTTCCTGTAGAAGTGCTTATACTGGACTTTGGCATTTCAGTGACAAAATGGTGACTCATTATGACTGAAAACATGAGACACTTCAGCCAAGTGTCATGCACAGGAATTGGCCGACTTGCCCCTCAACGTGGCCAGAACGCGCCAGCCTGCCCGGCGCGGGGCTCGCCTTGTGCTGCCAGGCACGAACTTCTGCAAAATGAGAGATGTTATGAGAGAACACGTCCAGTTTCCCACAGTTTGCTCCTTCTCTGCTCTCGTAGGTGGCCTGGCAGCTGTGATCTACACGGATGCGCTGCAAACTTTCATCATGCTGATCGGGGCTGTGACTCTCATGGTCTTCAGTGAGTGTTTCCCGAGGTTTTATGACCAAACCTATGCTAGAAGCTTCACAGAGTGCTACAAACAAGCTGGATCATTACAGCTGCTCTCTCAGTTGATGTTCTGCTTTCTAGATATTCTTCCGTTAGAGTATATGCTCACACAAATAATCTTATAGTAGTTCTTTATGTGGTAACAACGCATGAGTACTGCCTGAAAGCTCTCTAAAGAAACAGGTTCTGCAGCGGTGTGAGAGGTGAGCAAGCACCTTCTCCAGTCAGTGTTTTTCCTGCTCTTTTCTCCCCAGCCCAAAGGCAGAGTCAGTAGGTTCTGATTTTAAAGAATACTCATGGAGGATCGCCCATAGCAAACCAGAGACTGAAAATCCCAGCGCCGCCCCAGGAAGATGTGATAACTCCTTCTCATGACCTATTTTAGGCTTTGTTGAAGTTGGCGGTCTTGAAGGTTTGCAGACAAAATACTTTGATGCTATTCCCAGCACCCGCAAGGAAAACAGCAGCTGCGGCTTGCCAAGAGAAGATGCTTTTCACATTTTCCGAGACCCTGTTAACTCTGACCTTCCCTGGCCGGGAGTTTTGGTGGGAATGACCATCCCGTCCCTGTGGTACTGGTGTACAGACCAGGTGGGTTACTGCTTATTTCTTTGTTCAGTTTTTAAAAACATGTTAATATTGAACCTGTTACAAGCTCAGGGTTTGCAATGTAGCCTGGACCAGTTTACTATTTCTGGTGAGAGTTTAGTGAAATCTGATGGTTTCACTCCTAAAGCTGCAAAACTTGGTGTGCACCACTATGGTTTTGGGAATAACTTTGATGGGTGAGAATGTGTGTGTGAGTTCATCCCAGTCTACAAAGTCTATCAGTGAGCTGCAGAAGCCAGGCTTGATGACACAAGTAGTGCCTTTCAGGTCTCTGTTTCTGCAAGGCACTCAGGATCCAAAGCAAGAGTTATGAGGCTGCAGCTGAGCTCTGCATTTTCCCTGCTAAGATTTCAATTGTTTAGAGGAGAACAAAGCACACGCATGAATGCGGCCAATGTCTCGTTCTCTACAGGCAGCTCCTCTCTGCTGACAGCAGACCAAACACATGTCTTCATTTCCAGGTCATTGTTCAGAGGTCCCTTGCTGCTAAAACCCTCTCTCACGCCAAAGGAGGCTCCTTGATGACCTCCTACTTGAAAATTTTGCCCCTCTTTATGATGGTAATGCCGGGCATGATCAGCCGGATTCTCTTCCCAGGTAAGTGCTGCAGGAGAGATCTCCCTCCAGTTATCATTGCTGCTTGTGCCTGCTTTACAGAGCTGGAACAGCTTTACCAAATGAGTTTAAAGGTTGCAATGCATCAAATGCCCAAACTTTGAAGACATTTTCTTCCTGTAATAAGTGGAAGAATTCACATCCTTCTACAGCAGATGCCAGCCACACCTTTCACAGCGCTGCTCCGTGTGCTCTAGCTGCTCCCTGCCATCCGTTCGCTCCGTTGTGCTGATGGGTTCAGAGCTCGCTGCCGGCAGCCGCTCTGCATTCTCACCATGCACATAGCCCTCTCCTGCACCCAATGGGTTTCTCCTCCTGAAAGTATGCGGCACTTGGAGAAACTCCAGCACGCCACCTTGAATGTCAGGAACCGCACACCCAACGTGTGGATAAACGTGTCCACCAAGAGCTGTGCCGGCAGCGGTGGATACGCTGAGCCCTCATGGGAGAAGCAACATTCCTAGAGAAGAATTAGACCTGCAAGGCTGGGCAGCTACCTATACTGGCAGTATCTTTTGCATGGAAGGGAAAACAGGGAAGAACAGAGCTGCCCTTACCTCATTGGGTTGGGATAGTCCTGCATTACTTGATGGAAGTGTTCCAAGCTTTCCAACATCCAGTATTTCACTTAACGAGTTTTAATGTTTTAACTGCTGTCTCAGATATATTGGTTTATTGTGGCCACAGAACGCTGCCTTTCACTCCCCTTCACTTGTTTTAGATCTGGTGGCTTGTGCAGATGCGGAAATTTGCCGAAAAATCTGTGGCAACCCATCTGGCTGCTCTGACATCGCTTACCCCAAACTGGTCATCGAACTTCTGCCCGTGGGTAAGGATGGAGTCTGGGAATGGTGCTGGCACCAATGGGTATGCACCAGCCAAATGGTGTCCAAGAGGGAAGTTCAGAGAGGAAAATACCTTGTAATTTCAGTGGGGTTTGTTGGGCTTGGTGGGACAATGGCAAAGGACAGAACACAACAGGAGATGGGCGACGGTCCAGCATCCAAATGCTTAACAGTGAGAACCAACAGCTAACACCTCCCCATCGCTGCCACTTTCAAATCAGGGCTACAAACATTTTTTAAAGTCTCTTCTAATTCAAAGAAGACTTTGAGGACATCCTACAGTGGGGCTATTGGGGATTCCTCAGGGCGGCTCTGCTTCTCCTTCTGTTCCCAGGACTCAGGGGCCTGATGATGTCAGTGATGATAGCAGCTCTCATGTCCTCCCTGACTTCCATCTTTAATAGTGCCAGCACCATTTTCACCATGGACCTCTGGAAACACTTTCGTCCTCGTTGCTCTGAGTGGGAACTCATGATTGTTGGCAGGTACGGAGAACTAGGATGTGAGCATTGTATCAGAGCCTGAGCATCAGGGACACATCCTGGTACACCTTGCAGGCTGCTGCTTCTGTGCAGATGCAGTAGTTTCATGTTGTACAGGCTCTTGATCAGGGAGTGCAGGGATAGGATGAGGATGGATGCTTTTAAGCTGAAAGAGGGGAGACTGAGGTGAGATCTCAGGAAGAAATGTTTTCCTGTGATGCTGGGGAGGCCCTGGCACAGATTGCCCAGAGCAGTGGTGGCTGCCCCATCCCTGGAGGTGTTCAAGGCCAGATTGGATGGGGCTTGGAGCCCCCTGATCCAGTGGGAGGTGTCCCTGCCCATGGCAGGGGGGTTGGAACTGGATGGGCTTTGAGGTCCCTTCCAACTCAAACCATTCTGCAATTCTAGGTCTGTTGGAGAAGAGTGGAGACCTTCTAGTGATGAAAGATGTCGGTAGGATCCCGGCAAGCTGAGCAATTGGACAAAACCAGCCTGAGCAAACAGTAATGAGGTGTTTTCCTTGCACAGGGTCTTTGTGCTGCTTCTGACTGTGGTTTCCATCCTGTGGATCCCACTGGTACAGGCTGGCCAGGGAGGGCAGCTCTTTATTTACATCCAGTCGATCAGCTCCTACCTGCAACCCCCTGTGGCAATGGTGTTCATCCTGGGTTGTTTCTGGAAGAGAGCAAATGAAAAGGTAATAACTCTGCTGTTCTCAGGCACCTCCTTGGCCTTGTTGTCCTTAGGGGAGCCTTGCAGTCCCAACCACCAGGCTGTGGTTCTGCCACCTCTCCCAGTGTCTGGGAGAACGAATGCAGCCAGACCTCTGTGCAGCCCAAGCGATCCTCACCCATGCAGAGGGAGCAATGCCTGCTCTTTCTTAAAGCCCCCACTGGCATTTCAGAAGCAGTGAGCTGAGTGCATTGCTTGGCTGCAGGATGTCCTTCACAAATCTTGAAGCCTGTTAAGGACTTTTTAGACATCAGCTTGCTTATCATGTGGGCTGTGTTATCTGCATGGAGGACACGGTGAGTCCAGGGAGAGAAGCAGACAAACTAAATGGTGTCAGGGGTCCAAAAGCTCCGGTTCCTCCATGATGACTAGTGCTGGGAAAAGCCTTCCTAAACTGGGCTTCAGTTAGGCAGGGAAGAGTTATCAGCCACCAGGGTTAAATTAGGACATAAATATCACTCTTCAAAGTATTCTGTACAAGGTGTCCTGAGGACAGGCTGAGAGAGTTGGGTTTGTCCAGCCTGGAGAAGAGAAGGCTCTGGGCAGACCTTAGAGCAGCTCCCAGTACTGAAAGGGGCTGCAGGAAAGCTGGGGAGGGGCTCTTGATCAGGGAGTGCAGGGACAGGATGAGGGGAATGGTTTTCAGCTGAAAGAGGGCAGACTGGGATGAGATCTTAGGAAGAAATGTTTTGCTGTGAGGGTGGGGAGGCCCTGGCACAGGTTGCCCAGAGCAGTGGTGGCTGCCCCATCCCTGGAGGTGTTCAAGGCCAGGTTGGACGGGGCTCTGAGCACCCTGATCCAGTGGGAGGTGTCCCTGCCCATGGCAGGGGATTGGAACTGGATGGGCTTTGAGGTCCCCTCCAGCCCAAACCATTCCATGATTCTATGATACTTACAAGATGTCACACTTGTAAGACGTTGTACCTCCCCTTCATACTGACATTAAGGAGCCACTTGACTCCATGGAGAAGTGGTACCAGGCTGCTGTAGCAGCCCTAGCAGACTGAGATAGCAAGAGGAGAAAAGGGAGGAGAGGGAAGTGCACCAAAGAAACAGCAAGGAGAAAGCCTGGCCAGCTTGTAGCCTGAGAACATGGGTGTAGTCCTGGATGGATGCATGCTTCTTGCGCCAGTAGAGAATATCCTTCCCTTCCTAGGGTGCGTTCTGGGGCCTGGTGATTGGGCTGCTGCTGGGTGTCATTCGGCTGGTGCTGGACTTCATCTACCCTGAACCCCAGTGTGGCCAGGCCGACCTCCGCCCCGGCGTGGTGAAGTACATGCACTACCTCTACTTCTCCATGGTCTTGGCCGCCATCTCCACACTCACTGTGCTGGTGGTCAGCATGCTCACAGAACCTCCCTCGGAAGAAATGGTGCGTCACCTCTTTACTTTCCTTTCATTCTTTGTACGTGGTTTCCAGGCTGCCCCACACTACATCCATGGGAATAAGGCAGGGAAAAATAATCTGGAAATGGAAGTTCCTGTTCATTCTTTATGTATGACCACACTTGCAGTACCCCATCACAGCAATCCCTCCTCTGCTTCAGCACCCTGCTGCCAGTTAAGCTTTTGGTCCCATATTTCCAGAGTCCTACCATGGTCAACAGTAGATGCTACAAAGAGCTGTTCTTGAGTTCAAACGTGTGTTTATTCCTCCATGACAAACTAGCTTTTTCCCTCTATTTTCCAAGAAATTCCAGCTTCTGGGTCATCTTTCTCAACTCTCTTACTAATGTAGTGAGGAACCATTTTTATTCGCAGAAAAGAGAAATCCAGGGCAGAGAGCACACCTCCTCTGGAACAGGTTTGTGCCAGTTTGATGTTTTTGATAGAGGCTACCGAAAAGCATTAATATCAGAACGAAGGGCCAGAAGGGACCTTCAGAAACCACACAGCCATCATAGCCATTTGCTCTGCGCTAGGACTAACCTGATGTATTTCTGAAAGACCTGGTGAACTTCTCCAAAGCTCCTTGAGACGGGGATGCCCAAGGGAGGGGTGCGATGTGTTTGAGAGCTCGCCTGCCCTGCCAGTACCTGTTTTTCCTCACCTCCAACCTGAATCTTTTCAGCTTCATGTTGTGCTCATCCCTCCCTCTCTGTCCTGTTGCTGATGTTGAGAACACTCGTCTTTAATGAGGCTTTTGCATGTTTGGAAAAAATTATCCTATCTCCCACCTGTCTTCTCTTCTCTCAACAGCCCCTGTTCTTTGAATCATTCCTTCCTGGCCACAATTTCCATTCTTTTTGCTCCCTCACTGCCCCGTTCTCTGCATCCAGTGCTGGTCCCATGCAGCAATGTCTTCTCAGTAACAGTCAAGAAGGCCCTCCCTGAAGGATCTGTGCCAACAGCTCTTGTGCGCCAGATGCAACCAAACCCAACGTGCTGGTGGTAGCCGTTGTTCCTGTAGTTACCAGCTGGGCACTCTGCTGTTCACCTGCTCCAACAGAGTGGGAGAACAGATTTCAGCCCCTCTAAGTGTTCTCTCCGCAGGCTGCTCTACTGCTGAGCTAGTCCTTTAAACAGCCACGAAAGCAGTTTTCTTTAACACCGCTCTTCATGCCATCAGATAAGTCGGCTTACCTGGTTCACACGTGGGGATCTGCCAGCCAAGACAGACCTAGCGGTCAGCCCTTCCGCTGATGCTGCAAAAGGAGTGTGTGAAGCTGAGCGCCCAGCTCTCCAGATTGATATAAGCATTGCTTCTGAAACTAGTTCAAATGATAATAAATGTAAGTGCTCCGACGTCGTATTCAGTAACCCCTACACACCCTAGGCGTTACGTAGAGGCTCAGAAGACAAGACACATTACAAACTACTTCCTCTGGATTTCTGTAACATCAGGGCATGGCAAAGGGTTCTGACCCAGCAGTGTCACCTAAGCAGAAATTTAGTTTCTTTTCCATCTCTCGATGGCATTAGGTATGCTTGAAATCAAGGAGGAGCTGGATGGGATACAGAAAGCCATGCCTGTTACCCTGTACTAGCACCTGGTGCTGCGAGGAGAACTGGTTGAAAAGGGGAGGGTGGAGGAAAACCACAATTATGTTCATGAAATTCCATTTCTGTTTTTCAGTGATGTTTTCTGATCGACTCTAGCAGCAGGGAGCACCCAGACCCCTGGGCGGAGTACTTGACAGATCAGTGAAGGAGGATTTACATTTTTTAAAACTTGTACTTGTCGGTATTAGGTACAAACATGCATAGCAACTCATTCTGTGTTCTCCAGCGATGGTTCCCATCACTCGTTTTTGCCAGGCTTGAGACACTGTTGATGTAATGCTGCAGCTTTGGCTGTGCCTTCCTTTGATCTATAAAAAGCTGTTGACAAGATCAGAAAGCCCACGAGTTATGGTGCAGAGCTTCCAGCTCCTGGGAAGCCTCGCGTTTGCTGTGTACGAGCGCTGTCATCCCAGCATCGAGTTGTGTCTGCCCTAACCCACACCAGAGTGGGGAGAGTTCCCTTCACACGTGTGTGGTGTGGAGGAAGCCTGTGGCACTTGCCAGAGGAAGCTGACGGGCTCCCAGCTACAGCTGAGCTCTTAGGTTCCATCTGCTGTTTAGGTTCCATCTGTTGTTAAATGTTGGGAACAGCAGAACTTGAGCTCAGAGCTCTAGGGAAGAATGGATTTGGTCCTGCAGCCCCCGGAGATGCTAACTGAAGGGCTTCCTACACCTCAGCGTAGCTAGTGAGTTCGTTTAAAGAACGCTGGTGCATTTCTGCATCAAAGCCCTTTGTGCAGGACCACAGATACGCTCCTGGGATGCTTTGTTGGTGAGATCCATGCCTGACTATCCACTGTCTTTGTAGGTGCAGCCGATAGCAAACGGAACTCGAAGCTGGTGACCACCTTTCTGTGGCTCTGTGGGATGGAGCGCAAACAGGAGAACGCTGAGAACACGGCACCAACTAAGCCCGAGCCACTTCCCATGGTTTCCCTGGAGGAGAAACCGCTTGTGAAACATGTCCTGAACATCAACTTGCTGTTATGTGTGTGCGCTGGGCTCTTCCTCTGGGCTTACTTTGCATAGGAGTTGGCTATTTGCTTCCAGATGACATAAACTAATTTTAATTGGTGTAAATAATAGTAATTAGCAGAGGGTTAATGTAATCTTAATGCTTTCTAAATTTAATTTCTTTATTTAAGAAGAAGACAGACCCTGCTCCTTTGTCCTTTTCTTATTTCTAATGGGGCCTGGGGGTGGAAGGGGCCGAGCACTGGCACCGTCACTGTTGGAGCTGGACTGACAACAGCAGGATGGGTATGAGGAGCTGGGGACGGCAGCTCAGCAGGACAGACTTGTTTGTTTATTTTAAACATTTAATTCTGCTCTTTGAGATTGGAGCTCTGCCTGGAATTCAGGAAGTCTGAATCCTGGTCCTCTTTATGCCTCCATAACCAGCTACGAGGGAGTTGCTTCCCTCGGGTTCAGCTCCTGGAGGGCCGAGTGCCTTGAGGAGGCCAGAGCCTGCTCTCCATGCCCGGTTGGAGCAGGGACCTGTGCCCGGCTGGCCCAGCTGTGTTGCTTCAGCCACCTCTGGCATGGCAGCAGGCAGCGGCGTGGGTGCCATGGGTGTTCCTGGGGCTGCTCAGCTTTTGGTAAGGTTGCGCCGAGGTGTCTGAGCTCTGGAGCACGGCTGCGACGGTGGGGCTGGCCAGTGAGCTGGTACCCACCAACAGCACAGAAAATGCCCCAAAATGTCATCAGGAATGCCTGAAGGAACCCAACCAGTCCCATCTGGCCAGAAAAGGACCTTGGGGTGCTGGTTGGCAGCAGCTGAATGTGAGCCAGCAGTAGTCAAGAAGGCCAACAGCGGCCTGGCTTGGATCAGCCCTGGTGTGGCCAGCAGGAGCAGGGAAGGGATCGTCTCCCTGGACTTGACACTGGTGAGGACACACCTTGAATCCTGGGTTCGGTTTTGGGCCCCTCACTACAAGAAAGGCACTGAGGGGCTGGAGCGCTTCTGGAGAAGGGGAACGGAGCTGGAGAAGGGTCTGGAGCCCAAGGGTTCTGGGAGTGGCTGAGGGACCTGGGGCTGTTTAGGCTGGAGCGGAGGACACTAAGGGGAGACCTCACCGCTCTCTGCAGCTCCTGGAAAGGAGGTTGTGGTGAGGTGGGTGCTGGTCTCTTCTCCAGGTGACAACGGATAGGATGAGAGGAAATGGCCTCAGGTTGCACCAGGGGAGGGTTACATTGGATACTGGGAAAGATTTCTTTATTGCCAGGGCTTCACCACTCTGCCAGAGGCTGCCCAGGGCAGTGGTGGAGTCTCCATCCCTGGAGGAGTTTAAAAGCTGGGCAGATGAAGTGTTCAGGGATGATTTAGTAGTGAACAGGTATGGTTAGATTGGATGAGCTCAAAGGGCTTTTCTAATCAAAAGATTATGTGATCTCATCAGGTGCTGCGGGGAGGGGGTGCCCAGCAGCATCCCCTCACCTCCTGGGCTGGGCACCCTGCGGCTGTACCAGTGGGACCACCCCAGGGGAGGATGAGGTCCTGGCTGGTGCTGTGGTGGGACTGAGCCTCCCGGGCTCGGGGTTTCACGTAGCTGAGAAAAATCACAGAATGGTTGGCGTCAGAAAGGACCTCAAAGCCCATCCAGTCCCACCCCCTGCCACGGGCAGGGACACCTCCCACTGCATCATGGGGCTCCAAGCCCCATCCAACCTGGCCTTGAACACCTCCAGGGATGGGGCAGCCACCACTGCTCTGGGCAACCTGGGCCAGGGCCTCCCCACCCTCACAGCAAAACATTTCTGTCCAAGGTCTCACCTCCGTCTCCCCTCCTCCAGCTGAAAACCGTTCCCCCTCCCCCGTCGCCACGGGCGCTGCGGAGCCGTCAGCGGAGCCCATGGCAGGGCCGCGGGTGCAGGGGTGCGCGGGGGGGCAGAGCCTCCCTCCAGCCCTGCTCCTCCAGCAGCGTCACTTCCCGCTCCAGCGGCTCCTGGTGCTGGGGGGGCTGCGGGGGGAGGCGGCGGCGGCGGCCAGTGCGTGAGGCCGGGGGGGGGTGGTGGGATGGGAGGGGGGTGCGTGAGAGTAGGGGGGATGGGATGGGAGCAGGAGGGGCGGGGGTGTGCGGAAAGGGAAGGGGGTGCGGGAGAGCAGGGGGTGGGAGAAAGTGGGAGGTGGAGGCGGGTGGGTGCGGGAGGGGAGCAGAGGGTGCGGGTTCTGAGGGGTACGTGAGGACAGTGGGGTTGGGGGGAGCAGGAGAGCTGGGGGTGCAGGATGGGAGTCGGGGGTTCCGGGAGGAGAAAGGGGGATGCGAGGGCCTGGGGGGGCGGGGGCAGGATGGGAGCTGGGGATGTGGGGGAGTGAGGGGTGTGGGAGGGGAGGGGGGAGCAGGAGGGGCTGGAGGGCTGCGGGAGGAGAACAGGAGGTGTGGGGGAGTAAGGGGGGTGGGAGGGGAGGGGGGGTACCAAGGGGGTGCAGAGGGGTGTGGGAAGGGTGCGGGACAGCAGGGGAGTGGGGGCGTTGCGGCAGGAACAGCCAGTGGAGCTGGGAATGGGAAATCCCACCCTCTGTGCTTGTATTTTGGGCTCCTCTGACCCACAATTCCTCAGCCAACCCCAAACGCTGCCCGGCAGCAGCAGATGTCACCCAGAAAAGCTCAGGGCGCTGCAGGTGCACGCAGTAACAGACAGAGCAGTGACCCATATACGCTTCGTAGTAGCCCGCAAAAATTAGAAAATACTGTTTGGTTAAACCATATAAAGAGTTTGGTCATTCAGGAATCCTTCCCAAAAAACCCACCACGAGCAGAAACCCTGAGGGAGAAGAGACAGACTTTGTTTTCAAAGTATGATACTGCTTTTGCAACTAAGAGTGATTGGGGGGACACAATGCTGTGTCCGAGGAGCAAGATGACACATTCAAGTAGCTATGGGTGTTTTAAACCCTTGTATCCACGAGTGCCAACCTCAGGCAGAAGCAGGGGCACAGCTGCACGACCTCCAGTGTGCTCCAGTTTGGAGCCTTCAGGAGATTCTACAGCAACGAGGACATAACCACTGCTTTAGGAGGAATTTCACACTTCAGCCACTGAACTACTGCAGGTTTGGGTGCAGTTTTAGGGGCTACCGTGAGTTGCATTGGTGCATCTTGACCTTCCCATGGCAGCAGTGCTTTCCCTTTTCTTCTGAACACTAATAGTGTGCTCTGTGCATCGGCAGAGTTGAACCCACCACACAGCGCTGCCCCGCTGGGCGCCGGCTGACACGCTGCCCCTTTTCTTTTGGAACAAGGTTATCACAAAGGATTGTTCGAGGACGCACTGGAAGACCACTCAAGAGAAGCAGTCTCAGGTCTGCTGCTTCTCTACTCTGGCCGGATTTGTCACGTAGTAGAGGTAGGTGACATGAGTTCCTGGTAGCACCAAGTAACCTTGGCTCAGTTTTGCACAAATTTGGCTTCTACAATCCAGCCAACTACAAACGTGCACCCAAGGGCTTGCAGATCCGGGTAATGCTGTGGTGGGCGCAGCAGCTTCCCTCTGGGATCCTCTCCGCCCAATGCCTGAGCCAGCTGCTCCAGAACAGCACCCTGACGTGCTCCATCAGACTTGATGGGGACAACATGTGATATCCCCAGGGCTGTAGGGACCTGATGAATTATCTTTATACTCACAAAACAGTTTGTAATCCACTATTCTGTAACAGCTCCCCCCTCTCCTCTGCAGTCTTGCAGCAGCACCATCCACCTCATCATCCGAGACTTGGCTTCTCTCCAAAACCAAGGACAGAGGTAATTGTTTCACGTCACTTAGATGACAGAGGTTTAGCCAGTTGTAGGATGCTTCCTTAAGGTTAAACTGAACGTTGATCATGATCACATCAACCTTTTCTGCTCCCACCGAGTCTTTGCTGAGCACAGAGCCAATGTTTTCAAGCTACCATCACACCTCTTTTCTGGATGCTGACAGCGGGCTCTTGTCCACCTGCCTGCACCAGAGTCCCTCTTCCAGACACCGGAACTCCCACTCTTAAATGCTTTCATGGGTTTCAGCAAACAGGAAACCACCTTCATTAGGAATCGGCTGTTATTATTTCTGTTCCCTGCTTTGTAAACAGCTGTAGATGGAATTCTGAAAATTAGAGCATTAGTCACTGCCTCCCAGCATTCTCTTTGCCCTCCCCACACCACCAGCCAGTCCCACATTCAGCCAGTCCTGCCCTGTATGTAACCCAGCTGTTCCTCTGCTTCACTGAAATCCAGGTTCATGAAAGGTGCATAGTTTTCCTCGCTGGGAATGGAATTCCCATCAAAACAGGCTACCATCACACTCCTGCAACTGCTTATTAAATCCTTACAGTTGTTTTGTTTCTTATCCTCACATGCCACCAGTCCATCCAGACCCATGCAGGCACCTTGGAATACACTTGGTGAAGGTTTCTGCTGGCTGGGTGGGAAGGCTGCCCCGTGCTGCAGGCATACGGTGCTCAAGCGTGGCTCTAGGGACACAATAACTCATTGTATAGTTCATGGAACCTGCCTGCCCAGTAAGAACTCCTTGCTATACTTCAGGTTGGAATTCACTGTCTTTCCATGCAGTGCTTTACTCCACGACATAAAAGTGTTGGTGGTGGCACACAACATCCCAACCAGGCTGTTCCACGACTGGAATGTGGTGACTGTGACATCTTCTGAGACACCCTCGCAGGGCTCGATGCAGCCACAGCCCACGGCAGAGGTGGTGGCAGAGTGCCTTGCGTTCCTCCTCAGAGTGGCGGCGTGCATTCACAGCTCCAAGGTAAACTGCAAAGAACTGGGCTCTAAGAAATGCACCCAGTTCACCCCTAGGAATCCCCCTCAAACACCTCAGCAAGCAGCTGTGCTGCATTTCAAGCAAAGACACCAGAGAAGGCTCTAGGAGCCGTGTTCAAGCATTACAAACCCCTAGTATTTTACTCGGTTATTCTGTGCAGCTGTTGGACCAAACTGATCTGCTGCACCAACAAAGCTTAAAGCCAGGTGAAAGGCACCCATGAAGCCAATGCCTTCCCTTCCCTCCTGCCTATCTCATTACTGTGTACTCCTGGCAACAAGGGTGCACAGTTGTGTTTGGAAACATGAAGCAACTCCAGCCCTGCTGATCTGGGCAAGCTTCCTCAGTTTCAACTGCTTTGCAGCCCTGTGCTCTTACTGTACCGGCACTGAAACGCGCTGTTTGTTATCAAGGGTGACAGTGAGGACACGAGTGACAGCGTACCCACTCTTACCCCTGAGCTGCTGGTCCCGGCCAAGACAATTGACGCTCTGTATCATGCAGAAGAGTGTGTGAGTCCAGAAGATTTTCTCAAGATGTATTTAAGCCCTTGGCAGCCTGCCCTGGATTCAGGTACACTGAAAAATCCAATTCACTAACAGAACTACTGTTTTTGGCTTATAACACTGACTTTTGAGTTACAAGAGTTTGCAGCGAGAGGGAAGCAGGTCTACACCCGCTAACTGGACTGTCTTGCCTGTTCAGAGAGGTCTGAGCAGGAAACAACTGGGCAGGCATCAGGACGACAGCAGCTGTGACACACCACGGGTCTTGTCAGGGCCTTTCCATGAGGCTGGTTTGTTTTGTAGTTAAGCCTGAGGTCTAGTTTAGTAACTTCAATAAGATTTATTATGGAGCATTAAGGAATTTACAGGTTAAGTGAATTAATTCAGCTAGTTATGTGAGCGTTACCTCAGTTGACTGGTTTCCTCTCCCTCTCTCGTTCACAGAAACAGTATGGCCTGCTCCCTCTCGGTTCCCTGCATGGTTGTATCCAGTGTCCCTCTCCACAGTTGGACGCATCTGAGTTCACCATGAATTTTCACATTTCCCACATGCTTCCGCTACCGTCCTTGGAAGAAGCTGCTGAGCAGCCAGCTCCTCATGGGCTGTGTAACCATAAGCAGCCACTGGAAGCAATGTTACTCACAAACTTGAATAAAGATGCCTTAAGTTGACAAAAGACAATCTTTAATTTTATAAATGCTCACCTACCGAGGAAGTCACACAGCTCTTTCTAAGTTCTTTCCAAATCCAACTGTTTCCAACGAAAGCACAAACCCCACTTCCACAGTTCTGGAAACAGTTGCGAGGGTCACATAAACAAAAGCAGGCTTGGTTAATACAAATAACTATGAAATAAGTATTAGGTACTGATCGTTAAGTAGCACTGAAATGATTAAACATTCATTAAGTTTCCTTCTACAGTCTGACAGTCCTTCAAGGCACTAGAACACATCCACAGTACTGACGAGGTGACCGATAACCAGCGGTCACCACCGGCGCTCTGGCGTTTTTTGGTTCATGTTTTAAAAAGGATCTGCAGCAAAATCAGAGAGGGAATGTCTCTTGCAAGGCATCTCCTTGTAAGGTCTAAGGCCTAGAAATAAAAGTCTAACCGTGACATTAAAAAGATTATTTCCGTAATACATGCACTTTAAATAACTAATGCTCTGCTTCTTACTCTGTCGCAATTTCTGCCAATACCGTCTGTATTAGCAGCAATTCTGCTTCCTATGAAAGTTTCTGCAGGAATTAGTTCCTTCCATCCAAGATTCTGAAAACCGTTGTTGAGACACAGGTCATTAAACTTCTTCTGAATGGCTAAATCACTTTCCCCGTGAGGCACAAGTCACAACTCTACATAGTTTTGCCATCTCGTCAAAAGAAGCTTTTCACTGTTAGCTCCATTGGTTTTCCCACCAGGAGAGGAACCTTAGGTAAGTCTGAGATCCATCACAGAGCAGTGCTTTCCGTGTCATTGTCGATATCGAGCACGAGGTGGTTGTGCAGTTCTCTGCTCGCTGTCTCTGTAAGCTCTGAAGAAGGGTTGTGAAGTGGTTCTTGAACACTGGAATTGGAGTCTGCACAAAAAAGGGAACAACAAGTTTAGCTGGCAGTGACTTCACCCACGAGTGGATTTCTGGGGCATTCCCTTAGAAAGGAAAGGGAAAGGACAGATCAAGGAGGGCTTTTCAAAGAGGGTTGGCACTTAGGTGCACACATGGACACACAACGGCTGAGCCAAACTACAATGCTGATGTTTGAGTGGCTTCCCCTAAAAACCTTTTTTGAATCATGTGTAATGAAGGAAAATGCTTCTTTCTGAAGAGTGGAAGTACGATTTAGTACTGGATTCCTCAAAGAGTGACGCTTCACTCCAGACATTCACACCAAAATCAAATGGTTGCTCAGCAAAAGAATTTGGTACCTAAATCATCAGCCAGGTAACCCCCCCACGGCTTTCAGAGCAATGGAAATGTGTGCAGGGTCAAAAGGAGGCACTGGCACAGGCAGAGGAGCAATTATTAAAACCCTTTCCTGTGTATAATGGGGAACACCTTTGTCCTCTTCTGAGGTGTCCAAGAAGGACCCCAAAACAGTGCATTTCAGGTGACTGTGCTGGTAGTGAGAAGACCAGAAAAGCCTGTAACAATTCAAAAAACGTAATTGGAAGTATTAAGTCAGTATTTTGGAAAGCTAATTTATAATATGCTGTGACAACTCTTACTGCAACACAGCGGCTGATCCACATAGAAAACCATTTAGATACCAACACCAATAAGGAATCCAAATAACTCCCTTGCTTTTAAATGTAGGTGGCAGACAGGAATCCTATAAAGATGTGGACTCCTATCTTGAGCTTTAAGTCTGGAATTTAAGCCCACAAGTGACTTCATAAGTGTTCAAGTTGGAAGTTTCTGAGTTGAATGACAGGAAAGAGGTGAAGGCAGCCACAGACCTGGAGTCAAAGTACAGGCACTGCTGCTCTCCGCCCATGGCTGGAGAGCCAGTCATGGGGAGCATCTCCCAGCCAGTCATACTGGTCATATAGTGGCTGGAACTCCATCATCCGGTGTCCAACACCAACTGGCTTGTCTTGCACAGGATGGCTAAATCTTCTCATCCCTACCCCTGCAACTTTCCCTAAGCCAGTAATCCAGGATTCATGTTCTCTTGAGAGGTTTCTCCCAAGTCTTGGATGGGAGCCTTGGGGAGTACTGTACTCTGCTAAGAGCGCAGTTCAGTGGTAAATGAAATCATCCACAAGCCACAGAACAAGCCACCAGTGCTGTTATGACTTGTTCAAGGCCATCATCTGTGGGAATCTTTCAAATGGATTTCTCTCTCCATGTTGAAAATCAGCTTACTGGGCTATTCCGAGTGACACCAGTGTCTGCTGGCACTACAAGATAGTCACTGTACAACAGAGCTCTGAAATCGATGGAGAACACTCACTGGGGCTATTTCAAAGCCAATCCTTTCACTTAACCTCACATTCATCTGTGTAAACTAAGTCCCTGATCCATGAAACAACAGAACAGCAGGAGCTCTCCCTTACCCCCATTCTACTGCACAACTGCTGTTTCTACAACAGATGAAAATCTAACTACTTCTGAAGTCACCTGATTTAAACTTTAAATTTGTTTTAGTAATTTGTACGATTGTTAACAGAAGCAATGTTACAGTGAAGAATAAACTGCAATTGAGTGAGTTCCCAGGTTCTTATGTTTTTCTCTTACTCAAACCATTCCACACGGAGCACGACCTCAGGAGAGGTGAGCACAGCATCCCAGCAGCAGATCTCCCTAACATGGAGCAGGGCCTGCTGTTACTGTGGGACTTGGATTTGAAGTATGGTTCAAAAGCTGCACTTATCTTTCGCTGCAGGCATGGGAGTTCTCCCTGCCACGACTGTATTGAGGAACAGGAAAAGGAGGTAACTGAAAGTGTGAGGTGACACAGGAAAGGAGTATTTGTGACGAACAGTTACTTCAAATGCAAAATAAACCTCTATAAAACACAGGAACTTCTAGATTTGTGGAAAAAGTACAATGTGAAACTGAACAACTTGACACATTCTGGTCTCCAATATTTTTAGTACGTTAATGTGAGAGTGAGCATCAAACAGCCATTCTTTTTCGCATGCCACGCTAATGACGGTGCAAGCAAGCAGTGTTACTCATGACAGGTTAGTAGTGGGCGTTAGCAAACACATGATTATGAATTAGCAACATTTTTGGCCAATCATTTGCCTTTTCCTTACCATTGAACTTTCCCATACAGTTCCTACTGAATGCAGGTCAAACATCTGGATTATTTAATAAAATCTGAGATTAGAATATTCTTTTCTAGGGCTTATTGCTTTAATACCATAAATAGAATGAGGCATTACTGTCCAGTACATGGACAAAGGAATTCAACAGTATCCTGAAAACAATTCAGAATTCCTTTTCTGATATTATAAAGTTTGCTGGGAACTTCATTTTGGCTTCTGTTATTCCCATCTGTCTTCCCTTGCTCCACACTTTAAGGTTAAAATTAAACCCAGCTGTTTCGCATTGTGAATTAGATAAGCCAGTCTATAATAAGTTCTGATGTGTGCATGTGTAAATGTTAGAGCAGGTACTCTTATGTATTATAATATGCAGCAGCGTTAATTCAGAACTAATATTAATCCTTTAAAAAAAGATTGATCTGGACAAGGTGTAGATCCTCTACAGAGCATACTGCAGGGGGTAAGCCTGAGCATCACTTTGGCTGTTCCCCAGGGCTGGTACGGGTTGACAAAACATTCTAGATCTCCTAGGCTCCTTCATCATGCTAGAGAATCCTTCATTCTCAGCCTTGACTTATGGTCTGGCTGGCACAGCAGCGTTCATACCATCCTTTTCCACACACAACTTACAGAGCCCATTAGCCACAGATGGCACTGGAAAGGAAGGATATTGAGCCTCTACAGTTTTAACACTGTTTCACTCCAACACTGCTGGTTTCAATGTTTTGTTGTACTTGCCTGGACTAGAGGACAGCTAGGTACCTCTGTCCCACCTGTAATGCAGCTGAAAAGGAGTCAGCACGGAGCTGCAGGTCAGTCCGTATCCTGCCTCAGTCGCTCCCCAGGGCAGACACTTGCCCTGTGAAATTTAAACTGCCCTGCTAAGGATGCAGTGCCCTCACCACCACCCAGCTGGAACAGAGGGCCAGTGTTTCTCCAGTTACACTGGGCAAACTAAACCCCGCCTGCCTACTGTCACAGAGGCAACTTTCTCAGAACCAGAACAATTCCAGCATGAAAACAAACATGGTCAGCCTACGAAACATGGCTTAGAAATCAAGGTGAAGCCTTTCCTCAAAGTCTGACTCATCAGCACAGTTCCCACTGCTAATTTGTTCATCAGTGCTGCAGAGATCCAGTCATAGTTTTCAATTCAGTTCTGAAATGAATTGCTCTTGTATTTTAAAGACTCTGCCAAAACCCCAGAAGTACAATAAGGAAAAGTCTGTTATTTCTAAAGGCAAAGCTACTTTTTTAGTTGCTTAAGCAGCTCATTTACTGCTAGTTTCTTCGATTTAAGTAAAACTGTACTTCCAGCTGGGCTTCCCAACCCAGTACTGCTTCCAGGAGCTTTCCCGTAAGCAGTCACATCTTGAAAGAATTCTTTTTCAGCCTGTCATGCAGTCGTTACCTGGAAAAGGTGGATTTCTAACCCATTCCATATGGCTAGCGAGACTATTACTGTGCCGCTTGGCAGCTGTGACTGAACAGACGAGCACTATTAGCCAGGCTGGAGCTGACAAATGCAAACATGCCAGGGCGCAGATGCTGCTGGGTGCTTTCTGCAAAGGGGTTTAGTCACACGAACATGTATTTTGCTAAATAAAATCCAAGTATTAAAAAATAAGTGGAAACCTGAAGTGAAAGTTACATTAAAATGCAACCACTGTAGGAAAACACCTGAGCTTTGATATCTGCCAGCACTGCTGAGAGTAATCCTGCTTTAAAAGGGTCACTGCTTCACACCTGGCTCGTGGACCAGCAGTTCTGGTGACTTTGTGAAGTGTTACTCACTTCATGACAGTTATTGTTACGGTTTGTTTTAAGGAATAACTTCATGTTCACAGGACTATTAAATTAACCAGCAAAGATCTTAAAAACACCTCTTGCAAACAGAATGATATGTGGTAATGAGATAACACAGTTGACAAAGAGCACATATTCCAAAGCGCAGGTACAAAATAAAGCTACAAATACAATATTGCTGTGCAGGAGCATTTCAGCTTATATTGCATGTTTCTGGTAAGTACAAACCTTATTCGCAGTAACCATCCCCACCTGTGAAGGCATCATGGGGTAAAGCTGTTAGGCAACAGAATTTATCATTTGCATTCCAATACATTAGTTTTATTCTAGAGAAGCTGCAGTGTCATTGGAAAGTTTTAACTATTATTAAATATAAGTAGAATTAAAAGCATTAGTCTCCTACGTTCATTAGCTCTTCCTTCAGCATTTTCTACGATAAGCAGAAACTCAGAACATTTGAAGATCTGCACTTCTGACTGTTACGTTTCTTCCCCCTTTGACTTAAATTAACATTAGCCCTAACAAACAAGTAACTACACTTCACAAAGTTCCTGTAGAAGACAAAGTTTCTCTTCACTTCATGAATGTCTCAAAACCAAAGGAGGCCGCATTTAAAAGATGAAGGTCCATCTAGAAATGGACCCAAGACTTTCAGGTAAGTGTCTCTGATTCTCCAGCTTCTGGATGTCCAACTCACATAGCAAATCAGAAGACTTGGTTCTCAAAAGGTAAAACATTCACTTATCAGTGACCACTTTTTTGCCTTTTACTATCTTCTGTATGCTGAAATATATTGTCCTTGGCTACACTTTCTCCCTCCTCCAAATATTCGGTGTTCTGACAACAGATGTATAAGCAGAACTGAGACTGCCATGATGCTGAGCCTAGAGAAAGCCCTAGAGAGTTGGTTGTTGTAAGAGTGTTTTGCTTCCAAAGCAGGAAAAAAAACCCTAATAAAGCAAGCTAATCCACACTTCCTCCAAGCCCTTTTGCCTTAGGAATGAAAACTTTCACTCAGGATGTGCCCCAAATCCTCATGCCTAGAAGCATTTTAACTGGCAACAAGCCATTTAAGATATTAACTTCTATTTGTGCTTTTCAGGTCCCCAATTCTAGTTTTATTTACACCTACAAGTGATATTTTCTTCATTTCCACTCCCCAAGGAGACCCCAAATACGAAAGAATCCACTCACCTGTTACTATTTTGGAAGCTGTTTGCGTGGGATTTGCAATAACACCATCTCCAGCCAGCTGAGAAGGAGGATGCGGCGGAGGGGGAACACTGGGTCTGTTCCGGGGTTTCGGTACCGGCCGTGGCCTCGGCAGCGTACCAGTCTGGGGGGGAGAGGGAGACTGGGAGGTCTCTGGAGTAGGCAGCTGGGGCTGTGGCGATGGGGAACTGGGATTGTGTTTTCCTAGAGGGGGTGTATCGGGAGGTGTTGGAGTCTGGGGAGGAGTGCAACAGGGCTGCTCTGGTCCGTGCTCACTGCCGGGCGCAGCGGGAGGAGATGCTTGGCTGTTTGCTTTGGGCTGCAGTGGAGGAGTAGCCTGTGTTGGGGGCTGGGGTGGTGGATGGCTGGGAGCTTGTATTGGGGAAAGGCTGCTGGAGTATCTCCGAGGTGCGGAAATCTGGGAAGCAGAGAGCTGGGCTGCTCCTTGGTTTGCATGTTGAGCAGGAGGAGAAGAACTTCTAGAAGGTGGTTTTGGAGAGACGGAGGGTGGCTGGGCAGCGGGGGCAGAGCTCTGACTTCCCAGCTGCCCCGGCGGAGGGTTTGCTGGCTTGGGAGGCGCTGGCGCAGGCTTCTTAACGGCTGTAAGAAAAAAGGAGAGAATTCATGGTTGGGTAACATGAAATCAAAATTTTGAAAGAAAGAAATTAGTAACACAAAAGAATACCAGAGCACATTGTCAAAATAAAATGGTGGATTATCAAACAGAAGCAGTATCGGTAGGAAGCTACGGAAACATGTACACTAATCAACAGGCTTGGAGTGATTTTGTTAAACAGCTTTGGAAACGTTACTACCAGCATTCACGAAAGAGAACAAAAGTCCAAAGACGTGTTTAGCTAGGCCTTAGTGAAATTAAACCGTTGTCTGAAGTAAAGGAGGAGACACTGATAAAGTTACTTCAGCGAGCATTCTGGCAGTACATGAAGGACTGGAACTTGGTGGCTTGAAACCCAAATGAAACACACACCTCTCCTCATTGCATGGGGACTGGGACCTGCCGTATTCTGTGGCTGATTAACTGAAAGCTGATTAGTGCTACTCGTTGGCTGGTTCTGGACGGTGCCCGCGTGCCCACCATTTCTCACAGGTGGAGGAGTGGCTGAAGACGTGTTCTCCTTCGATTTCGAGGTACTGAAAATTAAAAATCCTAAATTAGAAGATGACTGTAAAAAGCCTTACCCAGATCAGCTGCACCCATTCAGATTTACATTGCGAACTGTGCTACAGTCCTGGCCCTCAAACGGTTCAGAAACACTTCTGCATTGCTGGTATTTACGACTGAACAGTGCTACAACTCTTCAAACAAGTGGCAAGCAGGCTTTACGCAAACCTGTATTAAAGATTAATTACCCAAATTAAATCAGGAGCCCCAGAAGTTCTGCCACATCTCAGTACCTGGTCGAATGCAGCACTTGTCCCTAGGAGAGCAGCCTCCACGTCACACACCCTAAAAACAGACTCCCAGCATGAAAATTCATATAAAATCACTTCTCTGATTTCCTGACTCAGATGTACCTATCACCTCTGTAACTGTTAATTACTCTGCCGCAGCATCACATCCAGTTCCATGGGCAGTTATCCAGCAGACCCAGCTACTAAGGACAAAGTGATGGCAATTGGTGAAGGTCTGGCAGAAAAACACCTTCAAAAGACATGAACCACTTTGCTATGCGTAATATAGAGGCAAGGCAGATATAGTCCTCACACTGAAGTCCCTGGAGCCTTCAGAAGCCTTCAGGAGGGCCCAGGGACTGCAAGAACTGGGCATGGAGAAAGCAGTGGCTCTTTTGCCTTCATCAGCTGGATTAAGTCTGCTCTCAACTCTACGTGAAATTCAAGCTTTTAACTTGCTAGGAGACCAGACCTTGTCTCAAGGAAGCAACCAGGCAAAACCTTTGAGATTCAGACTGGGAAAATACAGCTCTTCACACCCTTTGGCTATGAAGGCAACAGAACTGAGGGGAAGCACAGCACTGGAGAATGAACCAGGTGAGGCAGAACTGAGCAGTGCCCCTCCTCCTGCTGTGCCCTTGCAGCCCTCACTTACTTCTCAGGCTTTAGTCTCTTGCAGCATCTCACTCATCACAAAGGGACTAACATCTTCCAGTCACCTTTACTGGCCCATTGCAATGCTGATTTCTCCAGATGCTGTTAACAGATTGCAAGGCAGAGTTTGTGCAGATCATAAAGGCAGTTTTTAGACATCACTCCCCAGGTTCTGCTTTAGCTGCCTGTGCCACAGCAGACATCTGCAGAGGAAACAGCAGTCTGCAGGGGATTTCCGAATGAGAAGTCGTTGTTGTCTAAAAATGTCACCTGAGAATAAGAGCTCTATGCAAAGGAGTCAGTGCTGCATCCAGCTCTGTGGTGCTGTTTCACCATAAGATGAGGAGGGTGATGCCTGGCGAGCACTACAGGCCTTCACATGAGGTTTGTTACATCTCTCAAACCACAGAACACTGAAACCATAGTGCTGCTTTCACCGTACATGAAAGGAAGAATTACAGCTACTGCATCCACCTTGGATTCCATGTATACTTGCACATGATTCAATAGTGATTAAGCAGCAAACAAGCCTGTACACGTGCTTGTCCTAAAGAAACTAATATTAAAGTATGGTAAATTGACTCCACTTTTCTAGCAAGCAAGTCTGGTCATTGCTAACACTTGCTACAGACATAAAAAGAGAGACATATGCAGATAACATGTACAAGAAACAACAAACAAGACTAACAAGTTTCTAGTATTGCCAATGGTAAGTTTTGTTCTTTCAGCAGCAAACTGCTAGTCATACTGTGTGGACATCTCTAGAGCATCACTTGGAAAGGTCAACAAGGGAGGTAAAACTGCAGACTTTTTTAGTGTTTCTCATTTTTCCCCAGGAATTCTCCTGGTTTAGAAGATCAGTTCTGAACACACAGAACAGTGTATGTTATTTTAGAAAACCGATTCTGGAACGATACTCATGGCAAGAGAGCTCTTGCATAGAGCTTCTGGAAAGGCTTTACACATGACAACACTTGTTCCAGTTGGAAGAGGTGCCTTGCGCAGCAGACACAGTTGACACATCAGTTGGCTGCTGAAGCTGCCTGCTAAGCCGTTGCCATCAGAAGCCGTGCCTCTTACCTGACATCCTCATTGCCTTGACTTTGTAACTGTTCTGCTGTGCCAGCAGAGAGAGCAAAACCAGCACCCACTGGGCTTGTTTCAGCCACAGGGGCTTGTGAGTGCTGCTCCGCTCCAGCCTGAGCCAGCACGCCAGCCTCCGTGGGGGGAAGTGGTGGCTGGAAAGCTGGGGATGTGTGCTTTCTATTTATAGTGCCACATCTCCGAGGATTCGCTTGGAACTCCATAACCTTGACACCAAAGCTACAGAAAGAAGAGAGAGTAAACACACCACAGCAGCCAACACCAGGTAACTAAAGCGACAGGACAACTGAACGTTATCACCCACAAAGACGAATGCAACCCCTGCTGCTCAGCATGCAAAGCAGCAACAAGGAAAGCTGCCACCTTCTGCATGTAACACCACGGATGTTAAAACGTGCAACGCTCTTTGGCTTATCCACACAGCGGGGTAAGCTAAACGTACGTGGAACAAACTACTCAGTCACATTTGGAGACAGACATCGATGACAATGAGGTCAAACCACTTAGTTTTACATGTGAATACATACATTTCCTTCGATGCTAGAGAATCTCCTCACTGAATTTATTTTGCAACATGAATTTTGTTTCTATTACACACTAAGTTGCAGCAGAGATTTCTAGACAGACAAAAACGCCACTGGATACATATTACAATTTGTATTTACAGGAGACTACGGATAAACACACTAGAATTCTAACAGAGTTTAGAATGCATACAGCACATCTGTTCTAGAACTTAATTTTATTTTTGTTGTGTTAAAGACAGTGAATCTTGAACTGATTTCCTTCTCTTGTCAGTGCTGACACATTTGCATGTGGCTAGGCGTCGTTAACATTTGCAGCTAAAAACATAACAGCACATCACTTGAATATTCATGATATGAGTGATAATAAATGAGCGTTACACTAAACGTTATATGGGAAAACGGCACGTTTCATTTATGCTTTTTAGTGTTCTACTGTTTGTTGTGGCATACTGTACCATCATCAACTCAGGGGGCTGATCGTGAAGGCACCAGGTAACACCACCTCAGCTTATGGGCTTTGGAAAAGAAGCCAGGGAATACCAGCAGTTAGATAGAGGCATTGCTACAGACACTTCTGTTTCAGTGGGCTTTAGACACCCCAAATCCGTAATAGGTAAGTGGTAACGGGAAGTACTAATTATCTGCTTGTGGTTTTCATCATGCATGGTGCATAACTGGAAGCAAACACCAGTACTTTACCTTTGAAACCTTCCTCAGCCTGCAACAACATGGAGGGGAAACAAACCACTATAGGTACCTGCGGTATTTCCATGAAATTCTCCTCCTGAGACCAATAACTGTGTCTCATTACAGCCTCCTCATGAGCAGGCTAATAACTAAAACCTATCCCGAGAACGAAACATACCTTTCTTTCTTCAACAAATCCCCTTCTGTTACAATCATGCTGACAGGCCTCTTCCGCTCCAGTGTCCCGGACTCATATTCATTCCCAGTGTGTGACAAGTGATTGGAATTAACAGCAGGAACTGCAACAAATGCCCCCGACACATTGAAATCTTGTTCTGGAAGAGACAGACAGAACGCATCTCAGACACATACGTACAAAATGCCATCTGAGGTTTTACCTGCATAGGTTTACAACAAATACAAAATTCTTTTAACCACTGCAAGAATTTACCTCCAGGGAAGAACCAGTCTGCGTGCTGAATAATTGGCTCAATGACTGCTACCACATGGACTGAGGTTGCTGCTGCCATTTCCGCAAGGGATCTGCAGAAGGAATTTGGAGAACACTTCATAAAGAGCTCTATCAAGGTAAGAAATCTCAAAAAATCATATTATGTACATGACAAACTATACCAAGCACAATGTATCAAGAGTCCTAAGGACCACACAAAGAGCAACTCCATACCTCAAGGAACTCTAGACTATTCAGTAACATTTGTGGCATTTGTAAATGCTTCTAGGAAGCTGCACATTTAAAAAGATATGAGAGAATAGCTGAAAGAGCATTTGAAATATGTGTTAGGCAAATAATCTGTCGATTTGAATGGTCTATGTGAGTTAAAACAATTTGACAAGAAATTCTACAGCTTCATGGAAGTTCTGTTTTATGGCTGAACCCACTCACCCTTCATTCTTTGCCCATAACAAGTTGGGGCCCAAGACAATTGCAATGTTGCTGGGTGTCATTTTGTTCACGTCACTGTTCTGGGCGAGCTTTGCTAAAAATTTGATTAAATACCTATAAAAAGGAAAGAAATCATTAAACAGCAGGAAACTAAGAGCATTTCTTGTTGAAAGTAACAAAATAAAAATTCAAGAACTCAAAGACCGCTCCCAACAAAACACAAATAAGACCAAGAGCCTTCCTGCTTGGCAGCTAGCTACTAAGCTTCTACTCATGAATCCTAACAGCTGAACTGTGTAGAAAAGAGCATCTCCTGCTCAGCAAAGCGGAACGACAGAACTATTGTATTTTCAGAAAAAAATATTTAGTTTGGGAACACCAACTGGACAGCTCTTTTCATACCCTGTAATGGAACTGCCACAAGTCTAGGAGTCACCAGAGTTGGTTTTGTTGCCACTCATTCCCAAAAAGCAAATCCAAAAGTAAAAAATAACATGTAAGACATATCCAATTGATTTCCAAGACTGGAAAATACAATGAAGAGCAGAGCTGGTGAAAAGTCAGGTACTATTGCCAACAGCATGATCCTTAAGCAGAAAAGTTCTATCATCTCTCTTTCACTGCAGTCAACAGTGAATTAACTCAACAAAACCTACCACCACTGAACACCAACCACTTGATAAAACAGAATGTCCTTTTATAAACTTAACCAACACTGTCCAAGAAAAAAAAAAACCCAACTGGAAGAGTTTTGATTGATCAGATTCGAAACCTTGTACTCCAAGACCAAAGTGGCTGTGCTGCCAGTTCGTTGAGATGCTCAAACATACCTGAAGTTGGCATGGTAATGCTTTGGTAATCTGTTACAAATCCTCCACAACTCTTGTAGCTTCTTATCCTGGTCCTGAATACTGAAAGGGAAATTTGTCCACATTTGTCCGTCACATCTTAATTTTACATCAGAAAATTGTTGTTTCTGCAGTGAACAGAGATGACTGCATAATCTTCCACTTATGCCACATAAATGCACAGTTTTGTACTCAGGAGTTCAGTAACCTGCTAGTCAAAGCCCTGAATTATCTCTACCTGCAGTGAAGAAAATGGCTTCAGCACTGATATCAAGCAGTCAATAGTGTGAAGCAGCCCTCATGTTAAGACATCATATTTCACCACATTTTTGTGCAGTTATTATTAAGCTAAATTTAAAATAATTCATTACAAAAAATATTTATCTGTTAGAATAGAAACTGTGTGAGCTTGGTCCATTGAATTCATATGTGAATAACCAAACGTGATAAAAACATGCAGAACATTTTCCTACACAACTATTCTCAGTGTGCTTACTTGGCAGCTTGTGTCCATTCCTCATACAGACTGTAGGTCATTAAAGGTTCTGGCAGCTCTCGCAAATAGGACTTCAAGGCACCTGCAATGCAGACCAGAAACAGGTGAGCTTCTCAGCCAGTGTTTTCAGACTTCATTTAAAACTCTGCACACTCAGATATGCAATTGTATCTATGCAATAGGACTTAAGTTCCAGAGAAACAGTGGGAAGAGCTGATACTTTCACAGTATTTCTGCTCAACACTTAACAGGTCTTACACTAATTACTGTAATTTGACAGAAGCAGGTACTATAGAACTATGAATCACCTCTTCAGATCAAAGACCTCATTAAAGGTCTACATACAGCTCTGATCTCCTTCAGTCGTGTTAAGGCTCTTGTCATGAGGGGAAATACGATGTGGATTACTATGATCACCTGAATTTTAAACACCTCTGTCATGCAGACACGAACACATCAAGTGTCATGTGTACCCTGAACTTATCTCTGTGAAGTTATACACTGAAGTGAACTTTCAATTTATTTTCATTCATAGCTTATCTGCGCAGAGATCAACACTTTACACTGCAGTAAATCAACAGTTAAGTGAACAGCATAAACTTGTGTTGTATCAATTTATACCTGGCTTTGATTCAGAACATTCACAATACCTGCAACTGCATGGGGATCAGAATAAAACTCATCAAGCTGGGAAGTTGAACAGTCCAAGGCAGCTTTCAGCTTTTTTAACTTAGATGCTCCGGCAGCAATTCTGAATAAGCCCTGCATGATAAAAAAAATAAATTTATTTGCCTGGTAACAACTCATTGCTGGAAGCATGAAACAGCAGATATTTTATGATAGCCTCTTTCAGGGCAGTTTCAAGTTCAGTGTCTTCTCCTGACACTGCTGTGACCGAGCAGGCTCTTAAGGTCTCACTGCTATCTGACAATGTGTTAGCCACCTCTCACCCTCAGCCCATTCCTGATTTTTCACTCTAGGTCCATTCATCTCAGATACTTCAAATAGGGCTGAAGGTTCTTCTAGTGCAAAAGATTTATTATTTACACTTATGAACCAAATTATTTAAGCAGCTTGTTAAAACATGCAGACACCAGCCTACGAGTGTGACTGAGCTCCTTCTTGTCCTTCCCAGCACGTGGTACAGCATTACCTACCTCCTCTCTCATTCCCGTTTCCAAAAGCATCATCACACAGGCTTCAATAGGGACTGCGATTTCACGACCACTGCGCTTGAGATGTTCTTCTAATGGGGTTCCAAAAGCTGGTTTTTCAGTCCATTTGTCTGGTTGGAGAGTATCAAAACACTAAGCAAAACATCTAACAAACACTTGAATTACGTCACAGACAAGAAAAGAAGAAAGCCTCCAGTACAGCAAAGGGAATTCTGAGACTACAGTTGGGAGTTTGACAGCCCTTGATTGGTAAAGTCCTTTATATCACAAGCAAAGAGGAAATGGTCCTGTTAGTGTTCAAGAAAAAAACATACGTCTGCCTCTTTCTGAATGGATTATCCCACACAAACCCTTTGTATGACTGAAGTGCGTGCCCCACCAAGGCTCAACACAAGTGTCACCACATGGCTGAAAGTTACTTTAGTTCCAATTTGCCACCGTACCAAAAGGTTTCAGTTTGTAAGAATCTTGGAGAAAACTTCAGTCCAGGTGGCATGACCTGGGCTGACCTCGGTTTTCACTGTATTTAGAGTGGGTAAAACCTGAGCTGTTAATACCAAGTTTAGTGCTGATTTAAGGAATCAGCGACTTCAAGTGGATGTTAACAGCCCCAGTGCCTTACATCGGAATGACCACATTAACAGCCACCACTGGAACGCCTCCACAAATGCTCAATTTCTCAATTGTTGTCTAACTCTGAAAGACAAAATTGGCACAGGTTTCCCAAAAATGAATGTGAGTTCCTTGTTTCCTACGACGTCCTTCCCCCTCCTTTCTGCTGTCTTAATTGAAAAAACACAGATGTGAAACTATATTGTTAATACAGGTGCATTATTCCTTTTACATGGAAAAAAAGGTATAGAAAGATCAAGACTTTGAGAGAGGGCTTTGAAGGCAGAAAGTGCTTGTGCAAGGATTTAATTCACCCTTTTTGTTTATGAAACCACCCCACCACATCCCTCGTAAGGCTTTAGTTCTTCTCATTCATTAGAACACAAGCTGCAGGTGCCGTTTTCCCCAGTTCTGCAAGTTACAGTGAACATTAAAAGGAGAAATCTCAGGAACTGCTCAAAGGCACAGTAACACACAGGACAGCCACAACCCCACCGAAGTCAGGCACTGTGATGTTGGGACACCGTGCCTCCCAGTCTGCCTTCCAGGAACGCTCATCTGCTCCAAAGCAACTCTCATCTGAAAAGCTTGTACAAAGCAGCTAAGCAAACCCAACAAATTTAAAGCAGTAATATTCATAAAGAGAACCTTCCACATAGTTACAGTGCAGCCCTGGTGCTGTATAGACATTGTTTGTTTGCACGGCCTCACCTCCGATCAGATCTCTGCAGCACAGATATCCTAGATCATCCTTCACCAAGATGCTCCTGTTTCTTGATATATCTACATGGTTCGTATTTTACAACGTGCGTGTGGTCCACAGCAAACGATATTTCATAGAATAATGGAATAGTGTGGGTTGGAAGGGACCTCAAAGCCCATTCAGTTCCAACCCCCTGCCATGGGCAGGGACACCTCCCATTGGATCAGGTTGCTCAAAGCCCCATCCAACCTGGCCTGGAACATCTTCAGGGATGGGACATCCTAGAACCTTGCTCAGCTCAGATTATATTTCCCTTGGACTTAGTTCAGCTTGCTTCTTGTTCAAAGCAGTCAGCAAATCAAGAGACACTACAGCCGGTATTTAGGACAACTTCAACAACCCATAACGCATCTTTGCACCAAACTCCTCATGATATCCCTGAACTCCCGTTGACAACAAAAATCTGAGTAGCACAGGGAAGAGCTGAAGATATGAAGGTGCATTACTTGCTTTTCTGAACTGCTACTATTCCCCACAATAGTGTCAATATGCAGTGTGCACGCTGGGATAAAGGACAGCATAAAAGGAGGAAAAGAAGCCAAGCTCCTTAGAACAACAGGAGTTTTTCTGATAATTGTCTAGTGATCATTCAGGAAGCAAGGACACTAAGAAGTTCCTAAATCACAAAACTTTCATCGGTCTGAAAAGCCAGTTATGAATTAGCAAGGGTCACACAGTATCAAGTAAAAAGTGCAAGCAGATAGAAAAATCCTTCCTTTACTCTCTTGGGTATCAGACAGATCCTTAACACTTATTAGTGTGTTAAATTATGGCTGGAGAACTCCAGAGAACACAAAGATGGAATTATGCTTGGGAATGTAAAATTGTTAAGTAGATTGAAATGGCCTTATTATTAAATAAGTCTGCATGCAAAAGAATCAAGATAAAGGAGGAGAATATTGTGCATAGGTGGCACAGGCAAGGAGAAGCATCAGCCAGAGCACAGGTTACTTTACCTTGATGGGCTTGAATTTCGGGTAGGACCTTTTCTATGACTGCTAATGCTTTTCTATGGTAATCTGCTTGTGCTTCTAATAACTGAGAACAGAAGCCACATTTTAAAAACAAAAAGAGCATTAGCTTCTGATGAGCACATAATACAAGACTAGAAGGTTTAGCATACAAAATATATTCATTGAGAACTGAGTGTCTATGCGTATACGTGCTGCAATGAGAATCATAGGGAAAAAATACTCACCATTACAAAGCACCTGGCATATTCCCCTTCTTTGGACACAAAGTTATACATGTCTGCTGCCAGCTGATCCTTTGAAAAAGAAAAGAACACAAAATGGTAAAGCAAATCTACAGGGGCATCGCAACTCAGATACAAAGGCAGAAGTGCACGTTTATTCTAAATCTGCACTACTGATTTGGGCAGTACAGGAGCCAGTGACCCATTTAACTCTACCTGCATTCTTACAGAAGAAACTCATTCAAAATGTCTAACTTTGTTTTACAGTAAAGCCATTGCCCACTTATGTCCACAAGTGGATTGCATGGCAATGTTAGCATCAGTTCGTGTCTGCCTACAAAGAACTACTAAAAGCTTTTTGTGCTCAGCTCAGCTGTGGCATCGCGTAGTAACTGGCAGTTAAGAAAAACTGGAGGTGAACTGCTCAGAGCTGTAATAGTCAGAATGCTCCTGTTGTGTCAGCAGCTTGAACCTCATCCAGGTAGCTCATGCTGCATGGTCACTTGTGCCTTGAAGCACACAGACACCCTGAACGTTTCAGTTCCGTCTCATAAGCGTCTCAGACTGAAACGGAAAATATTGTAAAATACCCATCTTAAAAAAAACCCTCATTAAAGCAATTCAGACAGGGATCAGCTAGCATTATACCTTTAATATACCTTTAAGACACATAATTTGCGACTGCAGTGATCAGCCAGCCAGTTGCACAGCTTGCAGATGCAGCCATTTTCTGGTTGATGTTGTTCCTAATGAGCAGTAAGGAAATGACAGACTCGTCTTGTCATACCTTGCATTGTTCTACTTTATTGCCAGCTTCATCCATCTCTTCCTTAAGAGATTCTATTTTTGAAGGATGCACTTGAAAATTTGTTCCTGAAGTCTTGTGGGCTTGGTTATATCTGTGGGATGAAAGATTTAGCCACTTGGTGAAAACCAATACTGACCATGAACCTGCATTTATGGTTCCCTTGAAACTGACTTCTTTGGCAGAAAACAAACTCAATAGTTTCAGAGGTTTCCTACCAGAGCTAAGGAGGGTGTTCAAACCACACTATTTATGACATGCTGCCATGAGTCACCAATAGCTAACTACTATAAAACTCCGCAAGGAATCCTGCATTCCCCGCAGTCCATAACATGGATGTGGAATATGTCAGAACTACCCATCCCAGGCAATGCCACATACATCACCACCACAGTTTAAGACCGTTTAAAGGGACTTGTGTTGAACCACCTTGCTGGTAGGAGCCTAAGTTGTTAAACTCAACCTTGTAAAAGCACTTGACATCATTACAAAATTAGACTCCTGTTCCTTATTTAAGTTGACAACTTAGGAGACCTGGAAAGAAGGTAAGCTTGCAGTATTTTTGCAATTATTTATTACAAAGAGCTCAAAATCTTGATTCTGTTTGGATCTAGTAGTCACGAGTCCTTTTTTTAGTAACTTAAACGTAAGTTTGTCTTTGCTGCAAAGCACTAACATGCATACGGCAGCATTTCAGAAGTCAGGGCCAACATCAGATTGGGTGCCATGAGCTGCCAACAAGAAGTGAACAAGAATAAAAAGGACCCAGTAATTAAAAATTATTTCCTACCTTCCTCTTGCGGAATCCCAGTCCAACACCAGCTTTGCAAGCTGTTTCCTCTGCTTCTGAATGTTTGGGATCTCTGTCTAAAACAAGAATTCAAAGCTTACATGTATTTTTAAGTTGTGTATTGTAATAAACTACACATTGTACATTTTCTATCCACTCTCTACCACTAATGCATGACCCCTTTAACAATTTTACTGTTAGCAGTGAGATAAATCCTTTTTGCCCGATGTACACTTAAATACAGATATATTTCTCCAGTCAGGCTGAAGTGCCTTACCTCTGTTAGCTGACACAGTGGGTCTAAAACTTCTCTTTCAATCTGTACTTCATGCTGAGAGAGCTCCATTGCCAGTTTATTCTCTGCGTCACCACACGTATCCAGCATTTTCCTTCAAAGATTATAGGAAGTGGTGATGTGAGTTAACACTAACATTCCAAACACAACAGTGGTGGCCCATTGTCACCTGCAACCCTCTGTGTTGTAAAAAGGCATTACTGGATGGCACAAAACCAGACTGCTCTACGCTATCCTGGGCAAGTTTGGGATAGGCAAGGAGTGTTCTTAAACTCTTGTCTTGTCAAATTCCATAGACATTGCAGCATTTTTGGAGGCTGGGTGATTATAGTGCCCCTACGGGCAGAGAAGGGAGCACTTATTTCAAAGCCCATCCTGCCATCTCACAAGACGCAGGAAAATTGCTCAATGCAGTATTTAATTTTCTCCTAAGCCCCTTCAATGCAAAAAAGTCTTAACACCGGAACGCTAAGCAATCACACATGCAGCAGCCTCCAGTTCCAAACCCATGGTTTGACCTTTGATTTAAGCTTGTTCTAAGGAAATATCCTATTCTCTAAAATTTTTATCCATGTGTAAATCTCCTGCAACAGCTTATAAGAACGCACACAAGGTTTTTTAAGGTCATTCTACACTGTGTCCATTAGAATTCCCACTGGCAATGAGGAAACACATTTGCTTGAGGAATTCAGCATATTGACATGCATTTGTTTCAGCCACTTCCCTCTAAGTTTCAAATATGCCTATTGCCAGGATAAAGAAATCTGCGTTATTTTAAGATAGAAGCCATTAATCCAAACTGGCATTATTTTAAGTCATTAATGGAAAACTGCAGAATGCAGTATTTACGCTAAATTTTAAACTTTAGATGGAAAGAATCTTACTCCACAAGGAGAAAAGTAATTTTCAAAAGCTCTCAAGATAGCAGAGAAGCTGAATCCTCTGGAATGCAACTTGCCCCCAGAAACACTCAAGCAAAAATGCTTGCTCACTTTTTCTCCCTTCAGATTAAAACAAGAATTTAGAAATATTAGTTTCATTAAATTGAAAACAGCCTTTATGTACCCAGACTCTCTAATTAGAGCTCTCCAGGCAATAAAACGACAGACTGCGACTTACAAAGCCAAATACTTACCCCAACAGAGTTTCATCACTCAGCTGGACAGACCCTTCTTGCATATTTTGAGCAAGAGCTGTTAGAGGAAGCTTTTTCTATGGAACAGAAGGAACAGAGCTTAGCCTGATGCTACCCACCCTTTCCAGCTTTCCCAGTATATCCCCTCTAAGATAGTTCTCTTCTTCCATATGGTTTCTATTATACATGTGCAGCTCATTCTTGGACTTTAAGAAACCGCCAAGTCACAAAGTTTGAAACCTCAAGACTCCCATTCTCAGACACGCTGCAAAGCACTTTCGGCTCAGTCTTGGTTGGAATAACTGGCCCAAAATGGACTCAACTACTGTCAAAGATGAGTAAACAGCTTTAATTTGAGCTCTAAGCAACCAGCTTGTCATCTGTCTCTCTGCAGAGGTTTGTTCTGCGTGCCCCTGTTTTCAACACACCTCTATCATTCAATAAAAGGAGAAAACTTGAATGCTAATTAGTTCTGGCCCTAACACTTCAACAAAACATACGTATGGCTAATGATGGGCAGAAATCAAACTTGTACAGAAACCCATTTACATTTAATTAGGGGATGTCAGTGCACAATGGTAATTCTAAATATGAGGAATTTGATCAGAGTTGCAGAGCATCTCCTCTTCTCAGCCAGGTCTTAGGAAAGCTGGAAGCTCTTGGCACACTGCAGGAACAAGTGAGCATCCTGACATTACCCAGGTGCTCCAAGGTGCTGTCATTGTACCCGGGCAGGGAATTACAGCTGCCATTTTACCAAATAATGCCAACACATGAGATGATTTTACAGAGTTTCCCTTCTCTTGGACAACGTGAGACAGAGCAACCGACCAGTATTTAGCAGGCCAGACTGGATTCAGGCTGGTCTCACGAGCCAAAGGGCCGCTGTACTTACATGTCTCTTCTCAGGATCTGTTCCATGCTGGCCCTGAAAACAGGCGATTAATCGCTTCTGTGCGATGTGGCAAACAGATCTCACAGTGTCAAGCCGTCTCTCAATCTAGTCGGGAGGAGGGGAGAGAAGAGGAAGAGAAAAAAAAAAACAAACAAAAACCAGAAGTTATTTTCCTGGCCTCAGCAGAAAATCTTCCTCCCATGCCACATATTTCTCAAGTTCTACAGCTTACAAGAAGTTCAGATGCTTTGCAGAAGTGCCTGGCAGCAAAAATGCTTGGAAAGAGATTTAAGTTGCTTTTTTTCCCCACCTCAAGGGCACAGCAATTCAGTCTGTGTTCGCAGTGCTCACAACACTCTGTAGTGGAAGAGGGAGGAAAACATCACCTCTACTTCTGTCTCAGCAAAAGAGAATTGGGCTGCTACTTGCTATGAGACGAATGGCACACACATATCCAAAACACAAATTCAGGGAGAAAACTGTGGAAGAACTCTCATAGTTTTTCACTGTGACCTTGTGAAGTAGAATCTAAAGACACATCTGACTCACACTGGCTCAAGCTTGGGTACCACAAGCTTTCCATTGCGCATTCTGCTCCAGTCATTAAATAGGAGGACAATGCTCCTACACACTAAGTAAAATAATATTTTCAGGGAGAGATTAATGGGATTCAGAAGGGATATGGAATGAAAAAAAATACTCACCAACGCACAAACAAGGGCTTTGTTTATCTCAGTATATTTGAAACATGGCTTAATACATAGACTGTGAATATGACAAAGATATACATAATAAACTGTTCTATTAAGGGATTTAAAGTAAAAAATTTGGACTACTTTATTTCAAAGAACACCAAAAGCAAAGTGATGAGCCCTAGGACAGAAGTGCTTACGGAGCTCTCTATGCACAGCACCAAAAGAATGCGGTTTATCTGCATTTTGATGACTCACCAAGAATAAAAGGAGGCCCTTTGGAATGGCTTCTATTTAAAAAGCAAGGAAGAAAAAAGTACATTTCATCTGTAGAAATAATCTGAACAGATTCCAGTTTCTCATACAGCTCTAAAATCGTTCCTGTTACATTTTCAGGAGGGTAATCATTTTCCCCAGCTTTCCTATCAATCATAATCAAAGATCAGCTGACCGAGCAGTAATTTCATGCCAAGTTATTATGCCCCGGGTCAGCACCGTATGTGGATTTAAAGCAGGAGATGGACTGCTGGTTTTCCCAGAGGAGGCAGCCTGCTGTGGGCTCATGAACACGAGATACCACAGACTCTCATTTAGAATGTCACATATCCAGGTAAGAATGCCATGTTTTTTCCTCCCAGTAGGTTTATCTGGCACTACTACGGTAGGATATGTATATCCCTAAAGTTGTTACTCCTGAAAGGATGTAAATAGGTCTCAAGAAGAGCAGCTAATGAAACCTACAGCTACTAAACCAGAGAGTGGATCCAACAGAAGAGGAGCCTCAGGGGTGTGGGGCTGGAAGAAGTCATGAGGAAGAAGATGCCAGGGCAGGGAGGCCCAGACAGATGGAGACTTGGCAAGAATCAGCACAAAACCGCTGCTGTTCGACATGGGAGCCTTGTTCTGAATGCAGGAGCAAGGGCAGGGCTGGGGTCCCCACTCCCTTTCAGAAGAGGGGAGCAGCAGTTCTGCTAAGCTGTAGCCTGGAAGTGCACCCAAAGCTGGGCCCTGGGGCAGTGCCACCCAGCAGTGGCTATGCAAGTCCAAAAGGAAGGAGAAAAAGAACCAGTATAGGGGGGCTGGTGAGCTGAAGGGCCAGTGCAGGAAGACTGAATTTTCACTGGCTACAGAGGCACTAAAGGGACCTAGAGCTCGACAGCCACAAGAGGAATCCAAGCTGAGGTGCTCAAACAGCTTAGTAAAAATGTGCTGGGGCTGACTGAGGTGCAGAGATGCTGCCTGGGGACTGCTCTGAGAGCACTGGGCATTGCTTTATTT
The DNA here is from genome assembly GCA_033558235.1 of Neomorphus geoffroyi. Lineage (NCBI taxonomy): Eukaryota > Metazoa > Chordata > Aves > Cuculiformes > Neomorphidae > Neomorphus > Neomorphus geoffroyi. The sequence continues at coordinate 3,110,878 of JAUMJM010000038.1, forward strand.
ACAAAAAGCATACATAAACAAGCTCAGAATTAAGTTCTCTTCAAAAAAGACCACATGATGATACATGAACAAAAAGGTTCTGTCTGTGGTCTGCTGCTGCAGCTAAGAGGATTATTTCTGTTATGTTATCTTCAAAATTAATCACCTCCACCACATTCCAAACCATCCATTACTTGTGCAAGCATTTAATTTTGTTTGGTCACATAGTTATTACTTCTAAAAATACTGAGCACAGGTTTTCCTCCACATCTGAAAGACAATGACATCCTGTAACTGAACCATCTCACAGACCCCAGCAGACCCACATGGCCCTTGTAGCCATGCATGGTGCCCACGGTCCCGAGAAAGACTGCGGGAGCACACACATCCCAACAGCCTCCTTCCAAGCAGCTAATGCCAAATTCAAAGGGCGGAAGAAGAGGAACATGACCCCAAATCTTCACAATAATATACTCTCCTCTCTGATCTGCTTTTCAGTTTGAAGATGTCAGGAGAGTCATGAAGGACTCCATTAAAGCCACCTTTGAACTGAAAATGTGACCCACAGGCCATGCTGTCTGTACCCACAGGGCATCTCTAGCATACAAAACACCACACAACTGTTTTATTATACACCACAAGGGCAGGCCAGAAAGTGGGTCTATTGTGGAAGCCCTTCCAGCACTGAATTATATTCCTTGTCCTCAGACAGGAACAGATTTAAAAGAGACACTTGAAATGGAGCATTAAACTTCAGAGGGCAGAAAAAAGCTAAGGCTATGCTAAGTCAAAGCTTGGGCTAAATACAAAAAAAAAGCACTGTGAAACACGTTTATAGAGTGAACACGTTTAAGCTCCTTGTCTAACTAAGAGCCTCCCTCCCCCCTACAAGCCCCCAAGAGCAAACAAACAAGTGAGTAAATTCTTCCACTCGGGTGTAGCCAGGCTGCTCTGCCCTGGGAAAGCCGTGCTTGCAACAGTTTTTTGGCAACAAGCAGCAGGACTTTTGGCTTTAGTTTCTTGTTTCTGTTCTGTAGCTAATCAAGAAAACAGACCAGCCCCTGAAGGCTCTCAAGGTGGTTTAACACCTTTTATACCACTCAACTGTACAGAGCTCTTTAGAAATGAAAAATAGCACTGTCAGACTGTTAAGGTGTGATATTCATGGTTTAAATAAAGCAGGCCATGCAAAGCAGAATGAAACATTTCAAGACAGCTCATTTCACCACCACTCAGGATGATTTCATCTATTTGTGCTGAATTAAAGTTTTAAGGCTGATACACTCTCTCATCTTCTACTTTAATCTGAACAGCTGGAGAGATGGGAAATAAAAGGACTTGTGTCATTTGTTTGGCTTCCACTTTTCATACACGGGTCCTGAACTGAAGTGCAGGAAGATGCTTTGTGATCAGAGATCCCCACCACACCAGCAGTCAGTGAAGCAGCCACGTGTCCTCCCACCCCAGTGTGTTCTGCCTTTTTAAAGAAGTCCTTCAACAGAGTAACCAGAGGAAGAACACCGTGTAGAACAAGTTTGTAGTCAGATTCTTCCATGTATTCAGTCAGCCTTGTTCAAATAACAGTTGCAACTGAAATCCCACCATGAAAGCAAGCTCTGATCAGACAACACACTCATAAAAACACAAGTGTGCAAACACATCAAATGCCAACATGGCAAATGTGAGAACAGTGCAAGATAAACAAGAAGTGTTTGTACATTTATTGAGAGCAATTTCAGACTCTCAGAAAATGCTGACATTATCTACTAGCACACAATAGCAGGGTTTTTTTGCCACTTCTCTTAAAGCCCAAGTTCGCCTCTTCAAAAGAAACACAACTGTGGACAGAAACCAGCTGTGCCAAATCATAGTTTCCTCCTGCTCATCCCCCCCACCAGACAGGCTGGCAGGTCATTAGCACTAATACTTCATAGCTTAATAAGCTGGTTCATCTAATTAAAAGCAAAGATGCTTCCTCCTTCACTTTATCAAGCTGTATGACAGAAGCCAGAAACAGAAGTACTTGAGTTTCTCCACCCAAATTGTATTGGAGTTTTTTTACATGCTGAGACATCTGCCAAAAACATCTTTGTTTTCATCCCTGCCATATGCAGGGTTTTTCCCCCATGTTAGGCATTCCACAAAACTCAGAAGGCTCAAACTTCACAAGGAGCACTTAAAAAAATTACGTATTAGTTGTGTACAATACCTGCAACAGGTCTTCACTGAGCACCTCTGTTTTCTCAGCCCTAAGGGAGGAAAAAAAAAAAGACTGTCAGACTGTGAGCATGCTCAGGGTCAACAATTGCTGCAACGTGTCCAACAGACCCGTTCCGTTCCAAGTCACAATCCTGGGATGACCACTGCTGCAACACACCATGTTCACGATGTCATATGTAGCACTGGCTCCCAGCCCTGTGAACACGGATGATTTGCCCAGAATGAGGTGCTTGGGAAAGCCTGACGTTCCTGGAATCCCCAGCCTGCAGCACGAATCCACTGCTCCAAGCTCTAACAACATTTTAGACTGCATAAAGCAAACTGGAACCCTGAGTAACTTCGCTTGAATAAAAGAGGTCTTGAAGCAACTTGAACTTCACTCCCTGTTGTTAATCAGGTAATGCCAGCAAGGCATCTGAATGCAAAGGAATATAAAGACATGAGAAAACTAGGAAAGCCATTTGCATCTTTTTATATGCCACCACTGCAGAGCTTTATCAGTGGCAGTGGCAGCCTGAACACTCTCCCTCAATCTTACAGGCACACAGCTTTCATCTAAAATCTTCTATTACCTCATTCTGCTGAATTCCATAAAACTAAAAGAACAGAAAAGAATTACTACTTAAAAAGATCACCAGAAGTAAAGAGTATTCACAGTAAAGGTCTACTCTGAAAAAGATCTGATACCCATACACACTGCCAAAATACTAACAGTCCTTATAAACACTCAACCTTTTACACATGCAACCCCACACCTTTTTCCAGTCCCAGCTTACCCATAAACATTTCATTGTTTAATGTTGACACCGATTTGTTTGGTGTTGACTCATTTCCTATAACACTGCTTTATCCCACCTTTGCTAGATCTATAAAACAGTCATGATTTAGTTTACCCGTGATCTCTTCTACTTGGCCGCTCACCATTTCTCCACTTCTGTCCCCACAGAGGACTTGGAGGGACTCCAGTGCTCTCTTTTCCTGTTCCGAGAGTTCCCCTGCTGCTGCCACGGTTCCTCAACTACTACACCGACTTCCTTCTGGTCTTAATGTGCTTATAACCTCATGCAATACTGGTCACGCATAGAAAACTCATTTTCTTGAGCAGGCTTCACCAGTGAAATGCCTCCAGAGACAAGATCTATTCGCTTTAGGTTTGGGGGGGGCTTGTCATTTGTTAGATTTTTAAGGCATTTGAAATTAACTTCACAAAACATTTTCTGCTTCAACCATTTGTGAACCATAAGGTGTTTAATAATTAAACACCAGAATACAGCAACGCTCAAAACCCCATCAAGACTAACACAAAAGCCTTTAAATGCTTGGATCGCAACCTAAACTGCCAGCACTGTAACATGGATTTGCTTAGGAAAATTCATGCAAGATTCATAAACATTTCCTCCACAAATAGAAATACTGTGTCTGATTGGAATTGTTAGACAGCAGTTCCATGATTTTTTTCTTTTAATTACTTTTTTTTACTCTTGCAAAATCCCACCAGAAATTTCATGGAACAGCGGCGGCATAAGAACACTCCAGCAAGAGCAGCACATTCTTAAATCAATTTTAATCTAATCTCAAGTGGCAACTACTACACACCTCAGCTAACTGATCTGATAGAGGGACACAGAGCTCATATCTCTGTAGGAACACCACGTGGGCACAGTAATGGTTTTCTTGAACAGCCGGAGTCTTCTGTCCTTCAGGCTGCGTAAGAGATGAGGCTCCTCTATTTCTAGAGCAGAATTTGATATTGATCATGCCTTTCACAAAGAATGGGATGTATTTACTGTGGCTACCATGGCTTTTGAGTTGAAACACCATATTTTTCTCAGCCCTGCTTTCCGCAGGTGAGTGGATGCTTTTCACTAACAGCTTTCCTGCAGTTAAACTTTACCCACATTTATAAAGAGCACATGGCCCAGTCAATACGACGCTATCAAACAGCAAAGCACTTCAGCTCTGCCCCTCACCCGGACTTGTCTCAGCAAACAGCTCATCTCAAACACCAAGTCAGCCTAAGCAAGGCATGTAAGATGACACCAATCCAAATGCCTTTCAGTGGAATCCTGCCCCAGCCCCACTGCTCGCGGGGATCCACAGTGAAGATCAAGGTATGCTCTGGGAAGGATGCAGGCTGAGCTGCCTTTACCTGCCATGAGCTCACTCAGCAATACAGCTCAAGGTGTCTTCTGCAAACACACAGACTCCTTTCAATGGCAGACACGGCCATTTATAGATAGAATGGTCTACTGGAAATTTTGGTATTCAAGAAGAGCTACGTGCAGTTCCAGCCACATTAAGATGTTCCAGTTACGGCAATCCTCATCTCGCAGCAGGTGCCCATGGCAGCTTTGTGGAGCTCCAGCAGCTGGCCTGCCAGGGAACTCAGGCTTTCCTCAGGGTGATTTGGAAAGGCAGGGAGGCAGCAGCAGTGCCACACATATGGCATACGAGGATTGGCTATGTATGACAGACTGGCAAAAGCAGTGGGAGAGCAGCCACCCTCTCCATCCTCACATACATCCAGGTCTCGGTTTCCTCCTTTTTCCTAGAAATCTGTTTAAGAAAAGAATGCAACCGGTATCTACATGATGCAACTGGAGGTTGTGCCAACTCCTGCCTATTGCTCTGGTTCCTGATTTGATTCTCCGTGTAAGAGAAAGATCAGACGAAGGTGTTCCAGTAGTGCATTTACCCTCGCTGTGACACACACACGGACATGATATGAGACAGACACCACAGAAAGAAAGACCTGACAGCCCAGAAGAGAACACACAACTTCATATCCCTGGCTGCTTTAGGAAATAAACCAGCCACCATAGGCGGCATTAATTCTAAACAAACTCTAAGCACATTTAGAGTGCTCGTAACTGATATGTACACACCATTAAAACCACAGAGCTGCTGATAACCACAAGAACAGCGACTGACTGAGAGTTCACAGAGCTTTTCCCACCCGTGCAGCAATAATTAAATTAGATTTTGTAAATTCACTTGTAGATATTAGGGAATCATAAAATGCATTTTATAGAAGTCATCTTCAGAAGAACTACATTTCTTCTGATATTATTCCATATTTCTGTTCAACAGAACCTTTCATTATAATCCTGTAAAGTCACTGGATGCTTTTGAATGGCTTTAGCTACAATGTTAATTTAAAATGATCAAATAATAGAATAGAGCTTCCATACAATTAGATTCATTAAAAGTTTGATTTCTCCATTCCCTCCTTTTTCCTAGGAAATAATACCCATCTGAGTGAAAAGCAGCAATGGCTCAGCCATGCACAAGCACCCACTTTAAATACTGTTTCCCTCAGACCAAGCATCACTATGTGAAGTGCAGGACAATTCCCATGGCTTTCTCCTCAGCTCTCTTCGTACACCTGACTGGTTTATCAAGGATTTAAAGTCACAGCTTGAAAATCCGGATCTCCTCCTCTGAAGTCTGAGATGTTTTCTGCAGTTGTCACTGGCAACAGGACAGCATCCCCAGGCCAGCATGGCTTTAGAACAGCCACTGATGATGTCAGGTTCGGAAACGCAGGAGGGAAGACCTCGCCCTTCCTGCAAGCCCACATTCCACCTTTAACATGGAAGCCAAGAAAGAGCCACTAAATAATATTGTTTATCAGTGACCACTGCCATGAGACAGAAACACATCCTGGTGATAGCGCACAGCCTGGCTCCATACTGGGCCCAGCACCTGGGGAACCGGCAATAACCATCAAAGGAAGCTCTGCCTTCTGCAAGTAACAGGCACTACTGGTTTAAAGCCCACACCTAACTGCAGCTTTGTGGGATGCCAGTTCCTTCTATTGACTAATTAGAGAAGTAGCAAATTCATAAAAAATAAGAATTTCTCTTTCCCTGCTACTTAAAAGTGCCCGTGTTAGGGCTTATTTGTACTTTATCTGGCTGGCCACATGAAGCAATGAGGCAGCAGTGCCTTCTGGAACCAAGAACTGACTAAGAACTGGAAGATTTAGCGGCAGAATGTTCCCAAGGGCTTTGCCAAGCCCGGCAGTGCTGGGAGCTGGACTCCAGCCTGGAGACCCTCCGCTGTAAGCTCCCCATGGGACAGCATGGATGCAGCCCGTCCCAAACTGCGATCCTGAAGCCCAGACTACAGCAGCTCCAGCTGTTTACATTCCCAGCAGCTAAACTCTGTGCAGTCCAAACAGTTGATTCCCAGTTGCAAGCTGAGGTCCCTCCAAGCCATTACTAATGGACAAAGCACGTCCTATCACCCCAGTCCCTCCTGCATGCAGGCCCCAGACAAGCTGGTTTGTGACCCAGCTGCTTGGGCAGGAGCAGTCCCTGTGCTCCTGGATGGCAGGATCTGCAGGCAGGTGGCAGGGAAAAGGGGATCTGCCCAGCCTAGAGCCCTCAACACCTTCAACACGAGACAGGAAGAGCAGAGCAGGAGCAGTGGGGCTTGGGGATCCTGGACTCTGTGCCTTCCCGAAACAGTGCACAGGCTGCTTGGCAGCCTAAACAAAAAACACCTGCTAGGCTGGCAGCAGGAACGGAGCTGGTTCCCCGGGAAAGCCAGGTTCCTGAGAACTCTCAGAATCAGGAATGGTTGGGGTCCAAAGGAACCTCAAAGGCCATCCAGCTCCACCTCCCTGCCATGGGCAGGGCCACCTCTCATTGGATCAGGGTGCTCAAAGCCCCATCCAACCTGGTCTTGAACACCTCCAGGGATGGGGCAGCCACAATTTCTCTGGGCAACCTGGGCCAGGGCTTCCCCACCCTCGCAGCAAAACCTTTCTTCTTAAGATCTCATCTCAATCTCCCCTCTTTCAGCTTTCAACTGAAGGTGAAGTTTTTCTCCTACAACAGCAGGCAGGATACCCATCACACCAGAACCTTCACATGGATTAATTGGTAGTAAGTTTTCTAATCAAAATTCAGCAGTGCATTCGAAAAGACTAAGTCTAGAAACAAAACTAAGCAATCATTTGTTACAGCTATAATCACCCCCTTAACGAATAAAGAGGATAAAACTACGGAATGCTGTAAAAAATAGCACTTTCAAACAGCTTTTCCCACTGAGTTCGCACAACTCTGCCTTCTATGCAGAGCTCCCTGAGCTGCTGGTGGCTGCAAAACCTGCTCCTCACTTCTGCATTGCCCCTCTCCTGCACCCACCCAATGCTTGGCTCAGCCAGGGGTTTGGCCAACTCCAGCAGCCAAATGGACTGAAAAATCATCTAGCAGAAACAGTTACTTCTCAACCGAATTCACTCCCCCAAATTCACTGTTCAAACACAAAACCTCACCCGCGCAGCTCTGGGGTGGGAGCAGGCAGTTTGTCTCAGTTAGGGATGTCAGATTCTTCAAAGACAGCCAAAAAACCTGGGCAGTGCCAGCTTTTCACCTTTGGATACCACCCCACAGAGACCCTGTCATTTTCAACAATGTTTGTTGTCAAATTGATTCTTTAAACTACCTTTTCTTTGAAGACAGCAAATTCTGTACTTCACATAAAATATGACCTGCCACGTAAGAGGTGCTGCCATTCCTATTCGGGGATTCCCTTAACTCACTCCAAGCAAAATACAAGCAGTTTGCAAGCAGAAAGACTGTATTTTTTATTCTAGACACGTTAATTACAACACCTCAGCTTGCTGTAATATTTAAATGTATTGCACGTGCTCCAAATTGGCCTCCCTTCTGTTTTATAGCATCATTCATTTTATGTCATCCCTCCTCTCCTTAAGGCTTTTCCAGGTACCAGGATCTGCCTCACTTCCCGCCTGGCCTGGCTGTGAGCAGGGGGGCAGAACAGCTTCACCCCACAGGTTTGGAACTGGTCTTCTCACTTTTTTCATTTTACAGCTCCTTCACACTTGCAGGCCAGAAGTCTTCTCTGTACATCTGAAAACAGCAGATGAGAATTTCTGAGATAAAAGTGTTTATCTTCCACAGGGAAAGAACTTCCATTTCCGTGTATGAACTGGAGAGGCTCTATTAAACCAGCACTGGAGATTTTAAAAAAAACCCAAAGCTTCATCTAAACAATATTTGAGGTCTCCTAGGCTCCACAGCAGGGTCCAGTCCACCACCAGGGCATTAGCCCTGACCTCCAAAGCTGTTCCAAGCTCCATAACCAGTGGAAATTTACACTCTCGACAGGCTAACAAGGAAGGAACAGGAGCAAAACTGACATGAAGAGCCATAAGAACTTGGACATTCCTAACAGAACAAGTGACTCAGTTCAGACATGGAAGTGGAAACAGAAACCCTGACTCCAGCACTAAGGATGGGAGATGATGCCACGGAAGGGTAGTTTGCTTCATGACGAACAACCAGCCTGCATTCCTGAACTCTGGAAAGCTTTGGTGAAAGCAAGGAGTCATCCACCCGAACGAGACATCCACCCGAACGAGACAAAGCCAAAGCCTTCCCTGCTGTTTGTTTTTTCTTAAACCAAACGTGTGTTTGTTACCAGGAGTAACCAGAACAGCTTTTGCTGGCCAGTTAACGCTTCAGAGCACCTTCGTGGGTGCTGGCAGCACATCCTGCCTGCTTTCCACATACAATAGACAGGATTTGCTGCCAGGAAAAATGAAAGAATCAGCAGCTCTGCTCCAAAACAAGGAATCCAGAATTAGCTGAAAATTTCCTTTATAAAAGGTTTGCTTTTTTAACATTCACTAAGACAGTCTTCACAGAAAATATAACTTCAAGGTGTTTTGGGAATACCAGTTTGCTTTTCCCGATGCGACACTGCTAAATTCCACAACAGGTTTCCTTTTTAGGCTGGGTGAAACCTGTATTTTATAATCAAGTTTGTGAAACCTAATTAATAAACAAATCAAATAATTTTGAAACTAAATGAAAATTTCAATTAGGGGAAAGAACTGAAGCAGCTGAACAAGCCCAGGGACAAGCACAGCGATGCTTTTCAGTTAAGGATGCAGGAGAAGTGACTCTCGAGAGCTGCTTTCTGCACACTTAAGCGACTGCTGTAGTCAGCATCCAAACGTGAAATAAATCACCATTTATGGCAGTATCCTCCTTAATTTTCACTTCGACTTCAAGAAATCACGGTGATGCAGGGAACCTTCCATTTTCCAGCTCAGAATATGTCAAGGTTTTCCCTCCCCCTTCCTCCTCCCGTGCAGCCAGGCTCACGCAAAGGCTCCGTACCTGAAGCAAAATTTAAAATGCAGGTGCTAACACACATTTCTCACTTCCCATGTTCTGCCCACGTTCTCCATTTCTCTATGCTTTTCAGAAGCATAGAGATGCTGAGATCTTTAACATATTAAAGGGTCTTTCCATGCAACTGTAAAGCACAAATCCTACAACTGTGGTCTTCGTAAGTGCAAATATTAAAGGTGACTTTTCAAATCCACTTTATTAGGAAGGATTTGGTTTGCTTCCTTTGGCAGTCAGTGGCAATATTGAGCTTTGTGGATACGCTGTAGGAGTTTGGTTTCACTTGTGCAGCAGTTTGAAGACAAGCCAGAGCAGAATTGGGTCTGGCCAAGCATATTTCTCACCACAGAAGCCAAGCACGTTGTGCCACACAGCTCCAAGTGAATCCCCTTGGACTTCCCTCCATAAACTGCCCAGCACTCACACTGAGAGGAAGGTAATGATTTGAGATCCTTAACTGGCATCAAGGTAACAAATTGGGTTGATTTTTTTCAAAAGAAACTAGCAAGACCACATCCTACAAGTTACCTTTAAACCTTTTAAATCCCTTTCACCTGACTGCCAGGTGACGGTCACCATTCTCAACAGGTGCTTCATATGCAGTGAAACTACTCACAACCAGCCACCAGAGAAATTTCTCATTTGCCTACTATCACCATTTTTCATGAAAATTAATAATACCAACCTGTGTACAATTACTGATTTAATTGTAAATCTGGTGGCCACCAATGCCTCAATGGCAGTAGCAGAACTCAAAGTCTGCTGGTCAGGGAATCACAGAATAGTTCGGGTTGAAAGGGATCTTAAAGCCCATCCAGACCCAATGACATCTTCCGCTGGATCAGGGTGCTCAAAGCCCCATCCAGCCTGGCCTTGAACCCCTCCCGGGATGGGGCAGCCACCACTGCTCTGGGCAACCTGTGCCAGTGCCTCCCCACCCTCACAGGAAAACATTTCTTCCTAAGATTTCATCTCAATCTCCCCTCTTTCAGCTGAAAACCATTACTCCTCGTCCTATCCCTGCACTCCCTGATAAAAAGCCCCCTTCCAGCTTTCCTGCAGCCCCTTTTAGTACTGGAAGGCTGCTATAGGGTCTCCCAGGAAGGTCTGGAGGAGATACTCCCAGCTCCCTCCCCCTGGAAGCTCCTTGGCACAGAACAAGTCTCCACACTGAAGTGATGATCAGGTCATCCATTTTAACCCATGTGGGACGAGCATCACCTTCAGGGCATAAAATATTTCATGAATCAGGGTCTTTATCTTCAGAAGCCTGCGAGCTGCAAAACTGCAATTCAGGCCTCACTAAATGGATGAAGATTTCTGCTCCTTTGAGTTCCTCTATCAAACTTTGCTTGGTCATTCAATCTAAAAGCTGCAGCTTTGATCTCTTCTGTAATCTCAGCCATCTGACATTGAAGAAAGAAGCCTGCCTGCTGTAATTAAAGGCAGGCCAGGCTTTAGACAGATAATCATCTTGGAGAGAAAGCAGACAGCTTCTTTACAGTTGCAGGGAAGCCCATGACACACTGTTCACATTAGGGGATCTGAAATTCCTTCGGAAGCAAAATGGACCCAAGGCCGCCCTCCCCAGCGAGGCAATAAATGGAGCTATTTAGAACGACCGCAGCTCAAGCCAAGTACTATTTGAGGGCCACTCTCAGAAGTGCAGGCACTGCAGTGAGGCCCAGCCCTGCCCTCCAGAACCCCAATCCTCTCCTTCTAAAATCTACCTTTTTAACACTGGATATTGAAAAAAATAACAAAATACAGCACAGTCTGAGAAAAAAAGCACTGTTTCAACAGTTCAGCTTATGAAATCAACCCAGGCAGATAATTTTAGCCATGTGCACTGCAAATCAAAAATGAAGGCAAGCTGAATCTTCTATGCGACAAAAACACAAGTGTGGTTTAACTGCAAAACCAGATTTAAAGCAGTTCCGTTTGATGGAGGAAGCAGTGTTCTGGTGAGCAGGTTTTGATGAGTCTGATGGCTTTTCAGCTTCTGGACGCAAGTAAAAATTTACAATTAAGTGCTTCCAGTTGACTTCTGTCCCAGCAAACCCAACATTTATCACTATCCTGCTGTTTCACTCCAGGAAGAAAGGTTTAGCCAGTAAAGCTCTCCCTGTAATCATTTGGACTTTCAAAAAGCCAGACCTTCCCTCACAGTGTGTGTTCAGCAAAGGTAACAACACATGGCTCCTTTTAAAAAAGTCCATTTCATTTGCGAGAGTTCCAACACCTTCAGAAAGAAATGCAAAGCGCTGCTGTTGGGGCTTAAAGTTCTAAATGCCTAAATCCAGTCAGGATGAAATCTGCTCATATGGGTTTTCATAAAAGTAAAAATTCCTGTGCCGAGCTGTCACAATTCAGCGATTAAAACCCTCAAGGAAACCAAGGAAAAGCCAAGCTAACACAAGAAACTTTCTCCACTTATCAAATTTATTTTTTATGCTGTGCCTTCTCCCCTTTAAGTATTATGATATACATTTCTCATGCTACCTGTACTCTATTTAACATTGCTATAAAGCTTGAATTTCCCAAACATGTCAGCTATTAATATAATTTATAATAGGATAGATACAAACACCCTTACCCAATGTCTTGGTAAAGAACAGTTCTTAAACAGTTCAGTATTTATTGACATTAAAATGTTTATTTTCACACAAGGTCTCTCTCTCCTCCAAGCCAGCAACATCCTTTTACTTATGCAGAATAATTTTATCTTAATGAGCTGGATACAATTTTGCTATAAGAGACAGTAGAACAGAAAGCAACTCAAATAATTACTGCATTTGTTATTCCTTAATCTAAGGTGCAATTTTACAACCCCTGTATGTCAGCATAAATGTAGCTGCTGCCAGAATGGGAATTCCCCCTCCCGCACTCACAGCCAGAGCACTGGCTCTGGCTGAATATTAACCTGGCTCAGCAGGCGCTGAGCCTCCAGCCACCTCCCTTTCCCAGCTGGCTCTCAGGTGCTGCTCACCTTGTCCCTCCACAGCAGCCTGAATTTGTGCCAGTGGGAGTCACCACCAGATCAAACCCAGGATAAGGAGCAAACTCCCTCACATGCTGCCCTACAACCTCTCTCCTGAAGCAGTGTCCCTTCCCCGTACCTCAGGTACCAGTCCCCAGTTCTCCCGTCCCTCCCTGGCACCAGCAGCGGTCACAGGCAGCTCTGACTGGAATTAGATCCAGTAGAAGTGTCTGGTTTCCAGTTATCTCGGCCCCCTCCCCAGGCCACCCACGGCCCCAGCATTCCCAGTTCGCAGGCATGGGAGCTGGCACCAGTGCAGGCTGGGCAAGGAGAGGGGAAATCTGCCCCTTCTAGGAACAGCAGCTACCTAAACTCAGCTTAGGTTGTTAATGAAACTGCGCCCTGGGGACAAGATTTCATGAATGGGGAGGTGGCATCAGCTGGCAGAGCTGCTGGAAGTTGCCATGCACCCTTGGCTGTTCACTTCTGTGCCCAGCAAAGCATCTCCACAGCTCAACAGCTCACAGGACTGGCCTGGCTGAAAACTGACCTGGCCAGAGGAACTCCACTTCCCAGTCAGATCAACTTGAACACCGAGATCCGCCACGCAAGCACAAAGGAGAGGAGGGAATAAGCAAAGGGGCAGCAAGGGAAGCAAGGCTTGGCAGAAAGGGCACAGCTGCCAAGCATGATGCAGTTGGATCACAGGGTTAAGGCAGCAGCTCATGTTCCTGGAGAAGAGAACAGCTCAGGAATTCCCTACCCATGGGTTTGGCAGCTTTCGGTTTTCAGCAAGGACCAGTCCCCCTGCCAAACCGCCTGCTGACACGGGAACTCCATCCCACTTAAGAGGGAGAGGAAGGCAAGAAACCTACTAAACGCCCTCAAACATCCTCAGAACTTCCTGACAGGGCAAGGCTTCCCACTCCAGCCACAGGACAGGTGAGCTGCCCATCAACACCTTGACACTTAAAACCTGGTAGTTCTTCCCCCCGAAGTTTTGCACTGCCAGTCACTGGAAGAGACACGAAGAAGCAGTGCTGCCTTTTCCATAGACAAGCTTTTTGCAGTGTAGAGTTTGAATAGGAAAAGTATGTAACACAGGAATGAGCAAAATACACCGAACTGCTAAAAAATCCTGGGCACTTCTTAACATATTTGTTTGCTTTTTTGTCCCTTGGCAGGACATTTCAGCTACATGTTACAAAAACTCCAACCCTAAACCAAACACTTCACCAAAGGTAATGTTCTAATTTAAGCCACTGTTGAGACAGGGCTATTTTCAGTTCAGGGATTGACAAAGCCAGCAGGAGAAAACCTTTGAACAGGAACCAAACAGAATCAACTTGCAAAGCAAAACAAGGAAACACCAAAAAGGCAGAACCATCAAGTAGGAAGAGAAACTAAGAAAGCAAAAAGGAGTTGGAAGCTTTGAAATAACAGTACAAGGGAATTCAGAGCCCAGAGGTAATACATAACAGACTCAGAAGCCAGTGACAAAATAGTAGGCATAAGGAATAATCCCTATTTCACAATCAAGCTTTTGCACTGATTTTCTGATCAGCATGATTAACAATTAATGGCTAAGCCCTTTGTTACGTTTCACCAACAGGAAAGCGAGTTTCTGTGCTGAGCTGGACAATCAGCCGGCAACTGAGACGACTCATCCAGTTTTGGGGCTGTTCGGCTCTGGATGGAGATATCTGTTTTCATGTTGCTTGGATACGGTGTGTACAAGACCATACTAATGCGCATAACACACAGAACTGCGCCAACACCGCCCTGCATGTGTCACACACGATGCTTTCTGCTGTTCCAGCACGAAACCGAAAGTTAACTCTATCCTTGGGTTTCTGAGAAGGAATCAGGAACCTGATTAACAGTGATCACGGGTTGTTAACCTGCACCACACTTCCACGCACACTTGGGCCTGCTGTTACAAAATCCAGATTACTTTAGTCTACTATTCCATTCCCACAAAAATATCAGATCAGGGCACTTAATCTGCACGTGGAATCAGCTCCCAGCAAGACAAACCAGTTAAACACTCGGCTGAGAGAGAACTTGCAACAATTGAGCTCCCACACTTACTTTTCTGTATGAAAACATTTGCTTTCTACTTTCCCTTCATTTCCTATGGAAAACAGAACTTTTAATCAGGTGGATTAACATTTCCTTCCATTGATTACGTAATAATTAGTTCATAGATGCCAAAGAAGCTGGCATTTAGATAAAGTGCTGTACTTTTCAAAGCCACACCACAGCCATATCTTCCCAATCTGTACACAAGGCAATTTATCTTCTAGAAAGGGCCAACCTTGTCACTTAATTTCCCTATCACTGGCTGAAATAGTTTTTTGTAGCCTCAACTCCATCACCAAGGATGTGTGTGCACGGCCCAAAAGCATTAACAGCTCTCAGCATGCCCTACTTTTTCTGTGCTGCTACCAGTTCTCCTTTCAGGAATTGTCACTCTCAAAGTGTCACTGGGATCTTGAGAAACATGCAACACAGCCATTGATCATATTTATACAAAAACCTCAGCCCAGCTACCTTTGGCACAGACAACTTGTGAGACAGAAGGAAAAACATCCTCCTTCATGGACCCTTCTCATCAAGAGCTGATGTGGCTGTTTTGCATACTCATTTTCTGCAGGTCCCCAGCTCTTTGATTTCCCTCTGCAGTCACTCCAGGATGTTCCTGTCATCTTGCAATGCAATTAACTTCCCAAGAAAACAATCTATGTCAAGGAAAAAAGGCTCCACCTCACTCAGGAGAAGAACTTGTGACCTCAGCCTGCTGGCTTGTACTGCACTCCTTTCCTCTTGGGACAGCAGGACTGCCTGAGCATGAGGTGCACAGAATGGCAACTACAAACTCAAAGCTTTTAAGGCTATTTGGTTCCTTGGGAATAAATTTTAACCAAAAGTCATAGAATGGTCTGGGTTGGAAGGGACCTTCAAGCCCATCCAGTTTCACCCCCCTGCCATGGGCAGGGACACCTCCCACTGGATCAGGTGTTCAAAGCCCCATCCAACCTGGCCTGGAACAACCCCAGGGACGGGGAAGCCATGACTTCTCTGTGCAACCTGTCTAATTCAGTCAACAAAGCAATGTTGCAGACAAACAGGACACTTGAAAGTTCCCTATTTTTTTTGTCTAGACATCAAGTGCTGTTGTAAGCATGGCAGTGGTGTCGAGGATCAAATTTAGCCTGCTTTCAACACTGGTACCTATGATAATCAAGCAGCCCTGAAAAACGAGGTAATCAAGCACCATAATCTGTTAAAATCACTTGATATGTCAGCAGCTGCTGGGAAGCTCCCTGGTTCTGAGTTACCAGATCTCAGCTGTGCCTCCCCGAGGTGAGTCTGCATTATTTAGCTCCGACAGGTTTCAGATCAGAACTGCACCATGATGGGACAGCCCACTACCGTCTTACGGAAACCCAACCCAGAAGGATGGAGGCTCCCCCAAACCCAATAAAATAGAGCTACTTTTCTTTCTGGAAACTGTGCCTAATATCAGAAAACATTTTTCACACACTAAGATGCTTTCCATTTACCCACATCCTAACAAGACGGCACACATTTGGCATTTCATCATTTGCCAATACAACAACCTCTGGAGAGCAGGTTCGGTCACAGATCCATTCTCATACCCTAAAAATACCCTGCAAGTATCTACAAAATACATTTGCTTTCACCAGTTCCAAGCATATCGCATTACAGCATCAGGTTGACACAGCTCCTCAGATCACTTCTAGTTATTTTAGCAGATTAAATCATCACTTTTTTAGGATTTTGACTCTGAGCATAACTCGGTATTAAAATAATTTGCTCTGAAGTACCACTATCAGATCAAGTTAGGATCACGGAACCACAGATTCACCCACAAAGAGGGTGAGACCAAGATGATTTTGTTTATATGGATAAGTATCTGCAGAGCTGAGTCCTCTCCAGAGCGTCAGCGCAGCACTGAATTCTTGGTGGAGCAGCTGTACTAAACCAGATTCAAGTGTATTTTTACCTCCATTACTCTATGGTTATGTCAGATACCAAAACCTCCACCCTGGATACACCTAACACCCCAATATATTCTTTCCTGCTCTCCCAGCCTCCTCTGTTTCCCTGTCTACTTCATCCAGACAGCCGCACAGCTTCATTGGGATGGTGACTCAGGCTCTGGCTAGGAGGAGATGACACCAGCACAGCAGGTCAGGTTTGGCACAATCATTGGTGACCCAGACCCTTTCAAATCTTGGGAAAACCCCTGCACAGAAACAAGGCATTTTATTTCCCATTTTAAGAGAGGTCAAGCAGGAAGCCCAGGATGCTCTAGCCACCCCAGATCTTACAGTATACATCTGTGTTTTGAATATTTTATCAGCCTGCTCTTCTGTCTCATCAAGCAGCACCAAGAGGAACAGAGCCATAGGAGATGAGGGCATGCATAGGGCAATTAGCATTTCCGAAATCCCCGAGTTGAGTATTTTTATTTCTTTTTCTGCAACAACAATCTCAAGCATTCTGCCCACCGCCCGCTTGGCAGCTGCAGCACACGGCTGTCACAGAGCTAACACCTTTTCTCTTCTAATAATAGGCTTTAGCCAGGTCTCTACCAGAAAGGAAACAATTTATTGAGGTATCTTAAAGTCAACAAAATCTAGCGCAGCTCAAACAAGTCATTCTTCATCATCAAATACCAGAAATATTTGTATAAACTGGAAAGGCATTTTCTACATCTGTTACAGGGAAGCAAAATAACAGAAGCTTCACCCACACTGTGCAAGAAAAGAAGGTAATGCACCCAGGAGCTCATCCTTACACACTGCAGGTACAGAGAAAGATTCCTCTCCCACACAATTCACTTACAGTGAGAACAAATAGTTGAAACTATCGAAGTTTGGACTTTGAGGGAAGCAGCCCACAGCTTTAACCTATTCTCGGCTGTTTGGCAAGGTGGAGCTCTGCATTAGCAAGGATGGTACAGCCAGAGCAGGGACTGAAACATGCCTGGTGCTATCAGACTTCAGCCACACAGGACACTTCTGACTCCAAAAGCTCCCCAGCCTGACCCAGCTGGCGGCCGTAAGAACATGTATGGGGAACGCTGCAGGATAGCTGAGCCTTGAACCCACCCTGTGACATCTCCTCCTGGCCACTGGAAGCCAGGCAAGGCAAACACAGCCCGGGTGAGGCATTCCTAGGTTTTCATGTGGTCTGGAATTGGATCACAAGTGATGAGGCTTTTTAAACTAAGGGCTGAGCAAACACTTACTCACTGATTTAAACCCCCCTGCTGCCTCTGTAAGAGCACTCCTTCATGTTGCACTCATATCCAGAAAGTTTAATCCTGTGGTTTTCTGGCAAACACCACACTGCAATGCACTGAGCAGAGCGTTACATACCGTGAACAACTTCAGCAGAGAAAGTTTGCTAAAAGCACAACGTAATTTCTGAAGAGTTTCTGATCTTAAGGATTCTTGGCAACCTAGACTTTAGACCAACAAGAGATCATCTTGGTCCCTGAAGAATTAAGAGATATTGACAAACCATCTGCCTGTACAAAATGTGGAGGGAACACCTAAAAGCAGCCTGGAATGCACTCCTCTGTTTCCTGACCACTGCTCACAAAAGCAAATCTTTCCTCTTCCCTGGGGTGCAGTGCCCCTTCCCACTGGCAGCGCAGGTGCTCAGTCTCCCAGCTCCATCCACCAGCTCCACTGCTGAATCACCCCAGACAGCCACCACAGAGTCACTGATTTGGGTAAATCCAGGTAATTTTTCCTTTGGTTTCAGAAATTTGCTTTGAAGGGCACATGGATCAATGCGATCAGCAGATATGCTCATAAAACTGAATGCAGACCACAGCCTGGACACAATTTAAATCCATGTGCTATTCCATTAGTTGCTGTGCTAATGGCAGTCGCAAATCCACGGACCAGTGCCAAGTCTTACCACAAGCAGCAGCCCCAAACTGAAAACACAACAGTTGAAAGTTTTTCTATAATTGGAAGTTTGTACTGTTGGGAAAATCAGACTCCTGAGCCACACAAGGCATTACATTGTGTCAGCATTCCCTAAAGGGTGCAGGAAACAGATAAACATGCAAATACCAAGAAAGTGTTGATACCGCTTCGGCTGAGAGGCAGTGTTAGAGGTAACAGTGCTTTCCTCGCTTATGTCTCAGACGTAAACCCCACTGCACAGAGCTGGGTTCTGCAGCCCAGAAGGGGCCAGGCAGTATTGAACCATTCCTGAGCTGTACAAGCCTGCTCCGGTGTTTCCTTCAATATAAAGCTTGGTGCCTCCCTGCTCTGCCTGTTCACAGCCAGGCTGCTCCCATGCAGATGTCTGGAGAATGCATTCCCTTTACTACCGGCGTGCCAGTGCCTTGGCACTGCACACAGGCTGTTCCAATCAGCCCTCGGCAGTAACACTAAATCCCAAAGTCAGCACACGCTCAGGAAAACAGATCTCTCCCCTGATTCAATCCTCGCAGCCTCTTTAAACCTGCCAGTGAATTAATCTTCCATCCAGAAAGGCCTCAGTCAATTTTCTAATTAAAGAGACCTCGAACTTCATCTGGAGATAAACAGGAAATGTTTGAGATAACTCTTATAAACACTGGAACAAGATTTTTCTTCTCCTGAATACTCAGACGCAGACAAATGCCAACCCACGAGACCAAGCACAACACAGATTTGCTCACTGCCCACAGAAAACAAATGTATTTCGGTGCTGTTTAACACTTTTTCAAATATGCTCACCGATGCTGACAAGCAAATGACACCTGTCAGACTTCACTTTTTTTAAAAGGCTCTTTGGGTGAGCCAGAAATTTTCAAATACTGGGATCATACCTAGTTTTATTTTCCACAAAAGAACTAGAAAAGCTTTAAAGAGGCGTTTCTTTGACATGAACTGGCACTGTAGGATTAATGTAGCACTGGTGGAATGTGGGTAGCTTCTTTCTGTACAAAATCACCAATAAGAGTCATTTCAATCTAATTTGCTTTCATGTAATATGTTACAATAACACCAGTTCCAAGGCATGACTTACAGGTTGCCAAGCGGCTTGAAGAAATACTAAATATAGTTCAGCACAGTAAGTTTTAGGCAGGGCACAAGCTATTAAAAGAGACATTTAAATACTACTGGTGAGTCACAGCAATGCCATGGGTATGGGGCCTGGAAAAACCTATTTGTGTAGAAGAAGTCATATTTAAACAGCAGAAAACTAGTGAAGAAACTAGAGTGGCTTAGCTTCTTGCAATAAAAAAAGATCTTTCCAAGGTGGTTCGTGGTCTCTTCCAGATTTCTAATTAGCCAGACCTGCTGGTCCCTGGTTTAAAAGACTGTCAGATCAT
The DNA here is from genome assembly GCA_033558235.1 of Neomorphus geoffroyi. Classification (NCBI taxonomy): domain Eukaryota; kingdom Metazoa; phylum Chordata; class Aves; order Cuculiformes; family Neomorphidae; genus Neomorphus; species Neomorphus geoffroyi. The sequence continues at coordinate 3,130,598 of JAUMJM010000038.1, forward strand.
AAGGGCAGGCAGAGGAGCTCTCCGAGAGTATATCCACTCATCCATCAGTCCTGATCTTCAAGGACTTCCCCAGCCAGACACGTTCCAGACCAGTTGCCTAGAACAATTTCTGATCTGTACAGCGCTCTGCTGATTGCACCTGAAAGAAGACACTGAACAACAGCAACAGTCGTGTCTCCAGAGGCAGGGGGACTCACACAAAACTGTCAGGCTGCCTAACAAGTGTCATTAATTACCAATCTGGTTTTCTGTGAGTAAACAGTGTGACACAAACACCTCTGTGGACTCATTCCTCCTACGAATTACTCAGCTATGGAGTTCAAACACTTATTAGTGCATCACTTAAAAGCCTTTAATGACAACACTTCTGAACATTTATGTCATTAGAGATGACTGCAGCCACAAAGCAGAAGCTTCCCAAGCTTCTAAGCAAAATCTGCCTGCCTTTGTAATTTATAAACAGGCATGAAAACTGTAAGACAAGCTCTCACCGGTATCTGAAGAATCACGTTGTTGATGTCACACACAACATAATCCTTTCCATTTCCAGACCCAACACACAGCTGCTCTCCTAGAACGAGGATCAGCTTATGTGTATCCCAAGGGAAGGCAACACCTCACCTCTCCAAATCCCCAAGACAGCCCCTACTAAAGCCTGTTCTGTCACTTCCATTTCACAAGGATTTCTACCCAGACAAAGCACATGTGTGGAACAGAGGAATTGTGGGCATGAGCCTCGGTCCTCAAAACACATGGGGATTTAGAAGAATGAACACATCAATTGCATTAAGAGCAATCGAAGCGCAAAGCCCCTCAGGAATCACAGGGCACCTGAAAGTCATCGAGTTCAGAACCAAGATTATTCTTTCCTTCTCCACTTCCTCCCCCTTTTCTTTTTTCAAGCTTAACTAAAACCTACAAGCTGTTTTTAACCGTTTAGCTGGAGTCTTGATGCAGCTGAACACCAAGTCAGATTCGTGCTGGTGTTTTTGTGTGATTAGCTGTGTGTTTGTCACGGCCAGGCTGCTGGTTTATCCTGATGTGTTAATTCAGCTCACGCAGAACTAATGATTTCCTGGTAAGCCATGCCTCCACTCCCTGCACGCCCCAACCATGCTTCTTGGAAACGATCTTCGCATAGATGTGAGACCCTTCAGGATGACACAAGGACCAACCCACACCGAGGTTCACAGCTCCTTAGTCTGGCCAGGGCTGCCCTGAGGAAGCTCTGACACCTCCTCCCAAGGAGAAGTGGTCCCAGTCACCTAGCCCAGGCTCTGAGTCTCAGTGAACCAGACACTGCTTGAGCTGCTGGTTCTTGTGAAAGGCAAAACACAGTTTCATTTCCCCCTTTCCTCCAGGTTTATAGAGACAAGCAATCTCACTTCATGGGGTAACCAGAGTCAGAGTGGTTCCCCTCTGCAAAAATCCATGCTTGCAGACTGCAACACCAGAACAAACCTACTGAATACATGAACAATAAAGTTTTCAGTGGCAGATTTGATACTGGTCCTGTTTAAGGCACTCAACGACATCCACCAGATAATTGCTGAAAAATATCTTATACATCTATTAATTACTGTGGAATCCTGTTCCGCTCAGCTAATCCCCTCTTTAATTAGTTTCCTACACGTATTTCATAATTCTATACAATACCATCCATGCAGCCTCATAGGCTGCTCGAAAATGCCATTCCCCTGCTCTAAAAACGCACTTGCCCAGCTTTTCTTAGTTGTCCTTTGGCCAACAGATCTGTCTCCTCGTTCTGCCCAAGCAGAACAAGCCAACAAATGGTCATGGCACCTCGATACAAACCCCTCTCAGACAGCAGCATGTGGAGCAGTAACGGATGGGGAGCACACAGCAACTTTTTGTCCTTCCTTTGTCCTTAGTTCCTTGTTATGGAACTAAGAAGGTTCCCTGCTGGGTTTGGTATCCACTGCCAGAATCTTTTGCCTCTGTTAATATTGTAAGATCCAAACTGAATGGCAACTGTTGCAACTCCCACACATTCTACAGCGCATATCAAAGCAACAGAACATCGCGCTGCCCCGAATCTGAAACCTCAGCCCTGGTATTTGCAAGTGAAACCAACGACAAATCTGTCACTACTCAGTGGTTTCACTTTGGGAAATGAAGACCCTGGTGACTACAGGAATGCTTGGCAGTACTGGAAATGCAAGGAGCCTGGTAAATATTAAATACTCACCAGTTCAGTTCAATAGCACATTTCATACTTCTTGAAACAAAATTTAACTGTTATTAAAACTGTCACATGAACCATTTCTCCTTCTCTGTGCATGGATGGGTCCAGCCCTGCCTGATTTCTGGATTCAGTGTTGCAGAGTTGAGAGCCCCTCAACTTCTCAGCGAGAGGAGATGCAGCAGTGCTTCCAGAAATTATCTCCGACTCTATCAAATCAAAGTCTCCCCCAGCCCGTGGGCTTTGACAGGCCTTGAAACCAGCTACTACTTAAAATGCTGTCTGTATTTAAGGGAACATCCAATAAAACTGATTGACTTCAGCCTCCTTACAGGCAACAGGATAGTCTGAAAGTCAGATAAAAGCATTGCAATGGTGAACCAAAAACATTAAAGAAAAGCAGGTTTGGGGAAAAACAGTGCTTGGTAGTGCACATGAAGACACTGAACTCTGGGAAATGTAAAAACACCTCCACTGAGCTCTGCTGTCACAGCTCCCACACATACAGGCGATCATGCAGTACCAAAGCCAACACAATCCTCCTGAGTTCAGTTTCTTAACCTGCCATTCCCAAATCGCATCCACAAACAAAGCTTCTGGAGTTTCAGTACAATCCATGAAGATTTACAGTGCTGAAAGTTATTTCAACTCCATAAGCACTTTTCTTTAGAGATTTTCTTTCTGAGACAGACACAAATATTAAGGTCCTCAAGAAAAGCGTCCGTACCCCCTTGTGCTAACACAGCCACATGCACCAACTCCTTGAAGGGTCTGTGTGGTTCACTCAGAGACAAACACAAGGATATCATTTGTGTGTGAAAAAGGCAGCAAACACTGGCAAAAGCTTTATGATTTTTGTCAGCCTTCAGAGTCTTCTCATTTCTACTGAATTAACAGAAACGCTGGCATGTTTCTGAGGAAAGAATCATACAACCAGCTCATGATACTTTGTTATTAAAACCATGCTATAAGCAAAGGCAGAACCAGCAAAGATGTGCTGGTATTTAATGTCAACTAAAACAGGAGAGAAATGGAGTTTAAACTATCAATATTAAGGTTATAAAAACAAATGGGTCAGTGTCATTTAAACAAGTATTAGTGAAAAATAATGACAGGTGCTCGTCTGTGTTTCAGTGACACCAGAAAATGTCACTGCTCCAGCCGGGCTGCCACAGCACCAGAAGCCGACCTGGCCAAGTGAGCAATAATTGACACGACAACCACACCCCGGGAGTCTCTGCAGGGACACGGCTCTGACAGCCACGGCTTCCACCAGCCTCAGCCGCACGCAGCCAAAGGTCATTGCGAACCTCCCAGCCCACACACACCCACAAACAGCGCTCCAGACTTGATTCTTATTTCCCCCTCATAGCAAACTACAGTCGAGGTGTTTATCCCACCCAGTACCACGCGGATTACTTGACATTCCACTCGGGATTTGGAGCTGTGGGCCCAACACACGCACAAAGGGAATGCTGATAATCACTCTGACAGTGTAAAACAAATCCATTAATGTGTATGAATTGAAGATGAAGGGACAGAAGATTAGTTTGAAGTGATGCTCTCTTTTATAGCTAAATAAATGCCCTATTAAAAATCCACTGCTCGGCCATGCCTGGCTGCCATGCCTGAGCTGTTTATGTGTTTGCAAAACCAAACCACATGATTAACTGAGTTGTCGGAGGCTGTGAGGGTATAAACTAAGATAACATGCAAGTTTATACTTTCAACACAAGTATATCCCCTCAGATTCAGTTTTCACTAAAAGCAGAGAGCAGTTTCTGGGGGGGGAAAATGACCAAACCCCACTGAAAACACAGTGGCACAGTCACGTTTGCCTGCTCCACACAAAGATGCGCTGCGGGTGGGTGCTCAGGGTCTGGGCACAGATTGGTTTCCACAGAGCCAGGCTAAAGATCTGAGATCTGCAAAGGGGTAGCCACCGCACCAACCAGACTGCCACTGAGTTAAAGCTCAGTCACAGTGGATGGGCTCTTGGAAGTCTTGTGTGAAGAGAGTGAGAAACACCTCAAATAACCCCAAATTAACACAGGAACAACGAAAATTAGAGTCCAGAGAGGAAGAGCAAAACGCAGACAGCTCGAGGGTGGCTCAGGGAACCCCCATGATGGTCTTTCCTCCCCTGACATCCTCTCCCCCTTGCCTCTTCGGCCCTCCGGCAGCCGTCATCCCCCTCTCGGCCCCCGGTCCCCTGACAGCTTCTCTGTCACCTCCTCGGCCCCCTGACAGCCCCCTCTCCTCAGACAGTCTCCTACCCTCGCCTCCCCGCAGCCCTCGACAGCCCCTCGCTGCTCTGACAGGGGTCCCCATCCCCTCCCCGGCCCCCAGCACCACCAGCCCCACTCCAGGGATCTTCGCTTGCAACCCTGGCAGCGCCCGGCACCCCAGATCCACCCGGACAGAGGCGCGTTCCCAGCGGGAAGCGCTCTCCCGGGATCCTCCCGCCTCGGAGCGGGCAGCACTGGGCAGCCGAGGCCTCGGGGCCCGAGGACACGGGCAGGCCAGGGCAGCCACGGCCCGGGCACCGAGAACCAGTCCTCCCCAGTGCCCCCCGATCCGAACTGACAGCAGCTGTTCTTCCCCGAGAGGCCCCGCGGACAGCGGCGGGCCGGGGCAGGCACGGCCCGGGCGCCGCTAACCAACCCCCAGGTGTCCCCAGTCTCGATCCGAGCTGCCAATAGCTCTTCTTCCCCGAGAGGCCTCGCTCAGCGGAGGCGCAGGGAGTCCCCCCATGCCGGACCCTGCGCGATGCACTCCGACCGCTCCCCTGGAGCCGCCCCCGGTCCCCGCCGCCCACCTGCCGACCGTCTGGTTGGCCAACTGTTTCATCCGGTTGAACTGCTTCTTCATGGCGGAGGCTGTACTCCCGATCCCCGCCGGGCTCCCGCCGCTCCGCCGCCCCGACTCGCGCTCCAACTGCTGCCTCCCTGCGCGCCGCCCGACCCGCCCCGCCCACACCGGAACCCGCCACCACTTCCGGCCCCGTCCGCACCGGTACCCACGGCCACTTCCGGCCCCTTCCGCACCGTCACGTGCCCGCGGGAGGAGGGAACAGCCGGGGCTCTAGGAGGGGCGGGGCGGCCCGGAACCCGGATGTTACCCCTCCTTCCGGGGCCTAGATATGGGCTCCTTCGCCTACCGGCAGTGATGGGTGCTGCTGCTGTAGGCACGGCACTTAGGCCTCGCTCGACGCGCGGGGCGGCTCCTCCTGGGCCGGGCAGGGCCTTGATTCACCGATGTCTTGGCCTCCTCACGGTCTCCTCACCGCCGAGCGCCCCTAGGACTACAGCTCCCAGTGACCCTTGCGGCACGCAGGTTCTTGTGGGCAGGACCGCGCAGCCACACTCTTTGATTGGGCGCTCTTGGAATGGACGGTGCTGTGGACCAATCAGACACTGCGCCCTGCGCAGACCGCCCAATGAGGGGCGGTGGGGGCGGAGGAGCTCTGCGCGCCCTCTCCATGGCGGCGGCCGCCCGCGACCCGGTCTCAGCTGCCGGCCTGGACGAGGCGGACGAAGCGGTGCGGGGCACGTGCGAGGACGCGTCCGTCTGCAAGCGGTAGCGGCACCGGGGGCGGCGGGGCGGGGGAGTGCACGCAGAGCCGGAGGGAGCGGGGCCCGAAGGGGTCAGGGTCCCCCCGGGCAGGGCGGGCACCGGGAGCGAGAGCTGAGGCCTGGCGTGGGCTCTCTCGCTGCTCCCTGGTCCGGCTGGCAGCCCCGAGGCCATGTGTGCCACAGCGGTGGTTGGGTTACTCTGACGGGGCAGCTTTGACGCGAGAGCGATGTACTGGGCTGCAGCCGAAGCAATGGGGCCAGCGGGAGGGGGAGGGAATCCGGCCCCGCGCTGGTCAGATCCCGCCTGGAGCCCTGTGGGTTTCGCCACGGAAGGTCATCGAATAGAATCATAGAATTGTTTGGTTCGAAAAGGTCTTTGAAATTGAGTCCAATCACACCTGTCCACTACTAAACTGTCTCCCTAAGCACCTTGTCTGCCCAGATCTGAAACACCTCCAGCGATGGGGCTTCCACCACATCTCTGGTCAGCCCGTTCCAGTGCCTGAGAACCCTTTCAATGAAGGAATCTTTCCTGCTATCCAATCTAAACCTCCCCTGATGTAACTTGAGGCTGTTTCCTCTTGTCCTATCACTTCTTACTTGGGAGAAGAGACCAGCACCCACTTCCTTTCCGGGAGCTGTAGACAGTGATGAGCTCTCCCTCAGCCTCCTCTTCTCTAGGCTAAACAGCACCAGTTTCTTCAGCCACCTCTCTTAAGGCTTGTGCTCTAGCCTCTTAACCTTCAACAAGGCACAGGTCATGAAAAAAGTGCTTGTTTAATGTGGCAAGTGCCAGCATTTTTTTTTCGTGACTTTCTGTAACTTCTGAGTTGAAATAATTCCACGCGTTCAGCAGGGTTTTTAACCCTTCTCTACATGTGCACACCGACGTCAGACAGTGCCTGTTTCAGCCTCTGTCTTTTAGAGCATATCTTGGTGGCCTTGTTTCATAACTCTCGATTTTCCTCTCTGCTGGACAGGTTTGCTGTGAGCGTTGGCTACTGGAAGGACCCTTACATCCAATATTTTGTGCGACAGGCCAAGGAAAGAAAAGCACCTGAAATCAATAGAGGCAAGTTGCCGTGTGAACGTGAGTGAAGGCTGCAAATGCATTATTAAATGGTCGTGAAGAACATCTGACAGACCCTCCCTACACTGGGTATTAGGGGCTGTAGGAAATACATGAAACAGTGAGACCAATTTTCTTCACAGTGATAAATTCACATTGTATCTGATTTTTTAAATGATACTTTTAAAATCAAAAACCTTATCCTTTTCTTTCTGTATTTGGAATCGGGTGTCTCTGTGTTTCAGCATGCAGTGATCTCTATAAAGCAATCAAAAATGTTGATTTGACCCAGAATTGCAGGGTATGTCAGCTCTGGGCTCTGCAAAAGGGCACGCCAGCTAGAATTGATCTACTTGGTTTGAGGTGAAATGTGACTAAAAGTTCTGTTTATCGAAGGAATCCTTTTTTATCAGCGCATCAGGTTTTGTTAGTAATAAAAAAACCCAAGCCCCTCAGGTATCTTAGAACGCAGTGTTCTTCCTAAGAAACACCAGTGTTTAAATAGACTACTGAGAAATCTTAATGAGTGCTATACATCAAGTATTGTATGAAAATAATAATTAATACCAAACTTTTCTTTGTTATCAGGCTACTATGCCCGTGTTCATGGAGTCAGTTATCTGATTAAAGCTTTTCTGAAGAAGACAGAGTGCAACTGTCAAATTGTAAATCTTGGTGCTGGCATGGACACCCTGTTCTGGAGATTAAAGGTAACGAACTAGGCTGGAGGCAGATCTGTGCGGGCATTTGAAGCGCTCTCAGGGCTTGTGGGTACTGCGTGGAGGTGTGTAGCGAGGCTGCCCTGGCTAGTTTGCCTCGGTTCTCCCCTTGGAATTCTTTTGGGAACCTTTAGACCTCAGCCACTGGAGGGACTGCTGTTTTCAGGGGCTTTTACCAGTTTCCTGGCAAAGATGACCTCTAGTGGCCTTTTAAGAACAGGGCTTGCACTCCACATTTTGCTGTTCTCAAGCCTTGAGATTTCATTTTTTTTATCCTATATTAAAGCAAGGCATAAGGTATCAAAATACAGGATTGTACAGGCTCTATTTACCTATTCCTGAATTATTTATATGATTCTGAGTTTTATTTATGTAAATTTGTCTGTATGCATGCATGTAATGGACAAAAAAATCAGATTATTCAGGTACTATATGATGGTTTCATTCTGAGCGATCACACCTCTAAGTCATCTTGTGTTCTCATTAGCATTTACATTTGTGAGTTTGGCTTCTGGCAGAAAGCCCAAGGAGGCCAAGCCAGGCATGTGGTCACAATTCATTGTGTTTTAGTCAATGGAAGGGAAAAAAATAAGGATGTGAAGTTTTTTCTTACCTGCATTCGTATGACAGTTGTGTCAGTACATGTTTATTAACTTCCCTGCAACAGCAATTTTGAAAGCTGAAGTGGGGCCTGTAATTCCAATTCTTCCTCCTTGTAAAGATGAGATGTGGTATAATTAAAGTAGAGAAGATGGGATGCAGTTAACCAAGTGCCTCAGTGCTCTTACTGCTGATTTAATCTGCTGTTCAGAAACTCATGAGGTTGATGAGCTAGAACCAGCAGCACATACCCATCACAAAAGGATTGCTGCGTAGGGAGAAACTTGATACAGCTTCTCTGACAGCATCTCAGATAGGGACAGCTTGAAACGAAAGGGTTTCTCCTTGTTTGCAGTAGAGGAACGCTGCTGCGCTTGCAGTCTGACTGCTGGGAACAGATTGTGGAATGTGGTTGCGTCCTGCGTAAACCTGTGCAAAATTGTGCTGATTCCTTTCTTGAAAGAATATACTGGGGATGCGTGGTAAATGTTGTAATGGTTTGCTCTTGCTGTGCTCTTCCAGGTGCTGATAATGCATTGTTGGGATGTATCTTTCCGTGATCCTGTGTCTAGGGTTGCATAAACTGTTCGATCTTAGCACTTAGATAACATTCTGATGTCAGTTGACCAGTTTGGGGGCTTTTTAAGCCATGGGACATTATGTTATGCTGCTGCTGCAAATACCATTGTACACTGAAACAAAACTGTTCAGGGCTTAAGGTTAAATCTTCTTGTCACGTGCACGTGAAATTTAAATGTCCCTAATCCTAGAATCTGACTCCAATTTTCAGGATGAAAATCTTCTCCCTAGAAAATATTTTGAAGTGGATTTTCCGATGATAATTGCAAGAAAAATACATAATATCAAGTAAGTACAATGCTGATGTTTAGCTATGTGAGACTGATGTCATTCAGCAGGATGTCATGAATTGCAAGCTATGATTATTTCTTCTGAGAAACTCTTCACGCTCTAGAGCTTAGAATTGTTTCATTATGTGGACAAGACATACACGTGGCCGTGCAACCACAGTTCCCAATTGGAGAAGTTGATATGTGGAAGCTTTAGGGGGAAAAGCAGAGTTTATTCTTAATTCTGTAAGATATAAAAGGCAGGGAAAGCCTAATGATGGTAAAGGCAACTAAATTGTCTTCACTTGCTGTTGAAGACAGTCGTAACTTCCCAGACTTGCCTGGGTAGCTGGAGAGGTGGGATAGCTGGTACCGTACATGGACTTCTGTTTGAATGAATCTGTTAAGGCTTATGGAGGAGTCTTGAAGAGAGTGGATTTCTCTTAGACTGCCTCAAAACTAAAGTCATTGGGTATAAAACTCAACTGCAGCCGATTACTGAATCTAATTGCAAATGGTTTTGTTTCCAGTAGAGGGCAGAGGTATTCTCTGCTCCGTTTTTAACACACACACACATATAGATGTACATTTTTTAAAAAAGTAAAATTGTAAGCACACTGTTGAACGAGCTTGACTGCTCAGAGATGCTTCTTCCTTCTTCCCACAGATCAAAACCTCCCCTGTCAAAACCAATTATGGAATCCCATTCAGGGGACTCTCTTCTAATAGGTGAGTCATCGTTAAAATAACCCAGCGATGTACTGCAGCACTTCTAAAACTTTCCTGATCATTTTGTTCTGCTATGTGGGCAGGCTTTTAATGTTTGAAATGCTGTTTGGACAGAGAACTGTGCGGGAGAAGAGGCTTCTTTCTTCTCTTGCAGACTTCTGCCCATTTGTTCTCTGTCAAGGGAGAAATGTCTTCTCTTGAAGTGGTTTTGTTCTTCCAGAAAGTTGTTGGGGTTTTTTTTTCCTCTCCTATGGAGCTCAAGTTATATTTTATTTTCTGCCACAGAAAAGGAAGAATGCTACTGATAGTTGTGTATACTGGATTAAAATATCTGTTGAGTGTTTTCTCTGTCTTTCTGTCTCATTAAGAGCACAAGTTATGTTTAGTGGTGTCTTCACAGAAGAAATGCTGCTTGCAAAGTCCATCCTCAGGAGCCAGGGCCATTTATTACGTTTTAGCATTAAGAGTATTATTAGATCCAGGTGGTGGTGTGTGATTGCAGTGCTGTAGTTTATAGCCTTGTGTTTGTGTCAGGGCTGTAATTCGAAAACCACTTCACTTATAGTAGAAAACCTGCATTCTTTTGTAATGTTTCGGTGCCCCAGGAGCAGATACTGTGCTAAAGTATCTGCTTTGGACCCTTTAGGAGGAGCAGTAATTATCTGCATCTACAATACAAGCTGATTTGTGTTAGCAGATGTGACCCTAAAACAGAGCTAGAAGTGTTCCCTGATACGATTAAGTGTGTGGGGACTAATACTAGCACAATTCTAGCAGAGGCTCTGGAGGGCTGGGCAGAGCAGGGCCCTCCAAAGAACGAGGAGTGTGAGGAGGGAGGAGATGCGCTCATGCTGCAGTGGCAAGGGGTAGGTGCTTCACCCCACAGCTCTTTCAGGGCTTTAGCTCAGATCAGTACTGCCACACACTGACTTGACTGTGTGTATTGACGCATATTATGCACATTTTATTGCTGAGTGTTAGAGGGTGTTACCTTACCAACCTTTTCGGTGTCATTTGAATGGCAGAATACTTTATTGCACATTTGGGTCGCAAAAGATGAAAGCCCAGTGCCCATCTTGGGAAACTTATTTCAGCTAGGAGACCTTCTTACATGAGATACACTACATCAGCGCTGCTGGAAAGGCTTTAATACAGAGTTGATCAGAAGGGTTCAAGAGTTTTTGTGTTACTGAACAGCTGTAGGTATGTCTAGTGCAGCAAAACAACTGTGTTTTTGGGATGAAGCATATGTCTAGATGGTTAGAGATGGTGGGAGGCTGTTGTGGAATGCCAATTTGAACTGGCACTTAACAACCAAAGGCCAGTTTGAGTGAAATCCATGTGGGAGCTCTCAGTTAAGACCGTACTAATGCAGCAGCTTCACATGGAAATGCCATCAGAAGAGATCAGGGACTGAGGAGACAAATGGAGATTTCTTAGAGGTCTGAAGAAGCGTGATGATGAATTCGTCAGTGACTAACTGGTATATATCCTCTCATTTTAAAACTGTCTTAGTACCTGAGAACTGGAAGGTGGTGGCTGTGACTCAGATGGGCTCCAGGAGAAATCCAGGGAATTACAAGCCAGTAGGACTGATGTCTCTATTGGACAGATTAGTAGAAGCTCTGATAGACAAACTTAGTGAAATATGGGAATAATAGAATGTGTTGAAAAAGAGTCAGCATGACTTTTGTCAAGGTGAGTTATGCCTCATAAACCTACTAGAGTTCTCTGTAGAAGTCAACTCATGTATTGGAAAAGGACATCGATTAATACAGCGCTTGGATTTAAAAAATGTGTTTTGACAGTGTCCCTCGCCAAAGTGTGTGAAGAAATGGCACGGTTGTTGTTGGGGAAAGGAATGGTTCTCATATGGATAAAGAGCTGGGGATGGAAGGTGGGCATATGTTGTTGATTTTCGTTATGGAGGGAGATGGAGATCTGTGCTTCAGGATATGTTGTTGTTCAACACTAAGAATGATTGGGAAAATAGAGTGGTTAGTAAGTGGCAGCTTGTTGACAAGTCCAAACTCTTCAGAGTGGTAAAGAACTGCAGAAGAATCTTGTGAAATTAGTGACTTGGTGATAAATTCAATGCGGATTAACATAAAGTGATGCACATGGGTGGAAAAAATAGTTTGTGCCTTGCATGTGAATGATGGGCTGCTGGCTGATCATTGCTGCCTGTGCACGAGATCTGGGATTTATGTTAAATGGAAATGTGGAAATGTTGTTTCAGTAGTGGTGCAGGAATCCAAATTGAATTTAAGGATTGCTTAGAAAAAGAGATCAAGAGATGTCAGTATTAGTAGTAGGTGCTTGCCCTCTCTTTGTCTTTTCCCTTGGTAGCTGCTGTTGGCGTCAGTGAGAGGCAGGATTTCATACTGGGGGCCCTCTGGTCTGAGCCGGTGCCACTGTTAGACTAACACATTGTTCTGGGAAAACCATCTCTTGTAGGGATTAGGGAGAGCGTCATGAAGTAGCTTTTCCAGACAGGGAAATATTACTCCTTTTGCTGCTTTTCAGGGTGGAGATATGGACTGGCATTTTAGAACCTTGGGGAGGGAGGTTGTCCCTTTCGGTCCTTCCCTGCTCCCAGATCTCTTCGGCACTTCTGTCTCATGTGTACCAGGAACTGTTTAGATGCTTTGGGAGCTGATTTTTGAGTTGTTGTAATATCGATTGACATGACTCTTCTTCTGTTACTGCTTTTCATCTCAGACTAAATGTTTTCATTTCCTGAAGCTGCTGCTAATAGACAACATCAACGGCCTCAGGGAAACATCTGCTGTTTCTGTGCCCGTTGGACAAAACAACGACAGCACAGCTCACAATCCAGCTGTAGATATTTGTGCCCTCTGCCCTTGAATGCAGCCAGATGACACTCGTCATTGAGCAGCCTTGTCATTCCCTAGGGAATGTTAGATGTCCAGGGGAAAGCAGTGCATTTGTACAGTAATTTGACATTGCCAGGGCAATACCAGGTTAAATTCTTCACAAAGTTCAGTGGCGCTATCTGGTTTATGATGTGGTTGCTCATGCTGGGAAGGTGGTACTCCATGTGCTGCCTTGTACATGTGGGTTGTACTCAGCGAACTGTTACCTTTTGGTGCCACTCAGACACCTGGCTCCATCTAGTCCAGCTTTGGGAGCTGTTTGATTTAATTTCCTTTTGCCTACATTTCCAAAGTTCCTTGTGCGCAGAGGTCAGGAGTGTTGCTGTCCTGGTGCCTTGCGTGCCTTGCATTGGCAATGATCCTGCGCTTGCCAGACAAGCTCAGTTTCATTGTGTTTTGGCATGTATGCTCTTCTGATGTTGTAGCTGACGAACAGCCTGCGTGAGACTGGTGCTGTATCCTGCCTGGGAGCTGCAGCATAGACTGTATGGGCTGGTTGAGTGTAAAGCTGCCAAAGGTGCCTTAGGATGAGAATCCTGATGAAATCAATTTGAGTCAGTAGTATCTCTTGGATAACTTCCAGGAAATCATTTCGCTAATCTGAGAAGAGAGTGAGAAAACTCTGAATTCCTGTAGCAAAGGAAACCTTGCACTTCATGTGCCTGCAATTCTGTAATGCTGCATCTTCAAGAGACGGATTCAGCACCAGAAGGACGTGGATGTGTTAGAACGCACATCCAGAGGAGGCCACAGAAATTATTTGAGTGCTGGAGCACCTTACATACAAGAGCAGGCTGGGAGAGTTGGGGTTGTTCTGGAGAACAGAAGGCTCCAGGGGTACCTTAGAGGAGCCTTCCAGAACTGAAAGGGGCTACAGGAAAGCTGGGGAGTGGTTCTTGATCAGGGAGTGCAGGGGAAACGTTTTCAGCTGAAAAAGGGGACATTGAGATGAGATCTTAGGGAGAAATATTTTGCTGTGAGGAGGGGCAGGCACTGGCACAGGTTGTCCAGAGGAGTGGTGGCTGCCCCATCCCTGGAGGTGTTCAAGGCCAGGTTGGATGGTGCTTTGAGCCCCCTCCCAGTGGGAGGTGTCCCTGCCTACCGCAGCAGGGTGAAACTGGACGGGCTTTGAGGTCCCTTCCAACCCAAACCATTCCATGATTCCATGACTAAGGTAGTTGCTGAGTGCCCACAGCCACCGCAGAACAGAGCGTTTACTGGCTGGTAGCACTGCTCTCTGAAGGAAGCATTTATTGTAGTGAGGTCAAAAGGCAACTGTAAGCAACTCTTGCTGCCATTCAGTTCCTGTAATGATGTCTATATTTGAACCACTTGTGCTCTTCTGTGTCAAGTGTCATGGAAAATACTCACATGAGTGATGTGATGAGAGCAAAAGGCTCTCCGTTGGCGTTATGCATGGATAGCAGGAACATCCTTCTGGGCTGAGAGAGTCTGCGCTGGGTGGAATGGGTTAGGCAGGAGTGTTGGGGCTTATTTTCTGTCTCTCCTTCGCTCTCGCCTCCCTTGTATTTCTCCCATGAAATCTGAACCTGGCATTTTTCAAACCTTCATTTCGGTCAAGTGCAGAAGAGAAACTTTGTGCATAACTGAGTGTGCTCAGTGTGAGCATCACAAAGAAAAAAACCATAAGGTAGCTTCGTGCTGTAGAAAAGAACATCATGGCCAAACACCTGTGCTAAGAACCAACGTGAAAAACCGGGGCCCTGGTAGGAGTTAGTGCTTGGAATAGGAGACATTCAATGGATTAAACTACTAAACGCAGGCCATGCCAGAGTTAAGGGCAGCTGTCCTAAGTCACAGTGAGGTGGCCCGATTGAATTGAAACTGTCAGAACAGGTGGGTGAAGTTCTCTGGTGTGGCCGAAGGGAAGGCAGCAGCAGCACAGTAGGAAAAAGAAAAAAAGTATGTTTTTGAATACCAAAAAACTTGATTTGGTTAAAAGACAGTTCATGTTCATAGCAAGAAGTCAGTAGAAACCATGTGGTTGTGATACCAAGGTGAAACTTGCTCTACCAGCTGCTCTGTAGCAGCGTGGTATTGTGAAACACGTTTACACCAGCACCTCACATGTCTGCAAGTGTTCATACTTAGAGTATCAAGCCCTGCAATAAAGCAGAAATCGGTGCCAGACCATGAGCTAGCAGGGCATTATTTTATGGCCGTACTCTGGGCTGGGAACAGTGGCAATTCCAGCCATCCTCAGCTGCCATCGCCCTGCAGCAAGGGAGCGGCTGCTGTCTGGATTTGAAGCAATGCAGCTGTTGTCAGTCACGTTTTCAAATCTCTAGGCTGTTTGATCTCTTCATCTCTCTGACTTTATATCTAAAATGAGGTTTTAATGCCTTGGTGGAAGGTAGCAGAGAATCTTACAAGGAGGTTTGGAAGAGGTTTAGCTTAAACTTTTTCCTCTTGCTTTTTTTTTTTCTTCTTGCCTCTCTTTTTATGTTTTAAAGTTGACTGGTGTGAAATTCATATTTTTCCTGAAGATTTCCTTCAAGATAAAAGTATTCATCATAAATGTTGAAATATATGAATTATGTAAATACTTAATGAGGTGCTTTCAGATATGCTTAGAATGTATAATTGTATCAGCCTGTGTATAATGTGAGCAGCTCTCCCTCTGTGCTCCCTGTGGTGGTGTTTGCCAACAACCATCAACACAGAGTGGAGACGAGCTGGCAGGAAAACATGTGGAGGAACAAATACATCGTTCTGTTTGAGTGGACCAAAGAAGAACTAGGCAGCCCTGATACTGGACATAGAAGTAAAGTTATTGCATGTGCAGTAAAGGCTTTCTCGCCTTTTAAAAGTTTCTGCTGCCAGGAGTCCTGCGTTAAGGCATGAAATATACTTGGCTTTAAGCCTTAAAGACTATTTCCACTGAATGAAATCACCTTGAATGAAACCTGTTCTCATTTATTGTTTGTTTTTTCCCAGTACTTAACTTGGAATAACCAGGCTATGGCTGTTGATTTTCCCTTGCCCACAGCCTCCACCTCCAAACCCAGCTCTGAGGATCACGCAGGCACTTCCCTTGGCCATCCCTGCTCCCACTGTCTCAAGGCATAATGGGAATCCTCTGAAGGACATTTGAAGGACAGTTTTCTAACCCAAAGTTTAAGAAGTTTTGCTCTGTCCTGCTCTACAGTAACAGAAATGTCTAAGTCAACGTGGTGTGGACAAAAGGCATTTGCTTCACACTGGGGTGAAGTCTTTGTGCCACTTCTGCTACTGGATCACTTGAAAGTTCTTGCTGTTTATTTCTAGTTACCATTAACGTACCAATACGTCCAAGTTAGTGTGGCTGGACAAGAAGCTTCCATTAATCCCTGCTAATTGTGGTGGCTGACGCTCACTCTGCTCTATCTTCGGACAGCAACCCCATTGCTGCAGAAATATTTCCCAGTGTGCGGTGGGGTTTTCGTGTGGCTTTTTTGATGCCATTATCATGGCCTTGATATAATAACTTAAATAGAAGGGTGTGGGAAGTAGTAAAGCTATTACAGAACATGCACATGGAAAAAGCCTTGACTCAAAATGTTGAATCATTTGCCACACGACTTTTTTTTTTTTCTCCCCTTCTCTTTTTTTTTTTCCCTGTAACTCTGCATGAGCTACTCAGGGTTCTGGATCTGCTCAGAACTCCTGCTGGAGAGACTGCCAGTGACACTCACCAGTGCCATTGTCAGTTGGTCACTTGGAAAGGAAGTGGAAGGACACCTTCTAGGATATTGGGAGCACTGCTTTATTTAATAAGTTGCCTTATGTTCCCCTACTGATTTTTTTTTTTATCCTCTCCTGAAATGGAAAAGCCCTTCCATCCTGTCTCCTCAGTTGCTTGACTGCGTCTTCTCTCTTCACCGAGCTCTTGACAGCTGCTCCCATGTTATCCTTTGGGATCTGCAGCAGGTTCCAAATGGAGCCGGGCCAGAGCTTGCTCCTGTGGGCAGGTATTGACTGACCCTCACACAACTGTTCTCAGCTCTCACTCTGTGCTTTTCACTGTTTAGCTCACTCATTTTACTGCTTGCTCTCTCACACATGGGAAGAGGGGAAGGTCACCTGCTGTTTTGTCCTTGTGACTTCACCCCAGTAAAGCTCAAGTGTGATGGAGCGCCCTGGTGTATTCCCACAGGACTTCACATCTCCGAGTGGGTTTGATGCTGGACTTGTGAAACACTTTCCAAGGGGTCTGGGTTGAGCCAGCTGGATTGGTTGCAACTGGGTGTCAGGATTATTGATAGCAAGATGCTCATGTGGCTGCTGGCTTCCTTAAAGCTTTGTTAGTGGCAAAGTGTCTTTGACTTCAGCACTATTTCCTCCTTCGTGCTGCAAAGAAAGTGTTTGCAGGAGCGTGCTGCTTCTTGTCTCCCAGAGTGAATATTTGTTTCTCAGGATACCTTTTCTGATTTGACTCCACACTTAAATGCCATTGCTAGATCATATGGAAAGGCTAAATGATTTTGGCTTCCAAATCTATGTCCAAGACACACACATATTATAAAGCTATATGTGTTGTTAATTTATGTAGCCAGATCTGTTGTTAATATTGGGAACATTGTTACTCTTAAATTAGTGTTTCAGAAATTGAGGTATATTTTTTTTATATACATACGCTGGGTCATCTGAAAAGACTGTACAAACAATAGAGAGAAACCTTGCCTTTAAGATTCACATTTTTCCTTCTCTGTGCATTCCTGGAAGCCATGGTAACGGCTGGGTTAACCCATCTGCGTTAGAGTGGATGCAGAGTGAAAGCTGGTGCAGAGTCTCACGCTCACATATCACCACCTGCAAACCACAGCAGTCGGGTGTAAGGGAAAGTAATGCTTTGAAGAGTTTGCGGTTCGTCATTAGGTATAACAGAACAAACTTTCATAGAATCACAGAATAGAATAATTTTGGTTGGAAAAGACCTTTAAGATAATAGAGTCCAACCATCAATCCAGTCCTGCTAAGTCTGCCACCAAACCATGTCCCCAAGTACGGCATCGACTTGTCTTACAAACACCTCCAGGGATGGTGACTCAACACCTCCCTGGGCAGCCCGTTTGAATGCTTGACAATGCTTTGACTTAAAATTCATGTATTTCCATGTGGTTTTGGTTTTTTTAATTTATAGTTTCAGCATCCCTCTGATGTGTAACCATCAGTTTCTCAATTTTCAACCTGCAGATTCACACAGCCTGGACTCTAGTCGATATTCCATTGTAGGAGCAGATTTGCGGTTCTCATCAGATCTGGAAGAAAAGCTAAAGAAACACAACCTGGATATACGGTAAGATATATATTTTTTAAATTATTTCTTCGATTAGGGCCTGTGGATGTGTACTGACAGGAGTAAAGTCAGACTTGGGCATACAGTATCTGCATCCAGGGCTCGTTATGCTATTGCCATGGTTACCTTTTCCTGAGCCCTTCGAGCAGAAGGAATTGTTCAGACACCTTGTGCAGCCTCACTGAGCCGAGCAGGCTGGCATTGCTGTGGCAGCTTAGTAGTTCCAAGTCTGAAGCAAGGTTGTTCTTTGTGTAGTCTGTTCTGCACACTGTATCTCCCCCTCCCTGGGCAGATCAAACATCACAGAACTCTTTGCTTCTTGCTCTTGAAACGCTGCAGGGAATGAAGCAGGGCCTTCTGCAAATGTGTTTCTGATAGATGATCCTTCCACACACACTAAAGCTCTTGTTGCAGGCAGCTGCAATTTTTTCTCACTTCCCCCCATCCCTTCCCCTGGAGAGGATGAGATCTCACAGAGGTTTTCTGCCCCAGAACTCCTATCAGTTTTCTTTCTCTATTTCATGAATTTAACTCTTTTATATATTTCCGAAGAGTTGCTTGAATTGGGTGGAAATATATTTAATAGAACCATACATTTTTCAAAAGTAATCTCTAAATTGGAGATGTCTCAAAATCTCATAAATTGCCTCTTTTAAGAGTTGGTTCAGTTACGTTTTGTTTTAACGCTGCCTGGTGGGCAGCACCTGGATCACCGCGCATCCTCCCCCTCCTGTAATGGCTGTATGAGTCAAGATTTCTAGGAGCTTGGCTGGTAAAAGGAAGGATAATTCTGTCAATTTTACATTATTTCAGGTTTTTATCTTTATAATTATTTCCTATTACCTTTCCTAACCCTCCTGTTATTCCCTAGGTGAAGCGATTGCTGTGGAGTCCTTGAGAACTGAACTCTGGGAGCTGATATCTGGGGTTTTCTTGTTCAATGTTAGGCTTCTGGAGGGGGCAGGAGTTAAGTTTTTGGAGTGGATGATGGACATACCTTTCAAATATAGGATATATAAATAGCGGCTATCTGGCTGGGTGGGAGAGAGCATATGGGTAAGCAGAATGCATCAAATTGCCATTTAAATCTTTACACTTCCATCTTCTGAAATCTTGCCTTGCTTGCCTACGTTGCTGCTCCCAGTGGAATTTCTCCTGCTTCAGTGACTTTTCTTTTTCCTGTTCATTCTAGCAATTAAAAGAAAACTCCATAATTCTAAGGAGAATTACTTGTGTAGATGTCTATTTTTGGGGTTTTTTTGTGGATGGAGGAGGAAGAGGCAATGTGCAAACTCTAGATTGCATTTTCTTTGATAATAATGTGTATAGCTTATCTTACAGATATTGAACAAATTTGCGTAATTAAAATTCTTCTTAGAACTTTTTTTTTGAAAGTGAAAACATTTTTTTTCTAGTTTGTATTTTGTTCCTGATTTTACGATCTCTAAAGGAGTGCAGATGGTGCATATGGGGAACAATTCTTCTGTGGAATGAGTTTTAATATACACTGCAGTTCATGCTATCACACTTCAGAGAGGACTTGCAGAGTGCACATTCTCCTACAGCTGACTTAAGGGAGATTGTTCCCTGATATCCCTGTCCTATAACCATGGGAGTCTCCTGTCAGCTGTCAGAAAACCAGGTTCCAGTCAGCTTGGTGAGGTGAATTCATTCAGTCTTCAATGTCTAGTTCATAAAAAGGACAGCTCTTCTACGAATTTTGGGGGACGTGAGATGATTGCTTTGCCTATAGATTTTTCTTGTTCTGTACTAGAAATGGTTCTCTTGTTTTTTGTTTTAAAGCTTGCCGACACTTCTGGTGGCAGAGTGTGTCCTGGTTTACATGACCCCACAGCAATCTGCGAACCTGTTAAAGTGGGCAGCAAGCACTTTTCAAGTGGCAATGTTTATAAACTACGAGCAGGTAAACCAAAAATAGCATTTTTATACCTGCTTTATTGTCATAAAAGTTATTCTCAAAAGTGGGAGTTTTGCTTCTAAAATAAGAGTGGGCCACATTCTGGTGTACAGGCAGAAGTTTCTGCTGAATGTCTTCAGTAATGTGTTTTATTTTGTAACTGTTACCTTGTTGTAAGGAGCCTAGAGCTGTTCTGAAATACAATCGCTGGGCTTTACTGAACCAGAACTGAGGTTAAATTCACATGCAGAGAAATCCATAGAATATTGGTTTAGAGAGAGGAACATGAAACGATGCTGAGTTTTGAATGTGAGTGTGTGACATTGCATAATGACCTCCCGGTGTTCTTTGACAAAGTGGAGCAAATATCACATCAGCATGAACATAGCTTGTCTGTATGGAAGCAAAATGCTGCCTCGGGGGAACTGGGTGGCTGCAGGAATTAGGAACTGGATCTACCAAGCTGTAAAGCTCTGCTGGGGAGCTGAACCGAGCTGCAGTTTTCAGTGCCCGCTGCAGAGTCCCTGTGCCTGCAGAGGCAGCAGCATTGTCACCATAAAACTGGCACTCGGCGTGTAAACATGAGGTAGCTGAGGCAGGGGGAAATGAGGCCTGGGGTAAGAATATGTGGTAATTAATCTTATCCTGCATGTTTTATGACATAGATAATTTGAGAGTTTAACGAAGTTACTGCTTTTCACTGCGATTACGTTCTTTTCGGAAGGGGGAATACTTTTGTCTCCTTCTCTACCTGAGGTGAATATGACGGACCGGTTTGGACAGATCATGATTGAGAACTTGCAGAGGCGACAGTGTAACCTGGCCGGAGTGGAAGTCTGCAGATCCTTGGATGCTCAGGTAAAGGGGCACAGAGCTTTGGGTTTGTTTGATATCAGAATTAATCTAGCTGCTAGTTCTGCCCCTGTGTGTGACTGCTGCCTACTGAAACCCTTTCCTGTCCATGTTCCTGTGGTTCCCTGGTACCAATGCTGTGGTTGCTCAGTATCATGTAGTTCCAGTAGTCATACAAAGCACAGCTCCATCTCCACTGTCCTCTCTGCGCAGAGGTTGGCAGCAGATGCTTAAAGAGTGTTAAGAGCTCTTCAAAGAACATGTCAAGCAGATGGCCTGCAAAATCCTTAGGGCAAAAAACTGTTCTCAAAAACCTGCTATTTTTCCTCGAGTCCTTTCAAAATTGTGCTGCCTCTTTGTTTTACAGAGGGAACGATTGCTGCTAAATGGCTGGGAAGCTGCACGTGCCATTGATATGATGAAAGTGTACAGCTTTTTGCCACAGGCTGATGTCAAAAGGTATTACTGTTAGCTTGCTTGCGGCCAAAAGTCACCTCCAGATGCCATTCCCGAGGTAGTTCATGTCTGTATGTAGTAAGAGATCCCCCAGTATGACAGCGAGGAGGCCACATGCAAATGCTAGTTAGGCAGCCAGAACGTTTCCGAGTCTGAAGCTCTGCAGAGCCTTGAGAATAATGCCTGCAGCAACATTCATTGGTCATTGCTGCCAGAAGCAGACTGGCAGAGGTGATGACTGACTTGGGTGCAACATAAAGCATCTCATGACAGAAATTTGCAGACAAAAGATGCTGCAGAAATGCTGTGTTGAGTTTTTACAGTACCTGAGATGTTTCTTGTGAACATCCAGCCTCCACAACACTACATGGGTGGAGCGAAGTCCTAAAATAGCCTTAGAACAGGCATCCACTTTTTGTGTCCCCAAGGGAGATGACATCAAGGTGTTTGCTCCAGTCTTGTAGGCCTAGGTAAGGTTACTTACCCATTTGTGTTTTTACTACAAGTGGGTGGAAAATGGCCAGTCCTGTTCTTCCCTCCCTTTGTCCTCAGCAGCGTATTTAGGTAATGAGCCAAGGCAGGGCAGTAATTGGTGCTATGACCTATTGTACTGTGCAAAGAGGGAGAGAGGGGAGAGGTGTGTGCCCAGCAGTGTGGTCTGACTCTGCAACGGATGCATCTTCCATTCCCATCATGTGCATGAGCCACACTCCAGAGCTGAATGCAGAGAGAATCTAAAGAAAGGCTGCGATAACAGTCAGGAATCTGCATGGGTTTTGTTAGATTTTGCGCACTAAAGAAAAGATATAAAGGGGGAAACTGTTTTTAATGAGTAACTTCATAGGTATGCAATATGAAGTGTGAATTGCTGTGAGTCATTAACTATAGTTTGAATTAGCTGAACCAAGTTACCTTGGTCAGAATAAGTATTCGCATATGGGGATTTCTCAAGCCGTGTAAGTGAACAGGTGAGCCTGAAACTCACAGGGTGTTTAAATAGGAACGATGACTGTGTGACTGTACCATATGGTGCTTGGGGACAGACATAGCTTTGACTTTTTTGCAGCATTTTTGACTACCTTAGGTCTGTTCAGCTCCTTCCACTTGTTCCAAATGCCAAGAAACAGGTTACATAAACTCTGTCCTTCAGTATTTGTGAGGCAAATAATGGTTTCTATTTCTAAAACTCTTTATAAAAAGTGTTGTCCTGCAGCACTGGCACATCTATGAGTGCATTTAGGAACTTTGGCCCCTCAAACTCTTCTGATCCTCAGCAGCAGCCCTTCCAAATATTTAGCATGGGAAATAATTGCTCTGATATTCAAGTAATCTGCAGTGAGAGAGAGGAATGTGCTAGGTTAAACTTTTTAAAGCAAGCACAGCTTGGGTGACGTTCTCCCATTTGTCTGGTGGAAGACATTCAAAAATCTTACTTTAAGAATCCAAGGTAGGAGCCGTTTTAGGAAAACTTGTACCATTTGGTTTGTGCTTCATCATGAGCCCATGTGGGAGAGCTGTTAGAAGCTGCACCGGTGTACCCATCACTCTTCCGAGACATAATATGGACTTGTTGTGATTGTCTGGAGAAAATACCATCTTCAACTGTTTGCTGTAATCCTTCGATGAAGATAAATCTCCTTCCCTTAGGCTGTGCTGTTGTATCTGCTTAAATCTCCCAAGACCAGATACACAGAGTAAAAGGGGTTAGAAGAGAAATGCCAGTGTTTGTGAGCAGTTACGAGAAATTCCAGGGGTGAAATGTTGAAAACATCTTGTGAGTCAGTTGTTTTGTACATGGGCAGCAAAAGGCTGGGAGTAGTGGTTGTATCTTCATTATGGACAAAGACCTGTATTCATTTACTAGAAAGGTAGTTGCCTTATTGACCAAAGTACTTTAAAAACTGAACTGATACTCCCACTTGAAACACGATTGTTGTTTTAATCCTATAGAATAGAAGGACTTGAATTCCTAGATGAGAAGGAGCTGTTTGAACAACTAATGCAGCACTACTGCATCTCCTGGGCTTCCAAGGACAGCAGCAATCTGGGTAATGTTCTCCAACACCCTTCACATTGAAATCTGCGTGGAAAAGCTGGGGCTGTATACCCCAATGTATGATAGCAGAAACGGGATCTGCTGCTCTGTCGTCTTGGGGCTGTGAATGCCTCTGGGGTGGTGTCTCCTGACTGTCCTCCCCAGCCTTTTGAGGGTTTCTGCAGGCATCGGATTGCCCAACAGGAAGCCTGTCCAGTAGAGAGGGGTTAGAATTTTCACACAGAAAGATGCCGTATGGGTTACTTTAAATAACCGCCTGCTTTCTACTATCAGTGCTAATTGAAAGATTTACAAATCCTATGCGTGTAAAGCACCATATGGGCACACAGTATATGAAATCACAGTGTCCTGACAGCATAAAAATAAATTTGTGTTACTTAGCCCTGTCGTCTTCTGTGCTGTCCCCATTTACATCTATCTGAGACTTCAGTTTTCCATGCTACTTTGTCCTGGGGGAAAAAATCCCTTCTGAAGTTAATTCTGTTAAATGTCCCTTTTTTCTTAAAATTCTGCCTCTCCTAAACTGGAATTTCTTTGAAACAGAGAGACTTAATTTATGCTTTATGTGGCTTTACATATATTGCTGCTGCTTAAGACATAACAGAATCACGAGAGTTGTGGTTTAGGTGAGAGGTCTAGAGCCAGTACTTGTACGGATTAGAAAGACACCTCCATAGCAGACACGGTTTGTCTCTAAGGACCCAAGTCATGCAACATCGACAGTCTTGAGCTGCACAAGTGCACGCTTTCCATTTGATTTCTTATGACTAAGAAGTGGTGACTGCAATACAGAACTTCTTTCCAG
Organism: Neomorphus geoffroyi; assembly: GCA_033558235.1. Classification (NCBI taxonomy): domain Eukaryota; kingdom Metazoa; phylum Chordata; class Aves; order Cuculiformes; family Neomorphidae; genus Neomorphus; species Neomorphus geoffroyi. The sequence continues at coordinate 3,154,624 of JAUMJM010000038.1, forward strand.
AGGAGCCAGGGCCAAAATGTTCACTGTTAATAGCAGCCGGTATCCCTGGGCTCTCCAGTGTTACTTTGCTGTAATAAGCAAAGTATTTAGGACAATCAAGGGTACTCAGGTTAAGTGATGCAGCATAGCTTAGAAATCCAAAAAGACAAATCTCAAAGGAGATAATCAAAGTCTGATGCATGGATATGCTTTAATCTAAAGCAGCTTTGCTTTATGCAGAGTGAATTTACTGCCCTTACTAACAGCACTTTGCCCAGCTTCCTCTTTAATTTCATGGGCAGATCCTGAGTTCATCAGCTGCCTCTGTTCCTCCTGCTGTGAATAGCTTTAGTACTCCTTCAGACTGGCTTATTCAAATTAATTGCCATATCATAATCAAGGGGTTCAAGAAGTACAGATCAACGTGTTTTCTGATTTCCTTTCCTGCCACCAAATCCTTTGCATTTAAGTTTAAGCCTGAAAGCATCCTTCTTCCTGTGTCTGTCTGTCCAAACAGTAGTGAAGTACAGGTGGTACAAGAATAAATACTTGTTTATCCCTCATCCCCTTTTCTTTTCAAACAGGCCTTGCAAACATCACGTTCTAATGTCTTTGCCGGAGGGCAGCTGTGGGCCCAGAAGCCACAGCACTGCCTTGTGCTTGAGAGAGGATCACAGAAACGATGGGACTTTGCATGTGGCAGCTTCAGTCTGCACATCTGTGTGAGCGGCACCAGCAGAAGTGACGGGAGCTGCCGATGTCGACTGCCCGGTTGGCATTGAGTGGTTATAGTGAATCTCTTCTACCCGCTGTGGGCTGTTGTTATAAGACAAGACTTGCCTCCCGTTCCCAGATATATAATGATGGACTTCTATAAGGTGTCGATAGTCCCTGTTTAAAAGCTTGCCTTCCTTAGTTCAAAATGGAAAGTGAAGTGTTCTTGGACTTATGATTTTCCTCTTTTGTCGTTTTGTGGATGTGTAAAATGTATTTTTGACAGGAAGCTGGAAAAAGGGCTGATGAGCTGCATTATTGAACAACTGCACTGAACCTGGCTGATCATGAAGGTTCGGTTTTGTGGATTTTCATTCTGATTAGGTTTTATGTTTGAGGTGTCACCATGTTGGCTTTCTCCAGGCATTACGATGGCTCTAAGACTGTTACTGTCCTGGGTACATTCTCATAGGAGAAGTGTGAAAGAGAAAAGGGAGACGTGTTTCTTGTTCAATGATGTACGAGAAACTGGATGATGTTATGGTACTTTGTTTAACTGGGATGGGCTTAGCTTGGCAGTTCAGCACTGGGGTGGTAAAGGTAAAGAAATTAATCTAAATTTGTACTTTTTCTGGTGGTATCTTTACACCAGTTTCTCATTCTTCTTGATTTCCTCTTAAAGGAAACAAAATCCCAACAGCAATGATAAAACTTGCACTATTGCTTGAAATTGAATCGTGCAACCTTCCTATGAGAAAAGTAATAAATGTTTAGTATTTATAATTTGCCTGGTGTCTTCTTCATTAGAAATTACTGATTTAGCCCTGGTTTGCTGTCTACAGTTTCCTCTCTCCAAATGCCTCACCAAGAGGATTGTTTTAAAGCAGTTGCAAGCGTAAGCAACTATTTTCATGCTGTCTGTGACTTTCTGTAGCGCGAGTATACCTGATTTTGAAAACAGGTGACATGGGCTGGATATCAGATCACAGAATGGTTTGAGTTGGAATGGACCTCAAAACCCATCCAGTCCCAGCTCCCCTGCCATGGGCCGGGACACCTCTCACTGGATCAGGGTGCTCAAAGTCCCATCCAACCTGGCCTTGAACACCAGGGGTATGGAGATGTAGGGAAGGAGATTATTAAACTAACAGGGAAAGTAAACAGTTCTTGGAAGTGACAGTTGTAATTTCTGAGGGACAGAAGTGGTAAAAAGAAATGGCTGTTCCCTCGCTGCCCTCCTCCCAGTCAGGGATTGTAGTCACGCAAAGCTGTGGGCCACCTGCAATTATGTTTTTGTCCAGCTCACTTCCTAAATGACAAGCAGAACATGACAATATTTGGTTGATGCTGTGCTCGATCTTTGCAAAGTGTTTGCAAACCTCCTCTTGCCCCAAGGGAAGGGATGGGCTGTGCAGTTGTGGAAGGAGCTTATCACCTTTGCTTCCTGGATAACAATATTCATGGTGTGTCTGCATGTTTGAGTTGGCTGGGCTTATTGGAGCCCCTCTTCTGTCCAGAGGCGTGGCTGCACTGTGCCTACATCAGTGCTGGCCCCTTCTCTCCGCAGATGAAGGAAAGCAGAGAGGATGTCTTGTTTTTCTATCTCACCATCGAAGTTCCTTCTTGAGCCCAGCAGCTGGAACCAAAAGCTGCAGGATTTGCCGCTGAGTGGTTTCCCACAGCAGTTGCCTGCTGTCTCATTGGGAAGTTGACTTGTGAGGAGCCCTTCTGCCTCCTGGGAAGCAGGGGCACTTAGCCTGCTGCATGGAATGGCCTTCCGCTCCTGGGGTTTGCCTTCTGCTTTCACGCTGTTATTATACTTGGAGGTTTTGAGTACTTTTCATGATGGCTGTGCAATTCCTCTGTCTCACCCTAACAAGTTGATGGGTTTTGGTTTGGTTTGGGTTTTTTTTCTTTGTTGTTGTTCTACATTTGAGGAGAAGCAAGATACATCAGCTGTTTTAGAAAGTTATCACAATTGTGTGTTTGGGTTGGAATTCTGAGGTGCTTGGTCTTCATAACCCCTTTGCGCCCACGCAGCCCTTTTCCTTTTCCCAGTGGCTGTTTTCCCAAGTCTAAATCCTGATTGGTCTTTTATTTAGATGCTGACATCTTCAAACTTTTTTGGACTCCATCAGTACTGCATCTCAGATCATACTGTGGACCCTGAAGTTGCTTTTCTTGCTTTTAATGAGCTTAGAGCATATGAGGGCCTCCCACCTGCAGATGCTCTGACTCACATGAGTGCTTTGCTCCGGTGGGGTGTGTGCTGTCTTGCAAACTCATTTGCTAGATCAAAGATGTGATGTTATGAAAGTGCTTTACTGGTTTGTTTCCATTTTGAAGACACAATAAGGTGCTCCTGAGATGGACAACACTGAATGTTTTGGTGCTTCTGCCTCCAGAGTGGACTGTGGCACTTGGGGAGCGATGCTGAGCCGAGACCAGCTGGTGCTGTATTCCAGATTCCTTTTGCTTCAGGTGAACTGGGAGGATGGAATTTGATTTTTATTTTATTTTTTTTTTTAAATGTATCACTTGGGAGCAGCCTTCTACCTGCTCTGCCCTTGCAGTGTACATTGACCCTGTTGTAGAGGTGTCTCCATCCTGTGGAAAAGAGCCACGTGAAATCTGCATCTCCACACATTGCTGGTGGGCGAGCTGGCTGGAGCAGAGTGTGGTGGGAATGCTGGGCCATTGCTCTCCAGCCACCAAGAGTCGAATCTTGCCTCCCTTCCAGCCCCTTTGCATACCTACATGTCCCTGGATCTCTCTGATCTCCCAGCATTCCCATTCTAGTGTATAAAAAACCCGGTTCCTGCTTTCTTGTGTATCCATGTGGATGCAGTTCTCTTCCTTGTGCTGTATGGAATAAGAACTTACCAATGGATGACTCGGCATTGGAGACTCGTGGTGTGGTTTTGACATGATATCTTATTCTGCCTGCGGTACTCTTTGATGTTTGGCTCCTTGATCTCTGTCCACAAATGGCTCTACCATCATTAGTGTTACCTGTGCTGGGTGCTGCACAAGATGGTGTCTGTCCTGAAAAAGCTCTTGATTTGAATTAATATTAATTAAGTATCTGAAATAGCTGAGTCAAAGGTGCTTGAATGTGAAGATGGGAGAAATGAGGCAGCGTAGAGTGTTGCAAGTGTGCTCATAGCTCAGACTGACAGGTTGCCTGACAGTAAATATTTCTTAGTAAGAATTGGGGATTAAAAAAGCCCCCAAAAAAGCTACAACCCAGAAGCCCTGTAACGCCCTCTGCACTGCAGGAGTTGTGTGCAGTGAGTAATGCTTGCTCTGTGGCAGCAGGACTGCAGATTTCTGCTGACTACAATGAACAAACAGACAGTAATGTAAAAGCTACACCTCTACTATCAGTTTAATTTTGGCAAGAACCCCTTTGAGCACATACTCCTTGAGCCTCTCTTAACATCTTTGAGTGGGAGCCAAGCTGAGGTTTCTTCTGCTCTGGAACAAACCAATCTGTTCCCTTTGAACTGGTCAGCATCTAGGGAACAGTTCCATATAAAAGGCTTTGAACACAGCTCGCTACAGGAGCCCTTCCTGTGCTCCACCAGTCTTCTGTTATCTCATTTGCCATAGTTTCATCCTCTCTGTATTTGGAAATGTCTCTGCTAGCACAAGGCAGATATTGGTTAAATTTCTGCTCATCAATTTCTATTTTAGGCCCTTGTAGAACTTGTTCATCTGAAGGATGAGGACCAGAGATGGTGCCATAGGATGAAAGGCGCCATGGTGCCCTGTTCGATCCTCATCTAGATGAGTCTGAGTTCCTGCTTTCCAGCCGTTCCACTAAATGATTCAGCATCCAGCTAGGAGAAAGGAAATCATCTCTTTAAGAACTCTTCAATTCTCTAGCTGGGTTGCCAACAGTGGTGGGGAAAGTGGGTCACCGTGTGCTTCAGGGCTACAACAGGATCACAGGGAGTGGTGACACCTCGGAAGCTTGTGGCGCGAGGACGGGTGCGGGCAGTCTCGCTCTCGTGATCGTGCCAGCTGAAATCTTTCACCTCTCTTTGTGGTTCAGAGAGTGCCTGGTGCTGCTGAGACAATGCTACCTTGCTGGAAAGCCACTAGCTGAAAAGGACTGCAAAGCATTTTCTTTCCAGGAGAGAAACTGCTCGCTGTGGTTTGTGTGACTCTGTTTTAGTGGTGGCTCCCAAGAGCCGCATGGTGAATCTCTGCCTTTCTCTTCTGCTCCCACCCCAGCCTATCACCTGGGCTATTGGTGCTGACAGTACAAAAACGTTCATCCCTGCAAATGGTTTGTTTAAAGGGACAAAAAGATCACTTAAGCTCGAGTGAGCTGCAAGTTGAGAGTCAGCTACACTGCCCCAGCCAGCCAACAGTGCTGCAGGAGCTCGATCGTTCCCTTTGCAGCCTCCTGCCCGCTGAGCTTCTCCTCTTACTTGGAGGGTTTTGTGTGGCCCTGCCTGCAGGAGCTCACCGGCTGCAGTGGAGTCACTGCCCACGCCTGTGCTGGCTGAAGAGGCCAATGCCAGACCTGGCTGATATCTACCCCTTGGTAAAGGCACCTCGCTGACACCCTTGCCTCTGGGATATCGCATATTGGCCCCGATTTTAGCTCCGATCTCCATTCACAGCCACATCTGTGTCATTTCATTGCAGATCACTTAGAAGCACTTGAAATAGTTTCCTCTTTCCTACTGAATGTTGTTTCTCTGTCTGTAAATGTGCTGAGAGCAGTAGAGTTGATGTCGTCAGAAGGAAAAGTTTTCCTGCGAGTCTGTGGTGAGGAGCTGGTGATGTTGTTCCTCACTGTGTTGCTAATTGTTGTGGAGGATTTGAAAAACTGCATCTCCCCCTGTTTTTCCTGTTCTGTGTCAACTGCGAGGTGTGCAGTCAGGTTACCCCTGCTGTGCATTTGGAGAGGGTGGTGACACGGGACCTGCAGTGAGGACAAGAGCCAGGCTGGCTGTGACCTTGCATGGGGCTTTGAAAGGAGACAGGCCTGGCAGCCACGGGTTCTGCGCTGCATGGTGCGTTGGGGGTGGAAGTTCTGCTGAAGCAGCTCTGCTGGGGAAGGTGGGAAGCAGGAAGGGGCAGCCAGAGGAATTGTGCCCGGTCATTCTTGCTGTTCTTGAAGCAAGATGATGAGAGTCCTCTTTTTCTCCCTGTGCCGGTCGTTGTGCACAACGAGGATGCTGAGTCCAGTTGCCATGGCAAACTGAGGGAGTCAGAGCACGTGGTGCTTGCCTTCCTTTGAGATGCCAGTCACAAATTCTTCCTGACAGGTACAAGAGACTCCTTGTATCTACTCAGTGTTGAGTCCTGGATCTTGATTCTTGCTCTTTCCAAGCTTCAAGCACAATTTAGGTGATTACACTTCACTGTGCCTGCCTTCCAGCCAGGTGACCGATGCCTGAGCATTGCCTGCTCACTCTTAGAAGATGGATAAAAGAAGTCCCCTTCTAGAAAATTCAATAATTTGATCCTTACAGGGATTATCCAGCTCTAGGAACTAAAAGAAAAGCAGTTCTTAGCTTAGCACAGAGCATTTCAAGCTTCTCTGCGGAGTTACCAGCTCCTCATTTTGTGCTGATGAGATTTTTCAGGTCTCTGTGCTGCTGAGGCCCAGGGAATGCCGTTATTGAGGACAGGAATGCTCAGCTGTAGCCAGGGTAGTACAGGATGGTTGTGGGCAGCCAAGTGATTTGCAGGGAAGATGTGCACGTGTGTGTGCTGCGTGGGACTAGGAGCATCCGTCCCTTCTTTGAGAGCCTGGTGGATTTTAATGTTAAATACCAAAATTAAGGTCTAAGTGTGCCCTTATCCCACTGGTGATTTTCCCTTCTCAAAAACCAGTCTTCTCAGTATGGGGAGCTGACCCAAATCTGTCCTTGGTTTCCAGCAGCAAATGGTAAAATCTGTACTGAGAACCCTTGGAAATTTCCATCTGTGCTCCAGCGTTGCAGTAGCGCTTTGAAGTAAAACTGTTCTGCAATAGGGGATCTCTGAGCGGGCAGAGGTCAGGTAACCCTGTTACTGCGACGAGCTGCAAACAACCCTGCCAGTTCTCATTCAGTAACAGTTGGGTAATAGTGAAGACTATCGGTCTCCAAGACAAATACTGTAAAGATAAGGCAGTGTCAAATGAGTTGCCTTTGCCTTTTTTATTGCTTTTTAAAAGGGCTGACCATGGATGCTGGCAATGCCGGGCTATTTCCCTCCAGCAGCACCGTTGTGCTGCAGTAAAATACTTTGTGGTAACTTTTTTGTAGGCATGCAGTCAGAAATCTATAATGTGCTGTGCTCAAGTCCTGTGCTTGAGAGTTGTTAAATGTTAATGGCCCTTGAGCATGTCCTTACGTGACTGCTTTGGGTCTGGGTGGTTGGAGTTTGGGCGCTATGGTTCGTATAGAAAAGCAAATGAAAGGTTGCAGATCTGCACGGTGAAGCAGGGAGAAAGAATGAAACATTTGGGCGTGCTGGATAAAATGAAGGTGGCCTGGATTTTATGTAAGGTAAATGGAGATGGGAAACATCCTCTCTGGTTCCTGAAAAAGCTCTTGTGAAGCCGTTGCTTGGTTTGTGCCCCCATTTTCTGCACCGGTTGACACAGTTGCTGTTGTCACTTATTTAACAAATTGGTGCAAGCACAAACAAGGACAAAATAAGCATCTTCTAATATGAACATATTTATCTGTTCTCGTCCCCACGGCTTTCCCGTGAGCAACAGTTCTTACTGGGCAAACCTTAGTGCCAAGTATTTAATCTGGTCCATGAGGATTCAGGAGTGCCCAGAGCAGGGTGGCTTCCTTTGGATGTTAGGGGTATCTCTAACGAAGAAAGAGGTGCTGGAGCAGCCTCTTCTCAGGAGGATGTAGGAGAAATGTTGGATTGAGAGGTAGCTTAAGGTCTGTAGCAATCATTTACTACATGCCATGGAAAATGTATAGTGCTCCAGAGTTATAAGCGCAAGAAAGTTGCAGTTCAGGGTAACGATAAGAGGAATCCAACACCACCTCTGCCAATTCATGAGATAAATATAGATTGTGTATTGCTGCTGTAAACCTTTGACTGCATGGGAGGGGCCGGGAAACCCTGAGCATGCCAAGATGATGCTCTTCTCTCAGTCTGGAATTCCTTGTTTACTCCATGTTTGTCTTGCCAGTACTGTGACTGCTGACCATGCTGAACGGCCCCACGTCCCTTTGTCTCGTGTGCTCCTCTGTTACTTCTCAGTGCAGCACAGCTGGACACTGGCCATGTAGGAACTATCTACAGTTCATGTTTTGTCCTCCTGCCCTCCTATGCTGCTGAGTCCGGTTCTGCCCCTTCACTGTGCGTGCTGGGATGGTTTGGTGATGAGCCAACTGATTGCCTGGCCTTCTTTGTCCATCAGGACGCTCAGGCAGGATTTGTGTGCTCAGGAGCGCACTAGGAGCCACAGCTGAGCAGTGCTGAAAAGACCATCATCATTTTATTTTACCGGTCTTGTCGCTGTTTTTAAGGTTAACTTGAGTTATGTGTGGGGAGCGTTATTTTCCCTTGTAGCATCCTTAGACCAAGACAGTGGTTAAGGAACAGCAACGTTCCCCGGACTCCAGGAAGAAGAGCAAGAATCTGTTGACTGAACTCGGTTAGTGCCACATAGCCGTGGCCCTACACTATTTTTTTCTCTTTCCCTAACTTTCCAAAACGAATCAGTCAGTGTTTTGCACAGTGCTGAAATTTCCCAAGCTGTTTCCTCCAGCGATTCTTCCCCAGTCCCTCGTGGCAGACATGGGCTGGTCCTTGGTGCAGAGCTGCTTGGCTGGAGCTCCTGCTAACAGGCAAACGCGTTCCCTCAAGATCATGCTCCTGTGCTCTAGTTTTGGTCCCATGCAGAGTAATAATCGATGCCTTTGTTGCCTGAACGCAGAGCATTTCTTCCAGAAGGCTCAGGCAAACACCGAACAATAGTGGTAAATGTTTAAAAGCCAAGGACGTGGGGTTAATCTCCACTTTTGGGCTGTGACCTCCCAGTGCTCCATGGGCATCCCTGCTGGGAGCCATCTGCAGCAGCCTGCGTGCCCACGGGTCAGGCGTGATGGCATCGCTGTCGGCTGCGTTCCTACACCGTGTACCTGGTAGCAGTGTCTGGAAGGGGCTGTTTTGCTGCCTCCGTGCTGGCTGAGGAGCGGCCGAGCGGCGGACTGGCTCCCACAGCTTGCTCGCGCTCTTGGGGATCTGGGGCAGCTCAGCTGTCTCCTGGAGCATCAGTGAAATGCCAGCATCACTTGTACAGCACTTTGAGACCTATTGGTGAGAAGGAGAAATCTGGATATGTGTTACATTAATCTCTCATAATAAATACCCTGTAAAATAAATGGAACTGGATTCCTTTAGTGGCAGTTAAAATCCCTCTCAACGCAACCCTCGCCTGGCTGTGCGAGGAGATGTGGGGGCAGATGAATTGATGTACTTGCTGGAAACCTGCTCAGATCACTGTGGTCTGCGAGCTGATAGAATTGAATCAGGTACGTTCCTGTTCCACAGGTCCACGCTGGGAGTTCAAAGAAGAGCCCCAAAGACCAACCAGCCCCACCACTCTCCATTTTCCAGTGATTTTGATAACTTGCTGCCAAGATCTTTTGTCTGTAGGAACCAAGCTCTTGGCAGGGGAAAAGAGTTGACAGAGGCTTGATTAGTGGTGCCTGACCTGGGATTCCTTCGTAGCTCTGGCCTGATCCTTGTCTGTCGTGTGGCCGGCAGCAGCCCTCCCTGGGACAGGCAAGTGGAAATTTCCTTCCCATCCCTGGTGTCTTGTGAAAACACCATAAAACATCCGTGGCGTTCTTTACCTTTGCTTACGAGAGGAAAAAAACTATCTATAAACCTCAATCCGTGATTACCCACCACAAACATGGAACGCTGCAGGATTGCTCAAGGAGGTGAAATGCCACAGTGCTCGGCTCCCGCGGGGTGGGATGCAGCCCTGCTCAGCCGGCAGGCGCATTCCTGCTGCACGGGATGTGATGCACCCAGAGACCCGTGTGCTGCGTGGCCGGGGCAGGGGCTGCTGTGCCCATCGCAGTGCCCAGCATCCCTGGCCAGCCTGCAGCCACCCGTCCATCCCCCTGCTCGTGCTGCCTGCAGCCCCGTGGCCTCTGCTGTGGCCTGGCTTTGGCTTTCTGGGGGGTGACCCCGTACGGGGCGCAGTGGTGTTGGGGAGGTTTTGCAGTAAATGTTTGATCAACATCACGTTTCAAGGTTGCTGGTGGATCCTTTGGCACCCTCATCACCAATCTTTTATTTGAGGGCCTTGCAAGGGGGACAAGGACCATCGGATCTGCCTGATCCTGCTCTGGGAGCTGTGGGCAGGACATGGGTGGAGGCTGGGAGGAATGGGCTGTGACTGTGGTTTGGGCAGGCTCCTTTGGTGCCTCGAGGCAAGTGGGTCACATTGCCTGCTCTCTGGCTCTGTAGGAAGAGGTTCAGTGATGTGGCTGTCTGTGCTGATGCCGTCTGAGGATTTAAAACCCCTTAAATGTTCCTGTAGAAACACAAAGTAAGCCCTGTGTTTGCCATGCCCAAAGCTACCAATGTCTGACTGCTTTATAAGGAAGCTTCTTCCCTCCCTGTGTAACCTTGGGCACGGCTCCATGTCCTGGGCTGGCTCCAAAGGCTGGCTCAGTTTGCCCCACTGCGTCCAAGCAGTGACTCTGGATGCCCTTTCCCAGGGTTCAGCCTTTCCCCTTCCACCTCATACATCCCCTTCTGCGCACGTTTTGGTGTTCCCAATTGCACTGTGCCAGGAAGGGCTCTGGGCTTAGACTTAATTACACAGAACTGAGCCTTGGCCAGGAGTGATTTTTCACAAGGAGTGGTTTTTCCCTCCCTGGAGCTACCTAAGCCATCTCCCAAGGCATTGCTGGGTCCACGTGTGCCCCCGTGCACATGATGCTGTGGTCCCTAAGGCACGTGCTACCTCTTGGCAGCACAAGTAGGGAATCGGTGTCTCTGGGCTTTGTGAAGGTGCTGGTGCTCTGGGTATCTGTGTGAAAGGAATCACGTCCTGAGTGTTGGCAGAAAACCAACACTGTGTTGGTTTACAATGACAACAACTAAAAAACTCCAGGGAAAAAAAGCCCCAAAGCCTTGAACCCAGGAAAGGCAGTGATAAAGAGCTTTTTATACTCCTGGGGGCTGGCCTATCTGCTTTTATTGCCCCGGGTTTTTTTAGCAATGTAAACCCAATCCATTTTTTAGAGCCTCCCATACACTCCCTCTTCACACAGGTGAAGGGGAGCCTACCAGCAGGACAAGCAGGGTGCTCCTCGAGTGTCCTCATCCCTCCATTGGGGCCCCTCAGGGACCTGAGCCTGCATCTCTGGTTTCTCAAGCCCTCTCCTCCGCAGCATCTCTGCGATCGTGCCTGGGGCCGGCTGCCACCAAGGCTCTGCCTGCTGTCTTTCAACCCCACTCATGGCCTCTGGTGAGCGTGGCCACCCGCTAGCGATGGAGGCAATGTTGGACACCGATGTCAAGTCCAAGCCCTCGCAGCCTCACTGGTACGAGCGCTACGTCCAGCCCTGTGTGGCTGAGCTCCTGGGCACTGCGCTCTTCGTCTTCGCCGGCTGCCTCTCCGTGGTGGAGAACACAGAGGGCACGGGGAAGCTGCAGCCCGCCCTGGTGCACGGGCTGGGCGCAGGCGTCATCGTTGCTATCCTGGGAGACATCAGGTAAGGGCAGCTGGCACCTGGGGCTGCACAGGCTCCGTGCTCCACACCCCATCCCCGGGGCTGGCACTGTCCCCGCTGCAGCATCTGCACCATCTCCAGGCATGGATGGGGGGAGTGGGGTTGTTCAGCCTAGGGGAGAGAAAGCACCGGGGAAACCTTAGAGCAGCCTCCCAGTACTGGAAGGGGCTGCAGGAAAGCTGAGGAGGGAGTTCTTTTCCAGGGCATACGGTGATAGGATGAGGGGGAATCACTTTAAATTGGAAGGAGGAAGATTTAGATTAGACATTAGGAAGAAATTCTTCACCACGAGTGTGATGAAGGACTGACCCAGGTTGCCCAGAGCAGTGGTGGCTGCCCCATCCCTGGAGGTGTTCAAGGCCAGCTTGGATGGGGCTTTGAGCCCCCCTGATCCAGTGGGAGGTGTCCCTGCCCAAGGCAGGGGGTGGAACTGGATGGGCTTTGAGGTTCCTTCTGACCCCAGCCATTCTGTGGTTCTATCCTATGATTCTACGGGAGGAGAGGCTTCCGTCTCCCTCCACGCCACCTTTAGGATCTGTCCTGCCCCAGTATTGGTGACAGCTGCAGCACTGCCATGCATGGCTGCTCAGGAGGTGTCGTCCATAACACCTTTGATTTAAAAGTGTTCATTTGGCTTCTTATTGCAATGTTTTATTTCTAGCCCCTTTTAATAAAAATGATCAAAACTGAAATGGAAGCAATTCCTTCAGGAAGCTGAGAGCTTTCGTTTTAAAAGGCTGTCAGAATGAAACATTTAGACCCGAGTTTGCTGCTCCCCTGTGTGTTTTCAGGTGAAAAAATTGGATTCCGTTTACAAATGCTTTTGATTCCTCAAAAACAACATTTAGACAAATGTACTTATGGAAAATGGTGGTGTCTGATGCCAAGATATAGATTAATCCTGAAAGGAGAAGCTGAAGCAGCACCTGTGGAGTCTCAATCCCTTCCCTCCAGTCATTCTGCGCAGCCCAGGGACGAGGTGGCTCCGGGCTTTCCCTACTGATTCTCTGGGCAGGGACGCGACCCCAAACCTCCCCTGGCCGGGGCAGGGGGACTTGGCCAGGCTCCCATGGGAACCCTGGGGTCCAGAGCAAACCAACCAGTAATTTAGCAGCACCTGATTAGGAGGGAGAACCCTGCAGGGTGAGGCTTGTGCAACGGGGACTTGGTGACCCGGGGTCTGTGTGCCAGCAGAGCCGAGCCCCATGTTCGCTGCACCCCAAGCCCTTGGCACAGTGAAGCCACAGATGAGGGGAGCAGCACAGGGGGCTTTGTGACGAGGGGCTGCAGAGGCATCCTGGGGATCTCCCACGAGCTCTGTAACCTAGAGGAGCTGGCTCAAGGTCCCGTCCAGGAAGACGTTTTAGTTTAAATTCAGGGTTTTAGACATTTGTTTGTGGAGGGGCTGGAGAGGAGCCTGGCTGCCGGCTGCTCCGGACCGGGTTTCTTTGCAGCTAGGTCATCCTTTAGCTCCCCAGCTCCCACCTTCCCCAGGGCATTCACAGCCAGAACCCAAACCAGCTGAGACATTTCCTAGCCTAAATGACACATCTTCTTGCTCTGGTATGATGGGTCTTTAATTACAGCCGAAGAGTAAGATGTAATTATAGTTCCTAGACACTCTTACTCATTGCCTTCACCAGCAATTATTAGGGCTGATTGGTTATGAAACCTGTTCATTAACGTGTGTCTCGTGGTAATCTGTTTTAATTAGAAGGTATCTGAGTTTGTCTTGCATGTGGCCTTCAAGATGAATGATTTAGGTCTGGCAACAAGTGAACGCTGGCTCCTGCCAGCCTTTCCCAGGGCTGTGGTGGGCTGGATGCATTGTTGTTGTGTTGTGCCTGCACATTTATATCACACAGAGGCAGATAAACCCTGGAAGCCCCAGCAGAGCCCAGCAGTCCTAGTGGGGCTGGAGTATGGCCTCAGCCCTGCCCAACAGCAGCTGTCCCATTCTGTGCCTTCCATGCCAGCCCTGCCAGGCTGGGTACCCGCTCCATCTGTTCCGCTCCCGGTCCTGAGCACAGGGATGGCTTGACTCATAGGATCATGGAATCGTTAAGGGTGGAAAAGACCTCTAAGCTCATCTGGTCCAACCATCAGTCCAACCCCACTGTGCCTGCTAAACCATGTCCTGAAGTGCCACAGCCTCACATCCTTTAAACCTCTCCAGGGATGGAGACTTCCCCACTGCCCTGGGCAGCCTCTGCCAGGGCTTCACCACTCTGTCAGTAAAGACATTTTTCTGTTATCCAGTCTAAGCCTTCCCTGGTGCAATTTGAAGGCATTTACGGTCATCCTATCACTGCTGTCACCTGGAGAAGAGACCAGCACCCACCTCACCACAACCTCCTTTCCAGGAGCTGCAGAGAGCGGTGAGGTCTCCCCTCAGCCTCCTCCGCTCCAGCCTAAACAGCCCCAGGTCCCTCAGCCACTCCCAGAACCCTTGGGCTCCAGACCCTTCTCCAGCTCCGTTTCCCGTCTCTGAACGTGCTCCAGCAGCTCAGTCCCCAGGAGGGGTTCCTATGCTGGAGGTGAACCCCTCACTCATGCTCCTCTCTCCTTTGCAGTGGAAGCCACTTGAACCCCGCCGTGTCCTTGGCCATGTGGCTGGTTGGCGCGCTGAACATCACGATGCTCATTCCTTACTGCATCTCCCAGCTCTGCGGAGCGATGATAGGAGCTGGCCTGACAAAGGTATGGGCACTCGGGGTGTCTCTTTACCCAGGGCAAATGCTGGGGTGCAGGAGCTCCCCCTCTTCTGCCCCCTGCTGCCCAGCCCCTGGGGTCTCCAGCGTGTGTGATGGGGAGGGCAAGGGGGTCTCAGTCCATCAATCAAGAGCACTCATTTCTCACGAGGTGATACAGCTCGGAGGTTTGCTGCATCGACATGGGGCTTGTCTGGTGCTCAGGGCCAGGGTGCCCGATTCCTCCTCCCAGCTCTGCCTGCAGGGCACGGACAACTCACCTGCGGCCACAGGCTCAGGTCTGGCAGTGCCAGGCAGATGTTGGCGTGCCACCTCCCACAGCACTCCGGTGCTTGGGGGAATGAATCTGAGATGGCAGCCGCTCTCTGGAGGTTTGCAGTGCCAGGTTGAGCAGGTGCAGAGCGATGCACGGTACCTCTGCAGCCCCAGTCATTTGCCTGTGGTGTTTGCCTCTGCTTCTCCTCATGGCGCTGCCCTGGGAGGTTCGTTTCTGTTTGGTGCTGCCCGTTTCCAGCATCCCTACTTGGTGCCGTTGGGTTGGTGCCGCTGGGCTGCTGCAAACCCCTCGCAGCTGGATGAGCCTTATCCTGCCCGGAGCACGGGCACTGGCTCATTGCCTTAGGAGATGCTAAGAGCCTTCACTAATGAGTTTATATTTGCCAGACGCTTAGGGCTGGCTTTCAGGAGGAAAGTGATGAGATTAGCTCCTCTTTACCCTGATGCTACGCCCGCCCACGCTGCCCTGACAGTGTGCACATATGCCTGCTCAAGCCCGCAATATGGAGCAGGGATGGCACAAACTGGGCTCTCCCTGTGCAGGCTGTGGTGTCCAACGAGAAGTTTACGAATACCAGTGGAGGAGCCTTCACCACCATCCAGGGTGACAAGCAGATCCCCTTTGCCCTCGTGTGCGAGATCATCATGACCACCTTCATGATCCTCGTGGCCTTCATGAGCGCTGTCAATGAGAAGACCAAGAGCCCGCTGGTGTCTATCTACATCGCCTTCGTTGTCACAGTCAACGTCCTGGTGGGGTGAGCTCACGAGTCCTCTCCCTGCGCGTGTTCCCTCCAGCAGCCGCTGTCACCAGGCACAGTGCCTCGAGCAGGGGAGCAGGATGGGACCATGGGCTGCGGGGATGGATCTGGTGCTCAGAACACCCCGCGATGCTGGCTGAGCAGAGCTCCAAACACTCAGCACCAGGGCTCCTCTGCTCCCTCCCCGGCCAGCACGACAGCTACCACATCCTGCGCTGAGGAGGGGAGAGTGCCCATGCCGGGGATGCACTAGGGTGGAACAGGATGAGATCGGATGGGATGTGCCCCCTCGCAGCGTAGCACAGGACCTGCTGGCCAGGGCAGCTGAAGAGATCCAGGCGCACTGCAGAGCCTGGCAAATGTGTCCACTGCCCCTCTGACATTTGGCACGATTGTAGTTAACTCAGTGATTAAGTTGCAGAGAATTCTGCCCAGTCCCTTCTGATTCACTGGAGGTTCTTTCAGTCTCCTCCAGGATCACTGGTTCCTTCTCACTGCCACATCTCTCCTTGAGTTGCAGGCACGCAGCTCCCAGTGTGACTCTCCCTGTCACAAACTGTCATCTCTCAAACCTGTTCTCTCCAAAAAAGGGAAATATCTTCCCACCTTTCAGAGGGTCCAGACATTTCTTGAAGGAACACATGATAAACGAGAGCAAATTAAATATAAGGTGTCATAGGAAGTGAAGAAGCAAGGTGATCTTGGATGAGATCTAGACTGCTTTACAAAAATCTATTAATTGGATTTAATTCTGGGGGGAGCTGCTGGGCACAGCCCAGCCGGACGCAGGGGAGGCGGGCAGCTCGAGCCCAGCGCGTGGCTCTTCAACCTTTACAAGCACTCGTTATGGGCTGATAAAATCTAAAGGCCACACGGATGATGTTTGTCGTAGGAAGCCCTGAGCAAACAGGAGCGGGTTTATCTGGACAGGTTCCTTGCCTTGTGTCCTCGTGGTGGCTGGAAGTGCTGCCAAGCTCAGCCTCGGTGCAGACGGGCAGCTCGGGCAAGCAGCCTGGCTGTTGTGCCATGCAATCTGATAACGAGTGCATGAAATTATGAATGCTAATGGGTTGTTTAGTTAAGGCAGCACCCCCTCTAGCGGGATTCAGACACTTGTTTAAACACTGCACAATCCCCGTGTGCAAATATTTATCTGTTTCAGTTTTCTTTAATCTGTAAGCGTTGTTGTGTCTCCTGCCCCGCTCCGCTACCTGTGCGTGGTGGGGAGCTTCCCCCCTTTAAAAGCCTGGCTCTGAGTCAGCCCCAAACTAGATGTGTGCTTCCTCCCCATGTGGGGGTTTAATAGAATCATGGAATGGGTTGGGTTGGAAGGGACGTCAAAGCCCATCCAGTTCCAATCCATGTCAGGGACACCTCCCACTGGATCAGGGGGCTCCAAGACCCATCCAACCTGGCCTTGAACACCTCCAGGGATGGGGCAGCCACCACTGCTCTGGACAGCCTGGGCCAGGGTCTCCCCACCCTCACAGCAAAACATTTCTTCCCAAGATCTCATCTCAATCTCCCCTCTTTCAGCTGAAAACAATTCCCCCTCATCCTATCCCTGCACTCCCTGATCCAGAGCCCCTCCCCAGCTTTCCTGCAGCCCCTTTCAGTACTGGGGGGCTGCTCTAAGGTCTCCCTGGAGCCTTTCCTTCTCCAGGCTGAACAACCCCAACCCTCTCGGCCTGTCCTTGTACAGGAGGTGCTTCAAGCCCTCAGATCATCTCTGTGCCTCGCTCCAAAAGACCCACGTCCTTCCTGTGTTGTTTTCCCTGATAACTTGCAAAGAGAGGCAAGTGAAGGCAGGTGCCCAAGGGAGAGCGGCCGCCGGCATCTGTTGGGGCCAGGCTGGTCCCTGTGCTACAGCAGAGCAGCCACCCAGCTCTGGGGATTGTTACGCTGCGGAAACAACTGTCCTGGGACACTGATGGAAGCTGGGGTGGTCCAAATCCAGCAAGAATCTGCCTCCTCTCCTGACACCCCATACCTGTACCTTGCCCTGTCCCAGCACTGAGGGGTTTGGGTGCTGCTCTCCTGCCCTGCATGGCTGACACAGCTGCTCTGTTCCTCTTGCAGAGGCGAAGTGTCCGGAGGCTGCACGAATCCTGCCAGAGCCTTTGGGCCAGCTGTGGTAGCAAACTACTGGGGCTACCACTGGGTTTACTGGGTCGCCTCGGTTATTGCTGCCCTCCTTGTTGGCGTGCTGGCAAGGTACGTGGTGCCCACAGCGGGGAGGAGAGCAGAGCCGTGCAGGGTGACCACCCTTTCCCCGCTGCCTCCCCGCTGCCTCCCCGGGGCTCTACCCTGGCGCTGCCCGGGCTGCTCCCTGTGGCAAGGCTGCAAGCAGCTCCTTTTCTGGAGGGGAATTCAAAGGTTCCCATCCCTTCTCTTCCCTATGAGGAGAGGAGGACCAAAGCAAAGGTTGAACCTGTCTCCAAATTGTAGACTCATGGAATGCTTTGGGTTGGAAGGGACCTTAAAGCCCATCCATTTCCACCCCCTGCCATGGGCAGGGACACCTCCCACTGGATCAGGGTGGTCCAAGCCCCATCCAACCTGGCCTTGAACACCTCCAGGGATGGGGCAGCCACCACTGCTCTGGGCAACCCGTGCCAGGGCCTCACCATGTTTGCCACAAGCATGTCTTCTTGTGGGGTGAGTCCAGGCTGGGGCTGGTGCCGGGCTGGCGCTGTGTTTCAGTTGCACACTTACAATGGCAAAAATGCTAACCTGGAGTTTCTTTCTCTTCCACCTCCCCAAAGGTTCCTGATGGGCGACCGGAACACCCGCCTGATCCTGAAGTGATGTCGGTGTGGGGCCATGTTCGTGCCGTTGTCGCTGGCCTGCCATGGGCAGCCAGAGCAGCTCAGCACAGCCGGCATGAAGCTCCCCACCCCTGTTCCTCACCATCCCACCTCCCTGTGCGTCACCCAGGCAGCCCATGCTCGGGAGACAGTTCGCTTGCACTGCTGGGATGATGGAGAGCAGCCCAGCTGAACCAGGTAGTCCCGTGCTGGTGGCAGGGCTGGGCAGCGCAGCTCCCACCCTGGGCTCCAGCCCTTGCCCAGCCCCTGCCACAGCTGTGGACCAGCTTGCCAGGAGCATCTTCTGACCAGCACCAGTGCCCACAAGGTCCCAGCATCAGCCAGACCCAGCACCCGTCCCACCAGGGCCAGGCCCAGGTTCTTGCAGTGCTGGGGAGCACTGTGCCCTGCAGGGTGGGCACCACTGCCCTGTGCTCAGGGGCTTGGTGTGTGTGGCCCTGGCCAGCAGCCGGGTGTTGGGCTGCTCTCCAAGAGCCTCTCCGGTTCCTCAGGATGGGCAGTGAGAACTGTTGATTCCCAAGCACCCTGTGAGAAGCCTGCTGTGATCCTGCTGAGGTGGGGAGAAGCTGAGCCAAGCAGCCGTGCCTGGATACCGTGCAGCATCACTCGCCAGCGCTGACACAAATCAAAATTCAACTCCTTCATGGCAATACTAACTCTGAGACCCGATGCAGCTCCTCCCTCTGCCTTGGCACAAACCCGCCTGATCTCCCCAGCCCCAAAGATGGTGGCAGGCACTGCGAGGCTCTGTGCCTTGCTCCATGCCACCTCCTGCGTTTGCCTCCTATTTGAGCATCTCTGCTCTCTCTCCATCAGCTTCTTCCTCAGCATCCAGCCCAGCCTCTGCCCCAGCACAGCAGGGTGCTCCTCCAGCTGGTGCCATGGGTCAGCTCCTGGTCCGCGTACAGGTCCAGGATGATGCCAAGTGGCTCTTCATTTTCATAGAATCATGTAGTGGTTTGGGTTGGAAGGGACCTTAAAGATCATCCAGTTCCAAACCCCTGCCATGGGCAGGGACACCTCCCACTCCTGCCTGTGGCCTGCTCCATGGAGGCTGCTGCATAAAGGGATACCAGGAGAAAGGAGCGCTGGTGGCAGTTTGACTTCTGGGATAGCTCTCAGCATCAGGAGACCTGGGCTGAAGCACCAGTTTAGTGCCTGGGCTGGGTCCCTCCCTCCCCTGACGGAGGATGAGTGTTGGGGGTCAGACGCCGAGGGGAGGGGGTGCCTTGGCAGAGGGAGCTGCTGCCATAATCAGGAGGAGTCGGCAGCGCGAGAGTGATGGAGCTGCGTGGGCAGGGGGAGAGGAGCCAGCGCAGCAGCTTTGCGTCAGCCGGGTACCCATCCCTACGGCAGCTCGGCCCTGACTCATCGTGCAGGCTCCCCAGCCTCCGCCGTGGGGGGATCTGCAGGGACCGCATTCCCACTGCTCAGGGGGCTTGTTGGGCATTAAACCGGCATGCGGGTGTCCTGTGCGTACTCCCAGCCCAGCCCCAGCACAGAATCCCCCAAGTTATTGCGTTGAGTCACTCCTAATATTACAAACCTTTAACTTGGAAAAGGTCCGTTGCTCTGCCAGGCCTGCAGGTGTGGGTCTGTGGCACCCCTGGGGAAGGGGCTGTGACGAGAGAGCCGTGACCTCCCAGCGGGGCTGCCCACCCTGCCCAGCACCCGAGGCACCAGTGTGCAAACTGGGCTGGAGGGCATGAGGGGACGGGAATGGGAAAGGTCCAGGCTGCTGCAAATGGGAGCAGCAGGACCCTCCCAGGGCCAGGATGGGTGCACAGGGCTCCGGCTTCTCCCCCTCTCCTGCTGCCAGTGGGAACCCCCTGGGCGAAGCAGATGTTTCCTACTTCTCCTCCTCCTGGGCTGCTCCACGCAGAGGCAGAAATGTGGCTGCTGTGGCAGGGAGGGCGTTCCTGGCTTTCTGCTGTCCCCGTGGGGCTGGCAGAGCCCTGCACAATGTCACCTCTCTATTTTCAGCTTGCTTGCTTTTTTTCCCAGCCTGAGAGGTGACCCCCCCGCCCCCAACGCACACACAAAGATGTGTTCTCTTCTAGAAAAGGACAGGGCTGTAGAGATGCTGAAGTGAGGAGAGGCCAGAATTAAAGCACCCCTGGCTCAGGGCATGTGTGTCTGGGGGGACGTGCACCCCGCAAGGGGCAGCACGGGCCCCCGGGGAGCCGGGACGCAGGCAGCTGCTCCTGCAGGAAGGAAAATGATGCAACCTCCAGAAGAAGACAAATAGCGTGAAGATGTCGCTAGGACAGTTGTCATGACAATGCCACAAAAAATGCCAAGACAAACAAAGACCAAAGTCGCTGCTTCCCCCTTCTTCCCCCCCCTCCCGAGGGACTCTGGGGCACAGGATTGGGTGCTAGTGGGAGCTGGGGGCCATGGGGAGCCCCTGGGGGGCCCAAACTGCCTTGGCCCCTGCTCAGGGTGCAGATCTCTGTTGGAGTGGGGCTGCAGGCAGCTGTGGTGCTCGGGCACCCACCTTCCCCTTTTGAGAGGAAGCGCGACCCTGCGACACCGCAGGAAACACGCTTATGGCTGCAGCTGCCTCTGCACGGGGCTGGGGCTCCCTCCTGCACCCCAGCTCCATCCTGCACCCCAGCTCCTCTGGCACCACAGTTGCAGTTCCTCGCGCACCCCATCTCCTTCCTACACCCTGGCTCCTCCTGCACCTCTGCTCCCGCTGGGACCTCAGCTTCCTCCTACACCCCAGCTCCTCCTGCACCCCAACTTGTCCTGCACCCCAGCTCCTTGTGCACTCCAGCTCCTCCTGCAACCGCAGCTCCTCTTGCACCCCAGCCTCAGGGCCCTTCTCCCGGTGCTGTGGACGGTGGGTGAGGGGTCGCAGTGATGCTGCTGACCACTGCTCGCTGGGTGCAGGTGAGGGGGCAGGAGATGGGGGCTGGCCCACACATGGCCACGTGTGCTTCCTTGGTTTGCTGCTGATGTGTTCAGCACATTCATTTTTCCTTCATCACAATGACTTTTAATAAAGCATCTGTAATACCACGTTGTTTTTCCCCAAGTATTATTAAAGAGCTTAATTTATGCTAATTAAATACCAATTAACTTCCGAACACTTAATGTGCTTTAAGGACATAAAACACAACTTATTCCCATTCAATTAAATTTGCATCAGGCCTGGCCATGGGTCTGCACCACGTTTTTGGTGGCACATGGATCGGCTGCAGAGCCGGGACGTTCCCTGGTGCTTTCCCTGTTCTCTGCAACTGTTGGGATGGAGAGGTTGGTTGGAAACAGGGCAGGTGTGGGGCACCGGTACTTAATGGGGAGGTAATTGCTGAGGTTTGGGACTGGCAAGGACACCAGCGCTCACATTTCTGAGTACTGAAAAGCCTGGGAATCAGCTCGTCCACGAGAGGCTCTGAAGGCTCTGCAGGCATCATGCACTGATTTGCCCTGGCACTATGGGCCACTGCTGGCGCCAGCGCTTTGGGGACACAGGGTGTGCCCTGAGAACAGCACCAGAAGGATGTTTGTCTGCCCCTGTTTGCCTGCCCGAGCCCCTGCAGCTCTTTCACCGCGAATAAATATCCTAGTTAAACATTGACCAGGGAAGAACGCCTCACTGCCTGCGGTCGGGCTCCCCGGTGCCAGCCCACCCGCTGGAGCAGCCGTGGGTTTGTCCAGGATGGGAGGCTCCTGCTGAAGACCCAAGAGCCATGGGATGGCCACGAGCCGGGCTGCTTGCCCACAGCTCACGCCCAGCAGCAGCTGAGCCCGACCTTGGCTTGTGGCCCCAATTTAACTGAGCTCCTGCCCAGCCTGCGTGCCCCCCCCATCACGCAGGGGCTCCTGCTGTGTTTCATGCCTTGCCCCTGACCTTGACCCACAGCCTGTGCCCCCCGTCACTGCCAGGGTGGCTCTGCCTGCCCTGCTGGTGGAGGCGTGGGACGCAGCCACGGGCATCAGTGTCACGCTGGAAATAGCTGATATGTAGCGAGCAAATGTGTGAATTAATGAGTCGGTTAATTTGGCTGAGCCTCTCTCCTTCCCTAGCTCGCAGACCTGCCCAGCACCCCCCCGGGAACAGGGAATTCACCACGGTCAGGCGGCACCCGGTGCTGCAATGGGGGGGCAGCCAGGTGCCGTGCAGGATGCCCTGGCTTTGTCACGGTGCTTGGTGGGTCGTTGCCCACCCACTGCCCATGCAGAGTGACAGCCAGTTTGGGGGAATTCCCTGCATCCCTGCTGTTATGCAGACCTGGCTTGGGAATGCAGCCCCGTTCCCTGCCTGGAAACACCCCATGGCCATGTGTGTGCGTGGCCACAGCTCTAAACGCAGCCCTGGCTCAGCAGCCCGGAGGCCACAGCTCATCCTTACGGTCTGCAGGAGTGGGGGCACTTCTCCCTGCCGTGTGCCCTGCTGTATGCAGGGCATACACGCCTGGGCAGGTGAGGGATGAGCCAGCTGGGAGGGAGATCTGCTCTCCGGGGACCCTGTCTGGGATCCCAGACATCGACGCTGCAGGACTGAGTCCCTCAGACCCAGGTCCATTGCTGCACGGATGTCCCTGAGCTCACCTGCAGGAGCGCGGCGTGCGACATCAGTCCAGGTGGTAGGGAAAATGGAGCTGGAGAAGCAATAACTCTGCACATTAGCAATAATGAGACAACAGTGCTTGCAACAAGAAGAAATGAGCAGGGCTGCGAGCTCAGGAAGGCGCTCCGCGGTGCTGGCTCCATCGTGGTTGTTTCCTCAGCGGTGGGGCCTCACCGAGTGATGTTTCCCTGCCTGCGCTGCACCAGGCTTACAAAAGGCTTTTCATTCATGGGCAGAGCAACACCTCCCTGTCCCCTCCGCCTGCTCCCCACCACCCCTGACCCCGTGGCCCAGGAAAGGAGGAGCCCTCAGACATTTTCCTTTCCAGTTCTCCCCTCAGAAGGATTAGAGGTGGCTGGCAGTGCGCTCCTCTAAAGCCTCCTCTTAAAATAGCAGCGGCCCTGGGCAGAGGCAGCACAAGATGCCAGGAGAGTGGCTGCAGTGAGGTGTGATGGATGAATGCTTTTTGGAACATGTCCCATGAGAGCGTCTGGGAATTCTCACTTTGCTCTGCTGTAAAGGTTTTCTTTGCCAGTTTACAGCTGGAGAAATCACAGACTTAAAAAGAAAAAGTGATTTAATTCTTTAAGCTGATTCTGTGGGAACCGCAGTGGCTGCGGAGGGTGGACACAAGCAGCAGCGAGAAGGGATGGCTGGAGGCAGCAGGATGCTTTGCCCCTCACCAGTGCCTGCGGGTCAAGGTTGGAGCTGCTCCCTTGGCACCAACCTTCTCCTCGGCTTCCTGGCTCCCTCCTCCCTGTGCGACCAAACTGGGGGACTCCGGCCCATCCAATGTAAAAAAACCCTCATAGTCATGAATTGCACTAAAATCCAGATGCAGGGAAGGCAGAGGCTTGCAGAACTTTCATGAAAAAGCCAAGGGCTGTGCAGCCCCTGGGCTCCTCTGGTGCTTGTGGGTCTACAAGAGCCTTGCAGGGGAGAGGGGGCACTGGAGGGCACCTGCAGCGAGGGGCTGCGTGGGAGCGGGGACCAATGCAGCCTCTGCAGTCCTGGTGCTGCTGGCAGCCCCAAGGGAGCAGGCAGGATGGCTACTGTGCTCACAGAGCTGCCAAGGCAGCTCACAATGCAGCTGGTATGTCTCTCCCAGCCTACCCTGTACCCATCTCCCAGGTTTCTGTGCAAGCCCTTGGAACACCCTGCTTGCCACCCAGGGTGCTGTTGGCACAGGGAGATCCCATGGGTGCTCACTGCCCGGCTGGGGCGCTCCGGGGGTGAACGTGGCGGTGGCTGTGTAGGCACCAGCACGGGTGTGCGGGGGACAGCGGAGGTGGGCGATGACGTGTGGAGCTGGTACCGCACGTTAGCTGGCATCTGCATGTAGGAGATGAGGAGCGAGGCGATGGTAAAGGGAGTGGGAGTCTAAATGTATTCTGGGGAAGCTTTTAGAGCTGTGCCATTAACGCGGTCCAGGCAACGCAGGGGTGGGGACAGGTTCATGCCCTCTTGTGCTGGGTGGTGCCCAAGGGGTGTGGGAACACATCTGGAAAGCAGGCAGCGTCCCTTTCTGCTGTGCCACGTCCCTTTCTGCTCTGCCACGTCCCTGTGCCACCCAGGAGTGCTGCACCAGCCTGCACTGCTATGGTTACTCTGCAGCCCAAGCACAAGGCACAAATGCCAGAGCAGCCTCCCTGCTCATTGGCATATAGAGATATAAGCAAAGAGCACTAACGAGCATCACCAGCACACTCAGAGCTCTGGGGCTTCCGTGAACACCGGCAGCCAGCGAGTTGGGGTGTTTTACAGGGACCAGGTGAGGGCATCCCCAGCCCGGCTTTGGGGGCCCAACTGAGTGGTCCCAGACCTGGACCCCATGGCAGAGCGGGAGAGACCCCAGAGCAAGGCTGGTGGAAGGGAAACTGTGGGAGGGGGAATGGGCTTATCCCTCCCTCCCACTCCCCACCCTCTACTTCTGCTTCTATTCCTCATTTCATTGATCTTTAATTTCTTTTCGCTGTCATCAGCAGCCCACTCGGGCTCCCTGGAGAGGAGACAACACGGCTGTGTCCCTCTGAGGAGGGAGCCCAGGGGAAGGGGTTGTGGGGGGGGTGGGACCCCTAAACCCCACTTCCTCCCGGCTGGCAGGGGAGCAGGGCTGCTCTTGGCAGGGGGGGCCGCACACCCGCTGCCATTCCGCCTCGCTTTCCCCAGCACCAAAGCGGTTCTTCACCCGCTTCGCTTGAGCTGGAAGGATTTACATTTTAAAGGGTTTTTAAAGTGGATTTGGAGAGGTTTATTTCCAAGTGATTTTTTTTCCCCCATCTTTTGCCATGTGAATGTGGAGAGGCAATAACAGAAACCACGCAAGGCAAAGCCACGCGTAACTCAGTTGTGCTCTTGCAAATGTGATGGGAGTGGAAGGCCAGGTTCAGCCATGGAACTCCTGGCCCTCGCCATCAGCCTTGCTGCGAGTAGAGGTGGTAGAGGTGTGTGAGCAGGCTATGGTCCCACTCCCCAGCCCACGGGGCCCCTCTTCACCCCCATGGCTCATCCTCGACATCACGTTTCCCAGTGGAAACACTGTTCTGCTCCCCAGAGGAATGGTCACCACATGCCCTCCACCCCTGCACCCAGCACTGGAGCCAACACAGGCTGCTGATCACCATGGAGACCCAGAAGGAGGATTTTGAACCATGATAGAGAAATTTCTGCCCCCCTCCCCAGCCTGTCATCTCGCTGGACTGCAGAGATAACTGCATGACTGCACACGAAACCATGCACCCCATCTCCAGTGTCAGCCACAATGGAGGTCACTGGTGATGACCCATGGGCTCTGCTGGGAGTGGGCAACATCGAGCCCACCGCTGGTGTGTGCTGGCCTTGGGACAGCGTCCCCTTGCTGAGATGCTCTTGAAATGGGCTAAAGCCACCTCCCATGCTGGGGCTGTGAGCCCAAGCAGAAGGGCAGTTTCCAGCCCTCGTCACCCTTCCCCTGGGATGCCTCGGTTCCTTGCCAGGACTTCAGTCTGGATCATAGAATCACGCAATGGTTTGGGCTGGAAGGAACCCCAAAGCCCATCCCGTTCCACCCCCTGCCATGGGCAGGACACCTCCCACTGGATCAGGGGGCTCCAAGCCCCATCCAACCTGGCCTTGAACTCCTCCAGGGATGGGGCAGCCAGCACTTCTCTGGGCAACCTGGGCCAGGGCCTCCCCACCCTCATCATGAAAATTTCTTCCCAATGTCTAATCTAAATCTCCCCTCTTCCAATTTAAAGCCGTTTAAAGCGCCCTTCTTCCATGGTGATGGGGTGGGTCAGGAGCATTTGTTATCCCTGCACTGCAGGACCACCTTTGGGTGGGAGCTCATCCCTGGGCCAAGCAGAGAGCAGACAGGACCCCCCAAACCTGAGATCACAGCTGGCAGAAGCATCACTGCCCCAGGGCACAGCCCATCTCCTCCAGACCCTATGTTATCCATTGCCCTAACACAGGGATCTGCCCTCAGTGGCCAATGCTGCCAGCAGGACCCGAAGGACCAGGTTTTGATTTAGAAACCAGAGTTTCTATCGCTCTGCTGCCACTGGGTTTCTCAGCTTTTGGAGGGGATCAAACGCTGGGGGTTTTATCAGCGGGGAATCAGAGCAACAGAACTTACAAGCATGGAGATGCTTTGGATGCACATCACTGGCTATGCCAGCATCCGAGTGAGAAGCAGAGGGTGAAGGATCTCGCCGGAGCAGCAAGACAGGCTGGAGCAAAGGCTCGGCGGAAGGGGAATGCTAATCGGGATCTGTGCTGGCAGCAGCCAGAATGCTGCACAATAAATAGCCATTTTAATTACCACACAATATTTACAAGATTGCTTCCTCATTTGGGAAATTAAAACAAATGCTCCATCAAAATGATCAACATTGCACAGAGAAGCAGAGGGCTGATAAAGAAATACGTTGGCTGCTAATGGAAGAGTAATTGGCACCTTGGTGCCGCCAGGGCTTTCTCCTTCGCTTTGCAGCCACAGTGCAGATGATGGCAAAGGGCATCCCTGGCCTCGATAATGCCCAGCTGAGATGAGGCTGGGGGCCCTTGCCAGATTGCCCAAGACTGTGGTGGGAAGGGGCAGGACTGGGGGTTCCAGCATCTCAGTCCCTCCAAAAAGTGGACACGTGAAGGTTGGGCAGAGGGGACAGTTAGGTGAGATCTTAGGAAGGAATTTGTTTCTGTGAGGGTGGGGAGGCCCTGGCCCAGGTTGCCCAGAGAAGTGCTGGCTGCCCCATCCCTGGAGGAGTTCAAGGTTGGATGGGGCTTGGAGCCCCCTGATCCAGTGGGAGGTGTCCCTGCCCATGGCAGGGGGTGGAATGGGATGGGCTTTGGGGTTCCTTCCAGCCCAAACCATTGCGTGATTCTGTGATCCAGACTGAAGTCCTGGAAAGGGACCGAGGCATCCCAGGGGAGGGGTGACGAGGGCTGGGAACTGCCCTTCTGCTTGGGCTCACAGCCCCAGCATGGGAGGTGGCTTTAGCCCACTTCAAGAGCATCTCAGCAAGGGGACAAGGATTCTATGCTGAGCTGCAAATGCCTTCCACATGGCCACTTCTCCTGGCTGTGTCTGCCTGTTCTGCCTGCCTGTACCGCTAGCTACGAGCTACCCCCGGCTTTGCTTTTCTGCCCATCCCCTCACGTTATTTCCCATGCTTCAGGTCCTGGGATCATGTGAGGATTTGGGATTCAGCCTTGATTTAAGAAAAAATGGTGACACAGAGGAAAAAATCTCTCAAACTGCAGTCATGGAGGGGCACAGGGCAGAGTGGAGTCACCCTCAGGCTTGGCTTCCACCTATCCCAATCCAACCACCCCCCCCCCCCCCCCCGCATTCTCCTCATCTCCTTTCCCCCCCCCCCTTTTTTTTTTGCAGCATTCCTGTTGCCATGGGAACGGTGGCATCCCCAGTTGGGTGGAGAGGCTGGGCAGTGTGGAGCTGCCAGGTGGTGTGGAGAGAGCTTGCGGCTGCCCAGAGCATCCCGGACACTGGTGGGAGATCCCACAGATGAGGGGATCCCATGGCAGGGGTCCCATGGGTGAAAGGGGTCCCAGAGGCCGCAGAGTCTGGAGAGCAGACAGGGCACCCTGTGGGCACTGTCGTTGCTGGGATGCATCAGAACTGGGTCAGGCAGGAGGCTTCCAAGGACATTCGGAAAAGCAGCGGGATTTAATTATGTTCAGATATCTGCTGCCAGGCCAGCAAGTCATTCCAGGGAGGAGATTCCACCTCAAATGAATTAGGAAGGGGAATGGCAGGATGGCCCTTTGGATGCCAAAAGACTGGGATGGATGTGGTCCAGCCAGAGCTCAGAGTGCTGAGTTTCTCACCTTCTGCTTATTCCAGGAGCAGGCAGCCCTGGGCAGGGAGGACGCCTGAGAAAGCCCAGGTGACATCTCACAAGTTGTCCTCCGGCCCCAGTGCTGCCCTGGGGGATGCAGAAGGAACTGGATTTCCTGGAGATGTTGGCAAGAGAGAGCTGGGGAAAGCAGCTGACTCAGTGGTTGCTGGTGGAACACGGACCTTCATTCAATGTCCCTGGAGATGTGACCACCATGGGTACTGAGGGTTATTTTCCCTTGAGCACGCTCCTGCAGCTCCCAGGCTGGATGCAATGAATGGAATGGCCATGGCTTGGCATCCACACACACCAAGGAGTTAAGAATTCCCCTGAAGACGAGAGCTTCCATGGTGCTTTGTACCCAAGGATCTGTTGCTCCCAGGTCTCTGTGGTCCTTCCAGCTGCCCTGGGCAAGGGCTGGGTGATGCACTGCAGAGCCAACAACTTCCCAGTTGCTGCAGAGCTCCCAGGTCCTAGAGGGGCAGGAAGGAGCCTGAGGAGCCACAGCTGGTAGAGGAAAGCCAGAAAACAATTTACAGCTTCCTCCAGATGGCAACCGGTACGATCAGGCTGACACAGACAGATGAGCAAGCCTAAGGGAGGGATAAATAAACCTTGCAGCTCATCGAGTAAACCAGCCTGCTGCCATTTCCAGCAGAAAAATCCCTCTCAACCAGTGCTGAGCTCCCTTCCCCTCACTGGGAGAGGGCCTTGGCAGCCAGGGGATGCACCGGGGCAGCCTGGCACCCGCATCCCTCCAACCTGCACCCTGGAGATGCCCTTACGGTGAACGAAACCCA
The DNA here is from genome assembly GCA_033558235.1 of Neomorphus geoffroyi. NCBI lineage: Eukaryota > Metazoa > Chordata > Aves > Cuculiformes > Neomorphidae > Neomorphus > Neomorphus geoffroyi. The sequence goes on from JAUMJM010000038.1 coordinate 3,183,347, forward strand.
AGAGTAGCTGAGGCACTGCTGTGCGAAACCCCAACCGAGTCATTCAGTCAGAGACGAGTGAAAACCTCATGCAAATGTTTTCTATTCAAAAATCCTTTTGATTTCTAAATTAACAAAGCAGTAAATCTTTCTAGGGGATTTTTTTTTTTGGGTGAAACATTCTCAAACGTTTCTGGAAATCCATCAGCAGGTTGGGTATTCTCCGGTCTCAGTTTTGGCTTTCATTGCTTTTCCTCCCCAGCTTTGCCTGACTTTAAATGTCTCAGCATTACCATGAGGTCCCACGGTGCTCCACGCTGTGCAGAGCAAACCAGTGTGGCTGCAGCTCCGGCACCGGAGTCTCGAAGACTTTGCCAACTGGAGCTCGCTCACCTGCAGTGGAACCTGCAGGAGGGAACCCAGCTGGAGATGAGGGGCCACCGCTGCAGATGGCAGCAATCAGTCCGCAGTGAAGCTTCAGACAGGCTCGCGTGGCCACCGCTCCTCCAAGGCAATTGAGATGCCCTGGCTGTGGCTATTGCAGTCCATCAGTGATGCTCCAGTAACACAAACCTGCATGTAAGGATACAGGGGTAGGCACAGCCAGGATCCTCCACCTCGGCAGCTGGGAAAGGGGCTGGTGGCATCCCCAGTCTTCAGGGAGTGGTGGAGCATGTGCGTACATGTCAAGGTGAGGGAGAAAGGGTGAGGCAGGAAGAGCAGCCAGGAGAGCGCTATGGACAGGGGAATGAGGAGGGAAACCCATGTCTGGCTGAAAGCCTCCATGAGCCTCTCCCACACCTCTCCTCCTCCAGCTCTGCTGCAGTGCCCAGGCACACTCCCACCAGCTGCAGGGAAGAGGGGGTGGGAAGTGGGATGAAGGGACAGCAAAGCAGGACCCCAACATGCCAGGCCCACAGCTCTCATCTTCAAGCTAGAATAATCTCCAGTGGAAAATAACATGAGATAAAAGTGCTGAGAAAAGGCAAACCTCACCCCATGCTGATGTGAGAGCTGTGCTTTTATCTCAGGTGTTTTTCCTGGGAAATGAGTAGACCAGCTGGAGAGATGGCAGCTCAGGAGCAGAGCAGCTGGGGGAAAGGGATCAGAGTGTGAGATTGATGCTTCAGTGGCACAAGCCAAACCAGCCCTGTGCTCACTTGGAGCAAAAAGACAGGAAAGATCCATCTGATTTTCTGTGAAGCATCTGTGTGAAGGGATTTTGTCGCTCAGGGTGTGCCAGCAGCAGTGCCAGGGTAAGCTGGGGGTGGACAAAGGCCAAAGCCGTCATCATAGCAACATCTACCTGAGGATTTCCTGCCTGGAGGATTTAAGGCACCCAAGCGACAGCGTTCTTGAAGAAACAGGTTCTGGAGCATCCTTCTGCCCCGGGGGGATCACCACATCCCCCTGCCCCACAGCAGGACCCATTTGGGCTCTGTAGGGTGAGAGTTTTGCTGGCTCAGAGGCAGCGGCAGTAAGGGAAAAGGCTCAGCTGTGAGGAAAGCCCTGGGAGGCAAAGCTTAATGAAGAAGTCATTGTGCACCCAGCTCAGCCCTGCCGCCTGTAACTGAGCTTCATTGTTATTTAAATGGAGCTGGGTGAATAACTCTGTGATCAGATCATTTTTCTGAGCATTGTGATGAACGATGTGTATAAAACCAGCCATCTCTGGCGAGGAGGAGCGCTGCAGAGAAATCCGGCTCCTGGGGGGTGGCAGCTGGTGTTTGCCATGGCACAAGTGAATTATTTTGCACCCCAGAGGAGGCAGGAGCAGCTCCAGCCAAGAGATAGGGGAAGGTGACAGGGGCCCGGTGGCATCACTGACACTGGTGAGTGGGTGTGTGGCACTGCTCTACCCCTCTGCTTTGCCTCCAGAACGGGGCTCAGTCCCCAGACACGACAGATCCTGATGGGAGAGGGGTGTGGTGTGTGCCAGGCACACAGGGATTCATGCGTGGATGCAGGGACTGCATTAGTGCAAGTAGCCATGCATCAACTTGAACCCATCGCTTACAGCTTGGGCTTGCTGTTCAGTTTGGGTCTTGCGTTTATAATCCAGCAGAAAATTTAAAAGCTGTCCTTAACTCCGCATGTTGCTGCCTTGCCAGGCCGAGCCCAGTGCTGCCCTTTGCATACCGACGGGGGAAGTGGAGGTGGCTGTGCTGCTCTGCCTCCTGTCACCTTGCTGAAGTCACCTGAGTGCTAACCTTGCTTGGAAGGCAGTGGGAAATCCCCATTGGTTTGAATCAACAGCAAAAAGTAATGACCGCTTGCCAGCTTAGAGTCACAGGACATGAAAGCCACTTATCCATCAAATGGTTTCAGAAACAAGCAGCAAAACCCCAAGGATTTTACCACTGACTTTGTTTAACCAATGGAGCAGGCAGGCAGTTTGATGTGGGCCATCTCTGGGTACATGAAACAGAATTAATTTGTTCTTCCTGAAAGCCAGCAGCCAGGAATATGAAATATTTAAATAGCCTCACCATGTTTGTGATGCGCCGAACCACGCGAGTACCCAATGTGACTGCGCTTACCAGCGCACAGGGTTTGGAATACTTGGTCCCTGCAGCTTTTTGGCAGGTGGGGTGCCTGTGCCCCTTGCTAGAGCAAGCGGAGGGCGTATCGCTGCGGGGCAGCGAGAGACACAGGTTCCTCATCTCATTTATTCCTCTGCAATGTGCTTTGCCTTCAGGAAGGATGGAAGAAACGTTGGTGGGCCTGAAGAACAGCATTGGATTTATGCAAGCCTTGAACAGCAGGCAGTGCGAGTCTGCACGCTGAGCCAGGAAGCAGCTTGCTTGCTTGCTTGCCAGGAACCACTGGGAACTGCAACGCAGGCTGTCCTCAGGCCCCATCTTGCTCTGGACTGCCTGTGAGTCCCAGGCAAAAGGACCAGTTGAGAGCCTGGAAATGGGCACGAGCTCTGCTTCAGCAGGCAGTTGTGTTCTGTGGTAAGATAGAAGATGCTGTTCTGCCTGCTTTGCCCTGGGCAGGTGGACTTGGGGTGGATGGAGCCTTCTTTAACCACCATTTCATAATGCAGTCTCTTTGCTTGCTCATGCCCTCCTGCCCCAGTTGGGTGGAGGGTCAGGACGCACCAGCTCTGCCTCCTGAATAACCTGCACTCTGGGGTCTTAGGGACAAGGTTTCTTTGCTTTCTCTGCCCAGGCTTCCTCCTCTCTGCCAAACACACCTGGGTGTCTCTTCTCCCTGTGTTTGAAGCTGCCCCTGGGTGACGGAGGTGCTCTGGGATGGCATGGCTAGCTGGAGCCCGCAGTGATCCCTGGTAGCCCCACCGCCATGGACAGTGGTCCCAAAGTCCTCAGCAGCAGTCCTGTTTGATTCTCTTCCAGCACAGAGCAGCCCTTTGGCATCTGCACTGCTGGATCAAAACAGGGCTGCTAAAAGATCTGGTGGAGGTAAGTGATTGCTTTTCACATCTGAGACAGGAGCAGTGGCAGTTCCAGCCGAGCATCGCTGTCTGGCCACTCCTGAGGGTTTATGTAATGCTCAGGCGCCAGCGTTTGGGCTGCTCTGGGCGGCTGCGAAGGATGCTCTCACCTCTGGTGGGTGGGTAACTAGGGCTCTCCTCACACGAACGCAGCTTCTCTCTTCCTCACTCTGTCCTCTCTGCACGGAGGACGTGAAACATGCAAAAACTGTGAAAGCAGAAAGGGAAAATCCAGTGCAGCGACGTTTCCTCGCTGCGGGGGGGTCTGCCTGTCACCTCCTCCATCCCCAGTGTCCCCACGTGGCCTAGGGCAGAATGTCCCGTTCCCACTGGGTGAATGGTGGGAATGGCACTGCCCAGAGCAGCAGCATGGCCAGGAATGCCCCAGTGCTGCCCTCTGGGCTCTTTGCCCTGTGTGGTGCCACTGCGGCTGTGCTGCTCTCCAGGGATCGCCTAGGCAGCCTCTTTGGTGGGGCCTGAAGAATCAACTACTGTGAGCAACAAGAAGCTTTTCTAAAGTCTGGTGGGACCAGGGCTTTCCTCCAAAGGAGACAATGGGTGTGCATGGTGATCTGCCCTTTCCTGGCAAGGGCATTTTGGGGGAAAGCTTTAAAACTTCAATCCCTTGCACTCAAAAAAGCAGCGCTGCCTTGGTGGGTACCCCCTGGCACTGGAAGTCCCCTCCAAGGACCCTGACACCCTGCATCCAGCCTGCTGCTCCTTTGTGAGCTTTGGAGTGCATCCGCAGGATGCTTTGCACAAGCTCCACAGAGCTGCAAGGAGTCATGGGGAGATGCACGGCATAAGAGCCAGAGCTGAGACTTGCTGCTCACAGAGGGATGCAGGGAGAGCACAGTAGGTCCTGGGGGATGCTGGGGGGTGAGACAGCATCCACAAACGGAGGCGGACGCCACTGAGCACTGCTGAGACACCTTTACATTTAATTAGAGTTTGACTCTGCCTCCACCTGTTTCCTGTGGCGGATTTAGGTCCCTAAGAAACAAACAGTCAAAAAAAAAGGACAAAAAAATCTGTTCTCTAGCATCTTTGAATTCTTTAGAGAAAGGCAATGTGGGCACCAAGGGAGCGGTATCTCTACAGCAATGCAAGGCTGGAGGCTGCAGTGTGCTTGCCAGGAGCTCGCCTGCACTCCCACGTGAGCAGCTGCTCTGGGATGGAGCTCCTGCACATGTCCCGTCCGCATCAGCAGAGTTAGGGTCTCCTGGATGTGTGGAGGCAGAGCTCGCTTAGGAAACAGGGAGAGTTTTCCTTGTATTTTGGGATTCTGCCTCTCCGCTGGACTTTAGGGCTGGCTCTGCCCATCCGTGCTGCAGGGCTGGAGCTGGTCAGCGCTGTGGGCACCATGCAGAACGCCGGGCTGTGCAATCGCAGCAGTTTCTGGCCTGAACCTCTGCAATTCGTTAGTTGTGGTTCTGGGTTTTTGTTGGAAAGGGTTTGTGTTATTGGTCCCCTGCAACCCTTACTCTGTGGCCTTGCACCAGGCTCTTCTGCTCACGTTTCCCAGAGCGAGCAGCAGCCCTGTGGAGCGCTCCGCGCCTTTCCTTCCACAAAGCAGCTCCTCAGTTGCCTGGTGGGAGGATGAGGTCCCTTCCTCAGGATGTGACTCATGTCTCTATGGGAGCCTGCTCCTGCACCCGCTGTCTCTGCATCTCCCATGGCTGCAGGGCTGCTCTCCCCTCCCCACCTCCCCACCCCCACCCCCAACCCCCCACAGGCCATGGCAAGCCTGGATTTTCCAGCACTGTTCTCCATGGAGGCACCTACAGCCAGGGAACCACAGAATCATGGAATGGTTTGGGTTGGAAGGGACCTTAAAGCCCATCCAGTTCCAACCCCCTGCCATGGGCAGGGACACCTCCCACTGGATCAGGGGGCTCGAAGCCCCATCCAACCTGGCCTTGAACACCTCCAGGGATGGGGCAGCCACCACTGCTCTGGGCAACCTGGGCCAGGGCCTCTCCACCCTCACAGGAAAACATTTCTTCCTAAGATCTCCCCTCAATCTCCCCTCTTTCAGCTGAAAACTGTTCTCCCTTGTCCTATCCTTACACCCTCTGATCAAGAGCCCCTCCCCAGCTTTCCTGCAGCCCCTTTCAGTACTGGGAGCTGCTCTAAGGTCTCCCTGAAGCCTTCTCTTCTCCAGGCTGGACAAGCCCATTTCTCTCAGGGCAAGGACACCTCACGAGCCCCTGGCAGCAGTTGGATTTCAGTGCTCTCCTCTGTCTGATAACAAGAGCCAATGGAGATGGAAATGTGATACAAGACCTGCACTTTTATGGAAATAGGAAAGAGATGGGCTAATTTCCCCTCGGCTCCATGCACTGCACTCCCCTGAGAGGGCCAGTTCCGAGTTATTTGTGTGTTAGTTCTCTCGTCGCACCTGGTGAGACTTCACTTGCATTAATAAATATAACAGTTTCCTTAGAGGAAGGAGGAATGTTCAAGCTGACATTTCAAAGTCCTAAGGGCATCTGGGTACCCAGCTCCCATGAATGTACGGTGTTGCAAATCCTGCCTTTAATGTGAAATGACTGAGTGTACTCAATAATGAAAACACTAAAACAAGAAAAAGAGAAACCAGCCTCCGGAGAGCAGGGACTGTACCTGGCTTTTGTGCTTCTTGGCCCTGCGGGGTGAAGAAAGCTTGTGTGTGAATACTAACAGGATTATCAACACTTACAGGGGGAAATTAAAGACATATTCTCAGTGGTTTCTGCTGCCACTGGGTTTCATATGCAGCAGCTGTGTTTGGAAAAGTGGGTACATACAGTAAAAGAACAACAAAGAAGGAACAAAGCCCGGAGTTTGCCATTAAAATGAGAAGAATTCAACCTAGTTGAGTGCAGCGAGCATTTAGAGTAATACAACACCTTCCTTCACAAAAGTACACAGGAAAGGAATCAAAATGACCTGTTATTATTTTCATTATTGCTCCCATTCCTTCGCAAGCCAAGGGAGTTATTTCTGTGGTGGAGATTTCTGTGCAGCCCAGCAGCGAGCAGGGCTCCAGCCCAGGGCAGCAGAGACCCTGCAGAGCAGGCTTGCGCGGTGGCAGGGCCAAATGAGGAGGGATGCCTGCAATTTGTTCCCCCTTAGCACTGAAATTGCACAGTGCTGGGTGTTCGCAACAAGCCTGTCTGTTTTTAGGGAAAGCCAGCAGCAGCAGGACAGGGCAGCTACGTCTCATTATCGTAATGAACCTTTTAAAGCAGCTGTGTAATAACAGCTCTGGCCCTATTTCTGGTAAGGCTCCTGGGTGCTTAATTCCATAGAACTCGAGGGGCATTCTTCGGAGAAAGAGCTCGTAGGATGGAGGGCTGGGATGCTCTCGGGCCTCAGAAGGGAAATGATCGCATGGCTGCAGAGCCAGAATTAACTCCCACAAACGAGAACTCAGAAATAGTTGCTGTTCGCCGAAATATTTCATAGACTCATAGAATGGTTTGGGTTAGAAGGGAACCTAAAGACCATCCAGTTCCACCCCCCCTGCCATGGACAGGAACTTCTCGCTGGGTCAGGGGGCTCCAAGCCCCAACCAACCTGGCCTTCAACACCTGCAAGGATGGGGCAGCCACCACTTCTCTGGGCAACCTGTGCCAGGGCCTCCCCACCCTCACAGGAAAACATTTCTTGCTAAAATCTCATGGCAATCTCCCCTCTTTTAGCTGAAAACCGTTCTCCCTCATCTTGTCATTACAGGCCTTTGTAAAAAGTCCCTTCCCAGCTTTCCTGCAGCCCCGTTCAGTACTGGGGGCTGCTCTGAGGTCTCCCCCGGCCTTCTCTTCTCCAGACTGAACAACCCCAACTCTCTCAGCCTGTCCTGGATAACTTGAACTGAAACACTGTTACGTTTCAAGAAATGTTGTCTCCTGTTTTGATTTGAATTTTCATTGCCCCGGCTCCCAAACCAGGCACGACACAGCACTGGGATGATACAGGGAGGCCCGGCCGTCGGAGGGGGAAGCTGGCAGATCTGATTTTCAGTGCCAGTGCTTCAGGTAGCAAGAAAGATGGAGAGCAAATACGGTTTGGACGACTCCTCCAGCTGAATAGGGTAAAAGAAGGCCATTATTTGAACTTTAAGTTTAAAAAACCATTCTGTGAAGACCTCTGAGCTGGTGAGCTTTACACCCCTCGAGTGAGCCCTGTCCTGCCTCGGGCAAGTGGCTTTGCCCAGGCTACTCGTGTCTGTGCTGTGGCCACCCCTGCGCCCGGCCCAGCGTGGGGCTGCATCTCAGCTCTGCTGAGCTCCAATCCAACCGCACTGCTCCTGCTGCCGGCTGTGAGGGGCAGAACATCAGCGCAGCGCAAAAGAATTCCAGCTTTGGCTTTGGAAAGCCCAGTGGGGGGTTTGAGGAAGCCTAAAGGGAGGTTGGGAAAGTCTAAACGGGGTTTGGGGCCTAAAGGGAATTCAAGAAAACTTAAAGGGGAGTTTAGGAAAGACTTATGGGAGTTTGCGTGTGTGGTGGAGGCTTGGGAAGCCTAAAGGGGTTTTGAGAAAGCGTTAAGGGGGTCTAGGAAAGCCTAAAGGGGGTCTGGGAAGCCTGGTGGGGGTTTGGGAAGCCTGGTGCGGGTTTGGGAAGCTGCTGCACCCCATTCCAGCCCTGCACTAGGCATCTCCGGTTCCGTGCAGGTGCCCCTCACAACCGATGTGAGGTCAGGCTTTCCTGGGCTGTTTCTGCTCTTGTCACCATTATTATCATTTATCAATCTCCCACCCGTTCCCCCTCGCCTGCCCGGGCAGCAGGGGCAGTGGGGGTGGCTCTGCATGGAGCTGGACTAGGGCGAGCAGAGCCCACGGCCAGTGCTGCCAGCACCAGTGCCCGGTCAGACCGGTGCCCGTCCCGTTACCGCTCCCCTCCCGCCGCCGCCGCCGCCCGCCTGCCCGCCCCTGCGGGACCAGGGCAGAACCGGCGCACGTGCCGTACGCAAATGGCCAGTGGGCGGAGCCTCACCGCGGCACCGCCCACTGCACCTCCCGGCGGCTCCGGCCCCCCCTCCCCGCGCGGTGCTATGCAAAACGGAGCGGGCGGGGCCACGGGCTCGCGGCGCGAGCGGGGGTCGGGGCTTCCATGCAGTGTGGCGTCGGGTAGGGGCGTGGCTCTCTATGCAGACATAGGAACGAGGCTCGAGATACGTAGGTGGGGCGTGGCTCGCTGAGCAGGTGGGGGCGTGGCTCGCTGTGCAGATGAGGGGCGGTGCTCGCCATGCAGATGCAGGCGTGGCTCAGTATGCAGATAGAGGCGTGGCTCGCCGTGCAGATGGGCGTGGCTCGGTAGGCAGATGAGGGGGTGGGGCGCCGCGGGGTGAGTGCCGCGCCGCTCGGCAGCTGCAGCCAGAGGTGCCGCGCGCCGCCAGCCCCGGCCCCGGCTGCGCCGGAGCGACCCGACCCGAACCGAGCCGAACCGAACCGAACCGGACCGGACCGGAGCCGGCGGCCCGCGCACAGCATGGCCGAGCCGCCGGCAGCGCCGGGCCCCGAGGGCGAGGAGGGCCCCGTGCGCTTCGCCCGCAAGGGAGCCCTGCGGCAGAAGAACGTGCACGAGGTGAAGAACCACAAGTTCACAGCGCGGTTCTTCAAGCAGCCCACCTTCTGCAGCCACTGCACAGACTTCATCTGGTGAGAGAGCCCCCCGCGCCCCACCGGCACCGGGACCCCTCCTCTCCATCGCTCCAGTGCCGGGATCCCACACTCCTCCCCCAAGCCCGCTCCGCCGCCCGGACCCCCTCCGCCCTGCCTCACCTGGCCGGCACCGGGACCTCTACTTCACCCGACCCGACGGGCCCCCCTCACCCGGCCTGGCTGCCCTCAGTCCCGCGGTGCCCCCTCTCCCCGGGCCCCCACCCCTTCCCACCGGTGGGCAGGGGCGTTGCGTTGCCGGTACCGGTGTCTCACGCCGCCTCTCTCTCCGCAGGGGCTTCGGCAAGCAGGGCTTCCAGTGTCAAGGTGAGTGTCGCGCTGCTGGGGGGGCTGGCACTGTCACCCCCCTCCCCAGATCCGAGCATCGCTGGCGGGCAGCATCCCGGTGGGACCCGCCGTGCCCATCACTGCTGGGGCTGGCAGGCAGCATCCTAGTGGGACCCTCTGTGCCCATCACCGCCGGACGGCATCTCAGTGGGACCCACCGTGCCCATCACTGTCAGGGTTGGTGGGCATCATCCCAGCGGGAACTGCCGTGTCCATCACCACCGGCAGTGGCGGGCAGCATCCCGGTGGGACCCACCATGCTCATCGCTGGCAGGCAGCATCCCAGTGGGACTTGCCGTGCCCGTTGCCGATGCCTTTATAGTCAGGTTTCATTACCAGACATAAGTGCCCAAGACTTGATATGAATCCCCCCGAAAAAGGCAGAGGGAAGTTGATTGTTTTGAATGCACTGAGCATGGAAACGTGTGTGAATGGCAGGCGGGCTGTGTGCTGGCAGGGTGGCAGTCAGATGCTGTAACTGCGGTCTTGGAGGAGCTTGAATAGCTCAGTTGTGTTGCTGTGGAAAAACGAGGCTTTATAACGACACACGTTGCGATAGCTTCTGGGTTACTACAGTCAGAATTCTTTGTTCTGATAACGCTGTGGTTCTGTAGGGGCTCTTCAGGGATTTATGACGTCCCCTCAGGAAATTGGGGTGAATTAACCGGGCTGGGTTGCTCTTTTAGCCGTTGCTTGGTGCTCTTTTAGCTCGCCGAACAGCAGGTTGCACATGCTCGCAGACAGCCTGGCTAATCCTGGCCATGACGGTGTGAGGTTAAAGCCTGGGCTCGGGATTTAAACAGGCGTGGTGCTTGCGGGCTGGCAGTGAAATTTTGCTTTTATGAATATTTTTATTTTGGTGGGTGGGTGAATCCCAGGTTGAGGTGTTTTTATGTCAAAATTAAACTGCCGTGTAGCTCTAATATCTCAAGAACAGCTCATCCTGGCAGCCCTCATTCGTATCTGAAGTGGAAGACAGTCCCCCCAGGTTACAGGGTGGCACAGAATTTCAGCTCTTGGTGCTGTGATCGCTCCAAGTCGCAGAGGGCAGCTCTGCCTGCTCTGTGCCCGACAGCTGGGGTGGCTGTGGATGGGAGGGCTTCGTCCTGGGTGCTCTCAGGAGCATCTCTGCAGGCGCTCATAGAAGCGGTGCAAGCCTAGCCCAGTCTGAACGGTGCTGCTGCTTATCCTTAGCACTTGCCTTCACTTGTAAAACCTTAAACTACCAAAATAATTTCCCTGCCACCTCCCAAACCCTGACCTGAAGGCCTGGCTGGCATTACCAAACAGAGGAGAGCAGATGTGGAGACTGAAATGTGTCCTTCCTAGTGGTGCTACTCAAGGTCACAGCTTCCCTTGGTACCTGAGGTTTTTTACTTGAGCACTTCAGCCACAATAGGGAGAGGAGCTCTGTGCAGCTTTCGTGTCCTGTTTGTGGGTCTTGCCAGGCTTGCCCAGCTGTTGGTTCTCTGACTTTGCTTATGGTGCGGGCAGCGTCACGCCGGGCATATTTGTGCATACAGAACACCTCTGAAATTTGAAGTGTGCTGGAGAATCCGGTGGGGATCATGGGCTGGTGGGGCTGGGTTCCTGCATCATTTCTAGTGCTTTGCTCAGTTCTGCCTATAGCCTTCAGTATTGGATAATTTGAGCCTTTTCAAGTCTCTCTCCCAGCCATTAGGAACTATTGTCCAACCCTGTAATTGCGCACTTGCTTCAGGGTTTATCCTTACATGTTTTTAACGAGCATTGAATCACTCTTTGGCCAGGTCAGTAAAAGGGACCCATGATGGTTGTCTCAGACTTGCTAAGGTGCAGCAATTGGCCCCCAGATGGGGAGACCCTCCATGAACTGGCAGAGGTTTAACAGCACCATCCTGCCCTGTGGTTCCTGGGGTGGGAGCCCCTACCGGGCTGCAGGGTTCCCAGTAGCATGCTGTGCTCAGTAACATCTCCAAAGGTGCACGACCAGTCTGTAACACACCCTTCTGCCTTAGGAAACCACTTCCCAAGTTATTCTGGTATTACAGACATTACTGTGTTGCAATAGGAAATTTTGCAGACTGCAGTATGTGGAACAAACTGATGTTTACTCCCAATTCCTTGCCAAATCAATCATTTCTTTGTGGATTATTTGCATCCAGCCCCTTCTGTAAGGGTCTGAGGCTCTTGGGTGAAAGCACTACTGTTTGTGAGGTAGCTGCAACTGAGACTGTGGGTGTGATCCTTGTTACAGCAAAGGCACCGTGCAGTTGGTGCCCCACGATGGAGGGCACGCCGTGTCTCCGTGCAGAGATCTTCCAGGTTGGAAAGTCAAGCACGAGCTGGAAGTCGCTACCGCCTGCCATCTGCTTGGAAATCACAGCTACCCCGGAAGGCTCCGGGAGGGAGAGCGGTGCTTCTGTGGCAGGAGGAAGAACTCGGAGTGCCAGGGCTGGCACCGCATGCCGCTCCTGCCCTCAGAGCGGGTCAGGCTGTTATTGCACCAGAGCCATTGCAGCGCTGGGTCATGCTGCATGCCGTGAGCAGCACTGAGCTCGGGCTTTGTGCCCTACAGGTTGTGCTGCAGCTGCTGTTCAACTTGATAAATAAGTTATGTTTACATGGAAGGGAAAAACCTCAGGGAAAGCTTTTATTTAGAGTTTTTTTCTTCAGCTCTATAGGGCTTGCAGTAAGCTTGGACTGTAGTATTTGGCTCTCCTGTTTTTGAATGCAGCTTTAATTCAACTTTGACACCTTCCTCAACTATTTTATTCTGTTATTCAGTGGGGATGGCTGGAAATGTAGCTCAGGCACATGCCCGTCTCATCTCTGAGCTGTTTCCTCCTCCAGTGCTTGCTTTAAGTAGGTTTTCACCTGTGCCCTGATTTTCTTTCTAGGGCATTTGTAATAATTAGATTGTTAATTAGCTCATTACTTGTGACTTTTGGCAGGAAGTTAGCAGAAACTGACTCTTTGTAGCTTGAAATACTAATGGATACCACAAATGCCACTTAATTGCTTGCTAATCTGCGGCTTATCCTTGTATATAATCTCCATCTTATCCTTGTGCACATCTTAAGACTTTCTGGTCTAACGACTTTCTTCAGAGCCAGAAAGTGTTTCTGTGCTGGGCAGCAGGAGGTCCGTAGGGCTGGTTCTTGCAGGTGGAGGAAAGATATCGCTGTAATGTGGGTGTTGGAAGACTGAAGTGCTGCAGATGTGCCTGGAGCTGCCAGAAAGAAAAACTCTTCCTGGGGGAAGCCTGATGTGCAGTGGCTGCGCGTCAGCCCACGGTGCGGAGGGGACTTTCAGACTCCGTTATAGCCATCTCTTGTAGCTGGAAGGTGAACTCATAAATAACAAAGAGAAAGGGTGTACATGTTCTCCCCTTCCCGGGTTTCGAGATCCGTCTGCCCGATACCATTACCAGGGAATACATGAGGAGGGCGAGCAGCATCTCGTTATCTACAGGCTCCCTCGGTGAAGGAACAACGTGTGGCTAAGTTACAGCCGATGGCTTTGCTGTCTTGGTTCTCCTGGCTTAAGGGCTCCGAGGATGGTAAAGGAAAGGGAACTGTTTTGAAAGTTGAGAGAGAAATGCTCGGTCTAGTTCTCAGAATGTGCCGATTCTGGGAACTGGCAGCTTTCTTTTTGTCTCTTCTTCTGGTGTTCCCTCCTCGCCACCCTTGGGGTGCTGTTCTCCTGTGATGCAAGCGGCTTTCGGTCCCTCTGCAGGTCAGGGTGCTGGTTGTGTTGGAGGTTTTTGAGGAGGCACCTCCCCAAGAGCTGGGTTTGTTTAACACAGAGTCAGCATCGCAGCAGCTGGGGTGGGCTTTCACCTTGGGAACTTGGGAAGAGCAGGAGCAAGAGGTTCTTTTGTAGAGGTGAAGGGCCATGTAATGTGATTCTCACTTCAGAGCTAAAATAACCTGCATCTGTTACTGCCTTCATGTGTGCAGAGTAAGTGGAAAAGATCTTGGAAAGAAGAATCTTGATTCCTTAAGAGGAGAAGAGATAATGAAGGAAGGCAGCGTTTAGCAATGGATGCTTCAATCTCATGGAATATTGGAGGAAATGCTTACTTATCCCTGGTTGTGACTCAGTAGGCAAAGATGCTCTTGCGATCTAATCCCTTTCCCAACTTCGTACCAAATGGAATTCCTTCTTTCAGGTTTTCTTCTCCTCATCTTCCAAATCTTGTTTGATTTGTGTTCTCACAATTCAATGTTTAATACCGAAACCAAGCAGCTGGAAAATATCAGACAGGCCTTACCTTTCAAGTGAGCGTTTCTCTCGCTATCTGCCTTCAAAACCCACCCTTCCTTCCCCCACCTCCTCGCTGCCCTCCAGACGGAAGTGAAACCCGTCACAGCTCGGGGCTTGACTGCAGCTCCTGCTGTCGCCTCGCCTTTTGGGTTGTCGCCATTAACTTTGTGCAGGCATCCAGAGTGAGCTTTTATTGACTGTATTAAGCAAGTGAGAAACAAAAGGAAAAGAAACTCCAATCATTCAGAGTTGCCTCAAACCCCATAATTTCATGTCAACATATTATGCACACTGGAGAAATGTTGGTGTTCAAATAGAGTAATTAAAAATGTTACTGCAATTACTTTTGCAACACAAATGATGCTAATTATATAATGCTGCAGAAATTGGAAACATAATTTTGGAGGGGGGTTTTTTGTGTGCCTTGCAGTGGTAAAATGGTTCTGGATAGTGCAGTCGCAGAGCCCGGGGCAGCAGGAGCCCGGTTCTCCAACCACTGGGGCAGGTAGAAATAGAAAAGGGAAGCTGGTCTGGTCCCCAGCGTGGCACCAGATGGTCTGAGGTTCTGCAGAACTGTGAATAAAACCAGCGTTGAGAGTGAAAATGGGAAGATGTGCCCCTTTACATTTCAGTTGGAGGATCAAGGCTCCTTCAAAGACTCAGGTTTGAAGCCTGTGGGCTGAGCTGGTTTCCCTGATGCTGCCCTCGCCTCTGCTGGGTACCTGCAGCTGGGGAAGGAGTGGTGAGGCCCTGGCCCAGGTTGCCCAGAGCAGTGGTGGCTGCCCCATCCCTGGGGGTATTCAAGGCCAGGTTGGATGGGGCTTGGAGCACTGGATCCAGTGTGAGGTGTCCCTGCCCGTGGCAGAGGGTGGAACTGGATGGGCCTTGAGGTTCCTTCCAACCCAAACCATTCCATGATTCTATGATGATCTGTTTTGGAAGGAAATCTGGGCTTGCAGAAACCTCTTGCAGTGCAGGATTGTGGCTCTCGGGTTCAGCAGGGATCATGCGATACGTTAAACCCTGTTAGCGTCTCTTTACAGTGCAGAGGGGTTTGTTTGAGTGCCTCAGTGGAAGTGGTTTCTCTTTTCCCTCCCCCTTTGCAGTTAGTGTGGTTGATTCTTCTTTCTTATCTCCTGAGATAGCTCTCATCCTAAAATGATCTCAGCCTTAGATCATGGGGTGGGCTGTTTCCTTCATGAGGCGGCTGTCCCTGACCGATGTCAGCCATAGGAAACTGGGCAGGAAGTCTCGGAGCTGGCCTGGGCATGGGGGTTTGGGTACTTTGGGAGCAGCAGGGGGGTTTGCATCACACCTGGTTGGTGTCTGTGAGCTGTGACTCCACTGCAGAGTTTCAGTCATCCTGGTATATGAGCCTCTGCCATGATTATCCTCCATGTATTGAGTCTTCCAGGGGAATTTAATGCCTGGGCAGTCTCTATAGCCTTCTCAGCAAAGACTACAGGCATTTCTGTACTCGCATGTGAGCCTACAAATTCCTGCAGCACACAGGCTCCTGGAAGGCTGCACAGGGCATCTTTGCACTGGCAGTAAGTAGTGGGTGGATGCTCACCTGTCTCAGCGCCAGCAGAAGATGCTGGGGCTGCAAATCAGAGCAAGACCTTGAGGGTTTGATAGCTGGTGTAGAACAGGAGGTGGGGTTGAAACTCCTCGCAAAACTTGGTGTGAATTGTGTTAGCTGATGGAGTTTTATCTAGAAACTCAAGCTAGAGTTGTTGTGCAAGCCCTGCTGGTGTGCTGCTGCCCTCCCAACCACAAGCGCAGCTCCTCGCTCTCCTTGCTGCGTTTGAAAAAGCAAAAATCTAAACATACCTGAGATGCTCGTTAGTGCCATCTGGTCCTCGTTTGGGTTTATCAGCAAATAAGTTGCACGATCCCAGTGACTCAGAAATTAACTTCTAGCAGGGATTGTAATTTAGTTCAGGGCAGAAATGCTTGGAACACATCACTACAAAGCGTACAGTCAGATGTGCCGTGCCCTGGTCTGAATGAATGTGTATGTGGTAGCGAGAAGGGATGCTTATAAAGGTGGGTGGGATGGGATTTGGCCCAAGAGAAACGTTTGGATGGCTTTTTCCTGCCGAAGCCAGCTGTGCAGAGGATTAGTGCTGTACATTAATACAAGCAGAGGGCTGGGTATGCAAGGGTCCCACCATGGGCATGGTTTAGGCGTGTGGAAAGGCTCTGGCATGAAGGACAGCGCGGAGCAGTGGTGGAGGGCATTTGCAGCGCGGTGCAGTTAATTCCTCTTGCATGGCTCCATGAATTATTATTCTGAAAGTCTGTAAACTGGAGCCATTCAGAAGAGGTGAGTGATGAGCTCCCAGTAGGAGAGGGATGGCTGTAGGTCTTCCAGCAGCATATTGCTTGCGTTCCTCAAGAGCTGCGACCCCAGGCGGAGTGCTGAGAAGCCCTTTGAGAAAGGCAATAGGAACAAAGCCAGAAATGCAGGAGTCCTTGTGCAGTGATCCTGGATGCAGCCTTGGGCTCCCATTGCCGTGTTCTCACATTGCCTTGTGTGTTGCCAGCACAAATACCCTTCCCTCTGCTGAGGAGTGATGCACACACTGTCCCTGATAGCTGGGCATGGGGAGGAGAGAGCGCAAAGTGCTCCAGACAGCCTCCAGGTTTTTCAAATGATGCTGTAGGACGCCAAGAATGGCAGAGGATTTGTTCACCCCCTGGGTTGGTGTCCTGTACCTCGAGTTTTAGCAGGAATTCTTACTGGAGCCAGAGGCACTGCACTCAAATCTTGTACCTTGACAGAGGGCTAAGGTGTCTAGACCTCAACGCAAGAGAAAACAAGGGCAGTCCCTGGGGTTCTCATTCCCCTGTGGGCTGCTGCTTCTCCTCTCTGAGCCAGTCCCACCAGCCAGCCACGGCTGGGTTGGTGTCAGTGGCCACTGTGCCTTGGCCAGGAGTCCCTCGAGGCAGAGGGGTGATGGCACAGACAGAGACGTACAATGGGCACGGTAAATGCTGTAGTCCTCTGGACATCATCCAATGGATGAAGGTGGAAACAGCTCTGGAGCTTTTCAGCTCATCAGGGCGAGCATTACGGAGTGTTTCCCAAGAACAGAGGCTATTGATCCAGCAGAGAAAGAGCTCTCACTGCGAGAGACGTGACCCTGGCTGGCCCTGTCCTACCAGCCTGGAGCAGCATCACCCAGCAGTCAGTTTTTCCACAAAAGCCACAGGAGGGGTGGAGGAGATGGGAAGAAAGCTCCAGTTGTGCGGCGCTCAGTAGCAGCCAAATACTTGGTATGAAGCAGAAGCAATTCCCAGAAGTGGCTGTGCTGTAACTCTTCCCGGGAAGGCAGTGTTCCCAGCCAGGAGCTGCTCCTGGTGAGAGCTGCAGCCCAGCTCTTGGCTCGCTTTGCTGGGGGCGGGTGGATTCCTGTGGGCATTGTGTGAAGCAGTAGCCATGGATGGAGTCTCTCCCAGGTTGCTGTGTTCCCCCTCGATCTCATCCCAAGGAGTTGAGGGCTGCGGTGAGCTACTGCTGCCGCTCCCAGGGAGGCTGTCGAGCTGAACGAGGTGCTGAGCAGGGGAAGCTGCCTGTGCTGCGAACCCAGTGCTTGCTCTTGCTGGTGACCGAGGCTGGACTGAACGACTGAAGGGCTGGCTCTGGCCAAGCAGCTCTTTCCCATTTGGAGATCACTCAGTTGGCTTTTCATAGGATCATTGAATCATTTGGTTGGAAAGGACCTTTGAGATTGAGTCCAGCTGTACCTGTCCACTACTAAACCATCCTTGAGCACTTCATCTACTGTCTCTTAAACCCCTCCAGGGATAGTGACTCAGCCACCTCCCTGGGCAGCCTCTGCCAGTGCTTGAGAACCCTTTTGGTGAAGAAGTTTTTCCTAATGCCTAATGTGACACTTCTGTCTGTTCAGTCCTGGTTGGCCTCAGTGCCATGCACAGAGAGATGGCTGGAAGCTGTTGCCACCGCAAACAGCTGCTGCCCTGTGGGAAACAACTTCTGTGGCCTTATATCTAGTGAGGAGAAGGGAGCTGAGCAAACCCCTTCCCTTCCAATGGGAGCAGCAGGAGTCAGGGGTGCCCGACACTGTGCTGGAGTGGATACACAGCCCTGGTGTGTTGCAGGGGCTGGTGCCTCGGAGAGAAGGGTCTCCATGGCTCTCAGCTCTTCTAGGTCAGCACCTCTGCGCCCTCTGTTCCGATTGCCTTAATATAGGCTGCGAGTGATTTATCTGTCCTGTTCTCAGACCTGCCTCCAGTGGAAAAATAACATAAATTAAAATGTTCTTCTTGTGAGTAGGCCACCTGAATCCTGTGTAATTAAACTGGTAACTGGCAAGCAGCAACCCTTTTCCCTCTTCAGCATTGTTTAACCATTTGTTGATAGGGGTGAAAGCAGGAGTGATCCTTGCCGAGTCCCAGGATATACAGTATATTCTGTCAGCTGATCCTGGCTCCCTGTAAAAGGAAATGCATTTCATGAGACAAGACAGCCCTGTGTCTGCAGCATCACCGTGCAGATGAAGCTGTGTGCTGCCACTGCTGTTCAGCTCAGCATCTGCTGACAGCGATGACCATTGTCTGCTGGCCGCACGCTGATCTGCAGTGTGTAAATCCCTTCAGGATGGGTCCCCTGCCGCCCTGTCATCGGCAGTTTAATGCAAACTGGAACAGGACTCATCATCATCCTCTTAAGAAGAGGTTACTGGAAGCCAGTTACTTTCTCTTCTTGTTTATGAAGCTCCTCTCATTCTGGAAGCTCTCCAAGGCTGGGCAGACCTGGGCTGGGGCAGGCGTTGCTCTGCTGTTGGGTGCTGATAAATGCTGTTTAGATGAAGATATGATTCTCTCCCTTGCTCCTCGGGAATGCTGGAGTTGCCTGCAGAGTGTATCTGCTGGCGGGTGCCCGCTGCGAGGGGGATGCTCAAGGGCTGCGGGGATGGCGTGTGTGGTCAGGAGCCAGGCGTGTTGGCCGGCCGCATCTTTGTACCTCAGAGTTGACTTGAGGCGTAACTGTGGCTCTGCTCAAACTGTTTGCCTTTTAGGGATCTGGGCTGGCTTCCTCAGTTGCTCAGAGCTGCCCTCTTCATACTGTCACGTGAAACGCCCTGGTTCTACTGTGGTTCTTGAATCGATGAGTGTTTGGGGTGCGCACTGGTAACCTTGTCAGCCCCTTGCCTTCAGTATGAACTTCTGTAGCCCAGGAGCAGCAGGCTTCCTGCCCCAGCTGAAGTGCATTGATCGATGAAGATCTAATGTGTTTGAGTTACGTAGTGTTGGTCCAAATAATTTGCTTCCATATTTGGTCTGGCTTTTGTGCCAAATTTATACATCTTGTTTAAATATGACAAGCAGAATGTGCTCACTGCTAATCCCAGCTGGACAGGCAATGCCTGGCAAAGACCCAACGTTAATAGGCTCCAGGACGTGGAAGCTGCTGGGCTGGGCCACCTGAGAGTCATTAAGGTACCAGTCCACTTAAATTGACTCTTCTGTATCCAGCTGAGTCTGTGTGTTTCCAGAGGGTCCCTCTACTGCGAGCTCTCCTCTTCAGGTGGGAATGCGTGCTCCCCACCTTCTGAGCAAGGGGTTGTAGCTCCAAGTGGGAGGAAAACCGGGTGAATGGGTTTTGGGGTGGCTGAGGAAGTTGTGGGGATGATTTGCAGCTCTGCATGGAGGTTCTGGGAGCAGTTAGGCTTGAGCAAGGCATGTGGGTGCTGGTGCAGGCAGCGTCAGCAGGGCCGTGTGCGCAGGGCGGAGGAGTTGAGTGAACATGATCGAGGGCAACGACCACCGCTGGCTGCTCAGTGGCTCTGCCTTTGCTCATGGTTAAGGGTCATGTTGGAAAACTTCAGTCTCCTGTAGTTCTGATCTGGTCTTCCTACATTTGGTGTTGAGTCAGCAGCAGAGAAGCTAAAAAAGACTCTGAGGCCTGAATCTCAACCGTCAGCTGCTCCTCTTCCTCACGCTGTGACGCCGGTTCGTTGTAGCTGATCGTGCTGGTAGATTCCTCCCTGTCTTCTGTTGCCATGTGAAATGATGCAACAGTAATAGCTTCACCTTTGCAGAGAACAGTTAAATACCTTTATTCTGATGGTCTGAACACAAAGCCCATTTAATAGTTGACATTCTTAGCACATGAACAAATGCATTTTCATGATTTCCAATTATAGCAAAAGAATGGGAAAGCGCGGTTGTGAAGAGGAGTGAGAGTCGTCTTGGCTCTCCTGAATGGCTTAATGCAACTTTGCTGGTGACATAGCCATGAAGTCAGGAGTCCGTGCGAAGATGGTTTTATAATATCAGTGAGAAGCCGAAGTGAGGGGGAAGTGGCCCACGAATTCAATTTGCATCACTGAGTGGATTAGCTCCTGACGCAGTGCAAAGTCATTATTTACTGTGGCTCCAGATCTGTTGCCTTTGTCGGTGCAAGGGGTTGGAGGGAGGCTGATTCAGAGATCGTTACAGCACTGTGTTTTGCTTGCCAGGGGACCCTTAACACTTGCCTTGTAAGTAAAACACTGGTGCTTGTCAAGGTTGTTAATATTGTGCCTGCCCCAAGAGGCTGAGTAATGTGGTGTTAGGTTTTTTTTTCTTCCTTTGCATTGATTACAGGGAATGCTTCAACTTTAGTTTGACTTAGGGAAAATATTTGGAACTACTCTGTAAGTTGCCATTAACTTGGATTTGCCAAGAAGAGAAAAATTGCCCGAGGGATAAAAACGGTGCGACCTGTGCTCCTGGTTTCTGAGACCGGTGCGCCTTCTCCACCCAGCAGCAGAAGGTACTGGTGGAGTTGTGCCGGTGAGCTTGCAGCAGCACGATCTCTGCTGCTTTCAGCTTTGGCCTCTGCCCTCAGTCCTGAAGCCTCTCTGCCCTCACAGTCGCCATCACTCAGGATAAGTCACTGCTTTGTCACTTTTCCTGTACTGATGGAAGATCTATGCACAGCTTGAAATCATCCCCCAAATGTTATTTATACACTCCAGAGCCACCATTTGGCACCATTTGTGCTGTGGAGAAACCTTTGCTTTGCCGTTGTGTTGGAGATCAGCTTTGTTACAGGCTTTGTTTCTTGTTGCCGGCTTTAGTCTTTCTATGCGCTTCTTTGGTGGAAGCCTTTATGGTGGAGGCTGACAACGTCTCCATGTTCTGTTGGTTTCTGAAGAGTTTCATAGAATAACTTGCTTTTTGGGGGATCTGATCAGAGCAAAGAACAAGTTGCCCAGAGAAGTGGTGGCTGCCCCATCCCTGGAGGTGTTTGAGGCCAGATTGGATGGGGCTCTGAGCACCCTGATCCAGTGGGAGGTGTTGGGTGTTGAAACTGGATGGATGTTGAGGTCCCTTCCAATCCAAACCATTCTATGATTCACGCAGCAGTGGTAATTGCCAATGGAGAGAGTTTCTGAGGATGGCAGAGCTGCTGAGAGGGGACAACCCTGTGTGCAAGGGAAGACAGGGTCTGAGCAGGGCACCTCTGCTGCCTGCCCGTGCCCCCTGCCCTGCCTGTTGTGGGAGATTCTGCTGCATTCTGCTTGCTGCCTCAGGGATGGCTGTAAAACTGAGCTAATTCACGTTTGTGTGTTCATGCGTCTAAGGACCATTTCCAATAGCTCAGTCCATTAACTCCCAAATTTGTCTTATTCATTTTTCTTTGATGGAGAGGTGCCTCAGGGCCAGAGTCTTTTGGAAATGAGGCTTGTAGGTCTGTAACAGCAGCGAGTTATTCTCCTGTGTAAAACAAAGTGACCTTTGTGGCAGCTGAGAAGCTGATTTCAGAGTTTGCTTCTGAGGGTATTCCCTGTCTTGGATATCTGTATCTACATGCTGGTGGCCGGGCAGCTGGTCCTGTGAGCCGTCCTCCTGTGAGACTGACCTGTCTCTATTCCAGAAGCCTTCTACCATAGCGTCACCTCCCTGATGCCATCTCCTCCCAGTCAGAGGAGCTGGTGGGGCAAGAGCTGCTGCTGAAACAGGGAAGCTCTTGCTTCACTGTCAAGTCTCCTGGGGCTACACCTTGTCCTCCAGGTCTCTCTGGGTGCCTGGAGCTGCTCCACGCCACGAGGTGTGGGCTGGGCTGAAGGATGCACGTCAGCCTGGGGAGCATGTCTGGAGGACTGGGAGCTGCAGCCCTAAGGATGATGGGGACAGAGAACTGGTCATGTGGGAGGGTGGGACTGGCCACATTCAGACCTGCCTCTCGGACCTGTGATGAGGTCCGTACGCAGCAGGGCAAGCGGCAAGATCTGCACCTGGGGGAGGTGTCCAGTCCACCCACAGGCCTGCAGGAAAAGCTGTGGAAGCTCCAGAAGATGGTTGAGGAGATGTCGTTGAACCCGTGCTTTTGCACTGTGTGGCTGGGAGCAGCAGGGAGAGGGTCTGGGTACCAGTTCGTGTTACCTCCACGCTGGACACCATCAGTGGATTGGACATGGCAGATGTACAGCGGTGGTGGTAGGAGTAGAACTTCTGACCTAGAGTCTCCTAGGGATTCCGAGGTGGAAAAAGTCTCACTGGGTCATTTAGAGGCTCTGAATCTGGGCTTTTGGCAGGAGGAGAGGCTTTAATTAGCTGCTGCTCAGTAGGGCTGCTATTAGATCTTCAGAGCAAGATGCTGCTGGACTGGAAAAAATGTAACAATAGCTCATTTGCTTAGGAAACCGTGATGGTGATTTGCATTTTGGTTGAGTACTGAACCCTGGTAGAGAATTTTTCTAAAATAACTTCAAGCTACCGTTCCAATTTCTTCCTTCTCTGAAACTGTATGAATATATCTGTCCTGGTGCCAAACAGTTTGGAGTTTGAATTCCTTTGTCTGCGGCTCTCGCTCTGCTGTAAGGGAAGTGAATGCTTGTCTGGGTTGTGGACAAGCACTGTCATCAAATGCTGCATGATAAATGGCTTCCTTCATTCAACCTTGGAGCAGAATTAAATTCTCCCTTATTACACACCAAAAAGCATTTTTTCCCCCCTCTAACAGCAGTCCCTCTATTGACCCGAATCCTCAGGAGACGCATAATGGGGTGGAAGCTTCGCAGCATATTTTCTGAGTCTCAGCTCTGCTGCGAGTTGAAAACAAGGCGCGTTGAAAGACATTCTGGAAAGTTTCTTTCTGTATTGTTGGCTTGCACAAGACGATGCTGAGCATTGCCAGCGCAAAACAAGAACAAACCCCCATAACCATCGGCTGCTGTTGCTCCAGACTCGGTGTTGGTATTGCCCAACAGGTGGAGAGAGCGGTTGGCTTCCACAGGTTGAGTGTTGCAGGTGGTGCTCCATGCCCAGGGGTTCCCACGGTGGTGGTCTCTGCAGTGTTGTGCCTCTTGGGAGGGCAGCAGGGACTCGCAGCCTGTCCTGGCATCCGTGCTCAGCTGGGCTGTGAAGGACCTGGGGCTGGTTGTCCTTGCGAACAGCTCCTCAGCTCCCTGGGGAGGCTTTCTGCACGGGTCTTTCTAATCTACTTCTCTGGAGGATTGTTTTTCTTTGACCTAAGGCTTTGCTGCAAGTGGTTGATTTTCCTTTTCCAAGTGCAAGTTGGAAATCTCCAGCTGTTTTGGCCTCAGTGTGCTATGCTTCAGAAGGCAAAAATTCCTTCTGCCTTCACCTGGCTGCAGTTTGGCCAAAAAGCAAGTTGCAAGGCAAGAAACTTAGGCTTTAAGTTGGTTTTAGCCATTCTCCCACGCTGGTACAAGAGTGGCTCACCTGGGCAGTGGGCAGGGACACCTCCCACTGGACCAGGATGCTCAAAGCCCCATCCAACCTGGCCTTGAACACTTGTATGGGTAGGAAAAATGGGATAATAGTGCTGTGACACAATGTGCTGGCTGTACCTCCTTGCTGTTGGGTTGGGGGACAGGTCGTGCAGGAGGTGGGATGGAGCGGGAAGTGCTCCCTGCCTCCTGGGATGCCTACCTGGATGGAGACAGAAACCCAGGCAGGGTGTCTCCGGCAAACCCCAATGCTGCTGATGGTCCATGGCACGGCGGAGTTCCCTGCCAGAACCGCCTCCCCCATTGTGGGCTTTGTAAATTTGGAAGAAACTTAATTTCTCTGATGTTACGATTAACCGAGTCCAAGGGGATGAAAATAAATGGTTGTTGGGAAGGGCAGACTGACTCACTTTCTTATTTTCCTGTAAATTTCCATTTAAGTTTCGGTTTAAGCTCAGGTAGGAGCGAAGTGAAAGCCAGTAATTTGTGACAAAAACTTCTATTTTAGATCACGGTAGAAGAACTCCTGTTCTAATTGCAGAAATTACAAGGCTGTGATTCTTGTAGAGGAATACGGAATCCAGTGATTACCTGCAAATTGCCTGTCAGGTGCTCTGCTCCAGAGTCACCAAAATGAACCTTACATTGTACAGCTCAGCTTTGGTGGCTGGGTGCTGCTCGTGCCGTGACCCTGCTGCTCAGCTGGCCCAAGGGCTGCAGGGTGACCCACGCAAGCAGGGTGCTCTCGGCGTTCTGCTGCCTGAACAACCATCTTCTCTTGCTTGCTTTTGCCCTTGCTGTGTTTGACAGCCTCTTGCTCTCGCCCTGGAGGAGCGGTCCTCACCCCTGCACTGCCAGCTGGGAGTTTTCAGGCTTTACGCTGTCCTCCATCTGTCCCGCCTCCAGGCTGTGGGGTTGCAGCTCTCCCATCATTCCCCATGTGCAAGCAACCTCTTAATTTTGATCATCACAGAATCATGGAATGGTTTGGGTTGGAAGGGACCTTAAAGCCCATCCAGTTCCAACCCCCTGCCATGGGCTGGGACACCTCCCACTGGATCAGAGGGCTCAAAGCTCCATCCAACCTGGCCTAGAACACCTCCAGGGATGGGGCAGCCACCACTTCTCTGGGCAATCTGTACCAGGGCTTCCCCACCCTCATTGTGAAGAATTTCTTCCTAATATCTAACCTAAATGTCCCCCCTTCCAATTTAAAGCCATTCCCCCTTGTCCTGTCACTACAGGTCCTCGTAAAAAGCCCTTCCCCAGCTTTCCTGTAGTCCCTTTCAGTACTGGGAGGCTTCCCTAAGGTCTTCTCTGAGCCTTCTCTTCTCCAGGCTGAACAACCCCAACTCTCTCAGCCTGGCCTCACAGCTGAGATGCTCCAGCCCTTGGATCATCTCTGTGGCCTCCTCTGGACTTGCTCCAACAGTTCCATGTCCTTCGTATGCGGGGGATTCCAGAACTTGACACAGGAATCCAGGGGGTATCTCATGAGAGCTGAGTAATGGGGGGAGAATCCCCTCCCGTGACCTGCTGGCCACAATTGCTTTGATGCAGCCCAGGATATGGTTGGATTTTGCCCTTTTCCAGACCTTTCCCTGGTCCATGGGATTTTGAAGGCAGCTCTTTTTCTGATGCAGGTGATGGGCTGGCCCTACATTCCCTGACCCCGGTGCAGCCCCCAGACTGGGCTGTCTGGCATCGGTGGGGGCCCTGTCTGAGCTGTGGGGTGCAGCGCCTTATCTTATTCCTGAATCAGGTGCCTGGGTGCTTCAAACTCTGCAGCTCTGCTTTAAGTTCCTCCCTTATCACTGCCTGCTTGGTTTTATTTTTTCTTCCACCGTGTCAGAGTGAAACAAGAATACTTCTTTAAAAAGCAAGAGGAAAATCATGTGAGCAGTGGTTTGTCAGCACTTTAAGGGTTCAAAATAATGTGGCTGGTCTTGTCACTTCCGAAGGGGGAAGCGAAGGGCTGCCAGGCTGGGCTGCCAGCCTCGCCCCCATGCCAAGATACTTGGGAAAACGCAGGGGGCCCAGTTGAGTGGTGGTGCTGGCTGCAACTGGTTGGTGTGGAAAGCAGCCCTGGGGCAGGAGATGGAGGCTGGGACCTCCATGGAACCTGCAGAGGTGCTGACTGGGGTGGGTGGCAGCAGGAGCTGGCACACCTGGTGGGGCAGTAGGACCAGTTTGCATTGCTTTGACGCTCAGCACTGCTGAGGCAGGGCAAGGTGGTGCTGTTGGGTGTCTCCTGGGTTTGGCAGTGCTGCTGCTGAGCTCCTCAGTCTCCTCAGGAGCATTGGGATGGCTGGGTAGCTGTTGCTTCTCAACATGAAGTGGCAAGTGATGCTTGTCCTTTACTGACCAGTGTCCTTGGTGTAGGAGGGCTGATGCGAGCCTGTACAGGGGACATACACCCACCAGCTGAGATCTCGGCTGCTGCAGCTGTATCCACACGCTGCATCTCGTGTGCGGGTGGCAGAGCCACTCTGGGCTGTGGGGACACACTGGGCTTGATGCTCTCAGTCTGCTCGTGGTGCTTCTCGCTCTGCATGTGCAGGGCTGCAGAGAGGGGACTCTCCCAGTATGCAGAGAGTGCTTGTGCAGTGCCAGTGCGCTTTCTCTTCCCCTTCCTGCACACGGGATGAGTGGGTGATGTGTGTGACTGCAAACTGCAAGCACCTTCTCCCTTGGAAAGGGCCCCGTGGTCCCATGCAGGTGCTGAAGGCAGGTTCCCTGGAACGGTCCCCTTGGCGTCCTTGGCAACACAAAGGGAAGCATTCCCTGAATATATTTTTGGGATGTATGTTCTTGGGCAGTGTTTTCCCTTTCACCTTTTCTTTCTGCAGCTGCTTGTGTTGAATAAACAGGCCAGGTAGGGTCCGGAGCTTTTGCAGCACCGCGGCGCTGGAGCTGGCTGGGAAATGCTAAGTTGTTCAATGAAACTGGAAGGTGGGGAGAGCCATCCCCTCCGAGTCAGTCTGTGCCCTAAATTAGAGCTGCAAGATGCTGCAATGGGTCCATATGGAGACTCCTAAAATAATAGCTGACAGCTCACTGCTGATTCGTATGGGGCGCTAACGCTTTCGGCTTTAGGAATGATAGAAAACAAACAAAAGTGCTGGTGGGCTTTAGCCATCCTGGCCCCATGGGGGTTGTGCTTTGAGGTGGTCGCTCTCTGGACCATGATCTCCTAGCTGTTAGAACGTCCCATGAGTTTTGAGGAGCTGTTATAACCTGTCAGCTTGTTACCAAGACCAAACCTGAACTTTTAGGAGAGTAAAGGTCAAAAAGTTTCTTATAGCACTTCTATTCTTAAAATTTCTGGGGTGGGTACATAACCCTAAAATGTGGAAGAGCTGAGGAGCGAGTGCCCAGGTGCTGGGAAAGCCAGGACAGTTACTGCCTGTTTTTTTTAGTAAGGTAGGTGTCTGTAAATGAATATCTGCTGCTTGCACTGAAATTCCTGTTTATTTGCTACTGGTTTTGATGTGCTTTTCTCCTAATGAGTGGGGACCAATGGATGTCTAGTAAGAACTCTTATCTCATCTGTCTACTGCTGTGGAGACCACTGGACTCCTAATTGCTATGCAGTGGCTTTCTGGAGGTGACTGCCTGTCAGGACGGCCGTTCCCCTTTGATTGGGTTATTCCACATGCAGGTCTTGGCTTGTTCAGGTTTTATTTGCTGTCCAGGCCCTGCTGTATGTGAACTGCCAAGCCATTACACCAAAATGAGCAGCTTAATTGTGAAGGCTCGTGGCTCAGCATCACTAATTGCGTCACTGGGAGCGGGAGCCGTGCGTGTCCTCCAGCAGAGCTGCTTGGGAACGTTGGTGTGCTGCTGCTGCTGCTAAGTCTGATCCAGTGGGAGGTGTCCCTGCCCATGGCAGGGGTTGGAACTGGATGGGCTTTGAGGTCCCTTCCAACCCAAACCATTCTATGGTTCTATAATAGCAGTGTCTGCTTAGACAGCTGAAATCCATATTTGCTTTGCATTCAATGACAGCAAAGCTTGGCTGGAACCTTGGCTCTGTGGCCGAATCGGGGCTCCTTGGCAGATGCTGGATGCTGCACGCCGTGATGCTGTTCCCATGGTCTCCCTGCGCTAGGAGCACTCCTCAGCTGCACTGTCAGAGAACATCCCGCTGCTGCCTGATGGCTGTTTTCAGAGGGGGAAGGAAGGATGTGTGGAAGGGCTGGGGAAGCAGTTCAGGATGGTGCTTGTTTCTCCTATGAACCTTCCACCTCCTGCAGTGCTGCCCATCTTTTCAGAACTGCCAGCCTTGGTCCCCGCCCTGGCCACGGGCTGCCCAGACCCTCTCCCCAGAGCTTCTCCCTGCCCATGGCAGGAGGGTCGGAACTGGACGATCTTTCTCTTTCTCTTTCTGGTCCGTGGTTACTGCCAGCGGGTCCCATCTGTAGGGCTGCCCACTGACCAGTTCAGGGCTCTATGGCGCAGTCACAACTGCAAGTGGGGCTGGGAGCTGCAATACAGAGCTTGTGGGACACTGGTGAGTGGGACAGGACGTGGCAGATCATGGCAGGACGGTGTTATCGGTGTTGGTCCCTTCCTCGGGTGCGTCTTGGAGCTCCCTGGCCCAGGCAGAGGTTTTGTAACTGTGGCCGTGCTGAAGTAACACGGAAACCATCGAATGATTTCATGCAAATGACTGTTGCTCACAGAGGAAGGAAAATTATTAGCAGGAAAGTTAAAGAACAGGACCTGGGAGAGCTTTTGGGCTCTGGAGTGCTGGAGTAGTCTTGGAGCAGCTGCTTAAGTCTGCAGAACTGGGGTGTTCCTGGTCTGATTTGCCTGGACAAGAGCTCACCCCTGCTTCCCCCAAGCATCGTTCCTGTGCTTTGGATGGGCCTCAGCGCTGCCAACACCACAAGAAGCGGTGTTGCTGTGTGTGGCTCCTGGCAGGAAGGCAGCTCCGGCACTGTGACTGCGGGATGTGCCAGCAAAGTGTCTGCTTGTCACCAGCACTCCCCACTTTTGGGTGCGATGGGGATCTTGCTTCCCCTGCCCTGGCAGTACCGGTGCAGCGGGAGGCTGGGCAGTGCCCTGCGCTGTGGTCCCTGACCATGGCCGGGCGATGCACGGGGTGTTCCTGTGCTGCAGTTGGCCTGGGAGCCCTTGGACCTGTCCCTGGGCTGCAGTGGCTGGAGCGCGGTTGTGAGCCCCTGCTCCCTGCGTTGCCTTGCTCCCAGTCAGATTAAGAACCTGAGTTTTCACTTGGATTCTTACAGAATCACACAATCATAGAACGGTTTGGGTTGGAAGGGACCTTAAAGAACATTTAGTTCCAACCTCCCTGCCTTGGGCAGGGACGCCCCTCACTAGATCAGGATGCTCAAGGCCCTTTCCTCACCTTTTTAAATATTAATGCAACCTTTGAAAAAATCCTAAAGACTTAAATGAAGACTCAAACCACACATTTCAGATGTTTGTAAAGAGTGTGAAATGGTCATTTTTGAAGTTTGCTTGCACACGTTTTGTTGATGCAGGAGCCTGCACTGTTGGGTGGTCGACTGGGGCAGGGGTAGCTCCTCTGCCTGCCTGGGGGAGGTGACACTCAGCCTGTCTGGTGTTGTCATACCCAGTGAAACACTTTTTTCCTGTGTAGTTTAGCTCCCTTCCATCTCTTAGCGCGGCTCACGGAGGACTGTGTGAGCTCAGGGGGATCTATCTGCACCCGCCTTCACGTGCTCCTGCTCTGTCCTTCACGTGCTCCTTCAGGCACAGCCTTCGCCTCCATTCCCACAAGAGGCAGAAGGCAAGTGTCGATGCGTGCAGTGTTTTGGCTGAAGCAACACCATGCAGCATTTATGGAACCCAAGCTGAGAGTGCACGTTGTGTGGTGCCACGGAGCTGACCTTGCTCCTCAACAGCGTGCGGAGCAGGAGCAGTGCAGCTCATCGGTGTGAAACACGGCGCCCATGCAAATGAGCTCAAAGTTGGCCAAGCCAAGGGGGAGGCTGTGAGGCTGGAGGTGCAGGCAGAGCCCCGCTTGCCTGCACAGACAGCAAGTCCATGCTGACGGCCAGGGTTGTGCCGTGTGGTGTTTGCATGTGTTGGGCTGATGAGAAGCAATGGGAAATGCCAAACAATGAACTTCAATGGCTTCAAACTCCTCATTTCCTAATGAACCTCCTGAGCTCACCAGTGACCGTGCGTTGGTACCCAAGGGGTGCCAGCTCCTTCCCCATCAATGACTCCCCAAGATGCGAGTGCACCTCTCTGTGAAGCCCCAGCTGGCTGCAGCCCTGGTGTTCGCACCCTTTCCCCCAGCTTTTGCTGTTGCTGCAATCAGGATCTGCCTCTCCCTGCTCCTGCCTTGACACGTAGTGATTTTTCCTTCTGTGAAGGTTTCTGAGCAATCTAAATTGAGGAAGGGGTGGATCGCTTACAGGCACAGCACCGTTTCAGATGCGAGAACAACTATTTTGAGGTAGTATTTTGAGGTTTGACTCAACTTTAGCAGCTTCTCTACAGGGAAAGCTGGATTGATAGTCAGAAGTGGTAGCGGGTCAGGTAGTCTATTTTTAGAAGTGCCATTTAATTGTCTGATGTTATTCTTGCAGCCTTCATGGCTGGATGGTTAGTTATCTGCTGTCAAAGTTGGTTAGCATAAGCCAGGTCTTGTTGCATACTTGTATTTATTAAATAATAGATCTATTACACGGTCTTGGATCTCTGTTTTATCTTGGCTGGGGGGGGGGGGGAGACAAGTGCTGTGATAAAGCGCTCAGCATCTCTGTTTCAGTGCCACAGAAATGTTACAGAGTTCTCATACATCAGTCTTCTGCGCTTCTCCCCCCGTTGCCATGTGTGCACTGGTGGGTTCAAGAGAGCATTTTGGTCCCAGGGAGGCTGTGCTGAGGACCTGGTGCTGCTGATGCCTGCTGACAGGCTCTGCGTCTCCGGTGCGCTCACTGGATTCGGTTTCATGCTCTCATACTCCATCTCAATTGCATAAAGGAAATGTTCTCTGCAGCAGAGAGCTCTTTAACTAAATGCTTTTTATTCATGTAAGCTATTGATTAAAATGCTTCACTTTGCCCTGCTGCCATGGTCCAAAGCAGGTGGTTTTCATAGAATCATGGAATGGTTTATGTTGGAAGGGACCTTTACCAGGTCATCCTGTCCAACCCCCACCTGCAGGAGCAGGGACATCTTTAACTGGATCAGATGGTCCAGACCCCCATCCAGCCTGATCTTGAATATTTCCAGGGCTGTTACCTCTACTGCCTTCCTGGGCAACCTGTGTCAGTGCCTCACCACCCTGTCTAAAAAAGCCCCGACTTCTTCCTTTTATCCAGCCTAAATCTCCCCTCTTTCAGCTTCAAACTGTTCCCCTTGTCCTGTCCCTGCACTCCCTGATCAAGAGCCCCTCCCCAGCTTTCCTGCAGCCCCTTTCAGCACTGGGAGCTGCTCTAAGGTCTCTCTGGAGCCTTCTCTTCTCCAGGCTGAACAAGCCCAGCTCTCTGTCTGGTTTTGGTGTATAAGGAGCTGCCAGCCTGGCCTGGCAGCCTGTGTGGTGTACGGAAGGTGCCTTCTCTACTCATCTTGTGATGTTCATGGTGGAGGTGGGGGGGGCAGATCTCCCTGGTTTGTGTCCGCAGCAGGGAGGACTGAAGCAGCAGTGTCCCTGCTGGCTGCTGTGCATGTGGGATGTCCATGAATGCTTACAACTACTCACCCTTCCCTTCCCAGCCTTTGAGACCTGTCCCTGTGGGTTTTGCTGCAAATGGATGTCCCAGCATTTATTTGCATAGCATTTCCTTAGCACCAGTAGTGCCGCTCGGTGACAGCAAAGCGTTTGCATCCTCCCTGGCTGCTGGGAGGTGCAGCAGACCTGGGTAAGGCTTTGCTTTGGGATCTGGGAAACTCTGAAGGCTCGGGTCCCCCACTCTGCCGTAATCTGCCTGTGTGACCTTGAAGTCTCTTAGTCCTGGTGAGCAATTGCACTCCTACCTCTGCAAGAGAGAAGGGGAGGATAAATACATTAAAGGTGACACAGTGTTTGACTTATCTAATCTTCGCTCATCCTGCACGGCCTGGGGATGGGTTACACTTCACTTGCGTTGCTGGTTTGACTTGCTGTGTCCAAGTCACCATTTGTTCAGCCTCGCACAAACACTGCTCTGCCTTCCACCCCTTGGTGGGTTGGGAATGGCTTCAGGTGCTCCCTCAACCAAAGCAGGGCTTCTGCAGTCTCTGAGGCTGAAGTACAGCACTTTCCAAATTCATCTCCTGATCTCTGTTGAGGAATGCGGTTCCTGGGTAGCGAAGCCTTGTTTTGCATTGATATGAGACTTGTTTTTAGTGCAATCTGCTGTAGAAGATGGGAGCCAACGTACTGGGGTTGTGTGCTGCGTCCCACTGATGCAATTGGCTTTGTTTAGGGTCTTGAGTATGTTGGAACATGCTGGCTTGAGTGAATAGTTTTAATTAGTTACATTCTAAGTCTGTGGTTTACTGTGCTGACTCACTTCCAGCTCTCTGATAACTTCAACACATGACTTCATATCAAGGCCGAAGAACAGAAATTAGAAGAAGGGAAGATGGCAGAGCACGGGCTTCAGGCAGGCTGTCCCTGCGGGCTTGGCTTTGGGGAAGCCGAGGTCAGATTGCACTTGGGGCAGAGGGCAAGTGGGGCCAGGCTGGAGTGAAGGAGATGCAGCAATGGTAGGTGTCCACTCTCCAGGCTTGCAAAGCAGTGGAGAAAAGGCCTCCGATCTCCTCCCTCCAGTCCAGAAGTGCGAGGTTCAGCATGCTCGTGGCTTTCCCCAGCAGCTGGGTAAATGCAGTGCTGTGGTTTGAGGGCTTTGGGAGCCAAGCTGCCCATTGTGTGCATGCACTGCCAGTGCCACGGTCCTGCTGGTGCCTGTGGGAGAGTAGGAAGTCATCGCAGCAGAAGCAGGGCCAGGAGCTGCACCCTGAGAAGTCCCCGTGTGTGCCCTGAAGCATCATCTGTAGTATCGCTTCCCCAAAGCTATTTCTGAAGCCTGGAGGTTCTCACTAACCAGCTTAAACTTCAGTCTTGCTTCGCATCTGGCACAGCTCGAGCAGTAATGCCATGGTGTGACAGTGTCTCCTTGGCTGGGGCCCCATCCTTGCTCTGAGGAGGAGTTCTCAGGGGCAGGAGCAGTGGCTGTGCTGGTGGTCACAGGTGAGCTGTCAGACGGCTGCAGTTGATGAGCATGGTGAAGCCTGGACACCATGTGCCCGGCGCTCTCTGGTCTTGCTCCTGGAAAACCCGCAGTAACAGGGAAGCAGCTGCCATGTGCTCCATCTTCAGTGGCTGGCTGAGGTCTAAAGCCCTTCATTATTTTCCTGACGAGCAGTCAGGATCCTTCCCTTTGCAGAGGACTTCTGTGCTGTGCTCAGCATCCCCTCACTGTCACCTGTGATTCCTGGCTCCGAGTTGTCTATCCTCTTCCTTCTGTGCTGGAGCGCTGTTCTCCTGGATCCTCCCATCAATCCCATGGTGTTCACCTCCTTTGCTTTCTGAACTGGAGCACTGGGGCCAAATTAGATTTAGGCTGTTGTGGTAAATCTTTCTGTGAGAGTGGCTGAGGATTTGCAAGCCGAGATTCTATGTCTCTAAGGGCCCAATGATGACTGAAACCCTGGGAGCATCCTTCAGGAGTTCCACACCTTCCCCATCCTACGTTCTTCTGCCGTCTCATCATGCTGCTGTACAGCCTGTCCTCTTTGCTCTACACTTGCTCAGTTTAAAACCAAGATGTTGGTTGCAGTGCTGACCCCAGCTTGCAGCAATGACTGGAGAGCTCCTTTGCTGGTGTGGCCGCACCACTTTTTTGTTGGCACCAAGAGCTTTTTCCCATCTCTGACCACAGGTGAGACCAGGCAGCAGCTCCATCCCCAGCCCTTCCACAACCTGATGAATTCCTTGACTGCTGTCACTCTTGCAATGCCCAAGGGAGTGAGTCCCCCCCCAGGATGGGGTTTGGCATGCAGGGAGGCATGGAGGACCCTGCTGCGGCAGGGAGCCACTCTCCGGCACTGCGGCACGAGGGAAGGCGTTCGAGTGGGAAGGCTGGAAGGGGGAGAAGCTCATTGCTGTTCCTCGTAATTGCTCTCCCACTTCTGTACTCGAGCAAGCTA
This sequence comes from Neomorphus geoffroyi, assembly GCA_033558235.1. Taxonomy (NCBI): domain Eukaryota; kingdom Metazoa; phylum Chordata; class Aves; order Cuculiformes; family Neomorphidae; genus Neomorphus; species Neomorphus geoffroyi. Next base: position 3,216,870 of record JAUMJM010000038.1, read on the forward strand.
AGAGCTGTCTTGAGCTGCGTCCCTGGGGACGCTGCCTGGTTCTGTCATCCCAGGCAGCTGCACCGGGACCCTCCCCGCAGTCGGTCGATTTGAAAGGCATCCTTCTCTGTTTTGACTTGGTCCGTCTTTCCTTTGACGAGAGAGCGATCCATCTGCCTTTTGATATGGTGGAGGATGGAAGGGCTGCAGTGAAACCTCCCGAGCAGGGGTGGGAAGCACTCGGGACTGTTCCCATCGGCGCTGATGAGCAGTGGGATGGCGTAGGAGCAGGATGTGGTCCCCGGGCATCGGGTGCCTCTGCCTTGTCCGGCCTCTTGCCTGCAGCTCGGGCTCTGCACGTGGGCTGGGCTTTGCCCTCTGCTCCCACAAGGCTGCACTTCTCAAACGAGAATCTCGATGTTGATGCTGAAGTTTCAAGTGCTGAGGACAAGAAGCTGTCCATACTGGGCATGAGAAGTTCGTTTTCTAGAGCTCCTGGGTGAAGACTGAGCAGCAGTAGTTTGTGGTGAGCCCTTTTTAGACAAGGAAGGTCAAAATCCTGCCCTTGAGGGGAAGTTTCCGCTGCAGAAGTTCCTCCCTGTGGAGATGGCAGTTTTGACTACTGCCTGCCCTTCTGAGTATTATTTTTATTTGCTTAAAGAAATCCTTGCTCCAGACTTGCTGCCAGGAACTGGTGATAAAACTTGAAGAGCTTTTTCTGGTAGGAGGTGTGGGGGTGCACAGGAAGAGCTCCTGTATGTGGTGTGGGGTTGTGTGAGGCCTCTTGGGCTGCAGTCCTGAGGCTGGGCTTTCAGGTGGAACCCCAGGTTTGACTGAGGCGAGGCTGCGGGGCTGCCCTGGAACGAGGTAGTGTGCAAACCCAGGTAGGCTCTGCTGGTGCTGAGGCTTGTTGAACTCCAGGGGTGGGTACCAGGGCTTTTGATGGGCACATCGCTCTCTGTGCACGAGTACTGCTGCAGGAGGAACTCTTTTGTCAAGGGAGTGGAAGGTTGTGTCCGTATTGATGTGAAGTTGCATGCAGGAGCCTGGTCCGTTCTTCCAAAGTCAGCACAGTCTAACCTGACTGTAGCTCTGAAATTCTGCTACATCTTTCCTGTCCCGCCTGCCGGGCTGGTTGGTACTTATTTTCCTATGATCCTGGAGTCCTGAGTCTGCTGCAGCTGGTCCTTGAAGCAAGGTTCTGTGGCCTCTTTGGTGGCTGAAGGTGGGTGGTGAGGTGTTCCCTTGAGGTGTTGTGTCTTTGCAGAACTGCAGGTAGCACAGCAGAGCTGCACTCCTATCCCCTTGTGATCAGACGTGCCCAAACCCAGACCTTCATGGCACAAACTCTGCATCCTTTGCCACGAGCTCTGTCCACGATGGTGTGGGAAGCATTTGTGAGGAGCAGGGGTGCTGCGGGACAAAGCTACCAAGTCCTTTGGTGTCAGGTCACTGGTGGCACTTGATATTTCCTATGTGGGCAACTCCAGCGGGACGCATCGCTTAGTGTGGCGTGGCTGGGGTCCAGTGTGGCACTGGTGCCATCACCACTCTGAGGTCTCTGCTGGTGCAGTTCTTGCTCTGCAGCTCGCAGAGGTGAAAATCCCGTGACGGTGTTTGAGAAGGATGTGCTAAAATGCTGGCAAGCTCTTGCCCTCATTGCATGTGTAGCGCAGAGCTCCCCACTGCCATGCGGATGCTGCCGCAACCCCTTACAGTGCTCAGTGCTTATTACATGAGGGCAACCGAGCTGTTTGTTCTTAACTCTCTTAGAAGCTTTTTGATGGTTTTACCAGAATTGCTTTGCATGACTGAGAGAGAAATTAGCCAGAATTGCTTATTTGTGAGTTGGGAGCAGAGTGGTTGTTTGTCGCAGTGTTGCTGTGTGATGATATTGGGTCACCCTTGGTATTGAACTGGTTGACAAATGAACACCTAAATCTAAGGGGAGTCGTGACACTAACGAGTTGGATTTCGTTCCCATGATTACTTCTGGGTTAAAAAGAGATTTTTCTGCTCCGGAGTCACCTGGCACATTTCACTGAAGAGCTGACTTCGGGTTTATTCTGCTGGAGATTAAGACTGGGGTTTTTTCTGGTCTCTGTATCTGTAGAAATAATGATGCCTGAGCACCATCTCAGTGGCTGGTCAGGAATCCACTGGAGAGCTGATAATTCCCCAGAGGAAATGTCCATACGCTGGGAATTCATTCTTGTGTGCCACCTGGATGTGTTTCCCCTGGAGAGAATTACCATTCAGCGGTGGTTAAAGGCTTTCTCCTCTTTGCAGATGCCCGGGTCCCTCTGTTTATCCCAAGCCACCAGAGCAAATCTTTAAGAACGAGCCTGTTTCTACGCCGCAATTCCTGCAAGACTGGGCTGTGCTTTTTCCTGAAGACCTCTGCTAACACCCAGCCTCCCCCTGGCCCTGGCGTGCTGCCTCGGCTGTGCTGGGGATGCTTCTCGGGTTCTCTGGGTGACGGGTTATTAGCAAAAATCTGCATGCGGCATTCCCATCCACCCGAGCTCCCGCAGAGCCAGCGCCAGTGCCGCGGTTGCTACGGGAACGGGCGTTCTTGGGTTAGAAACCTGATTTAATTTGTTCTTCTCCTCCCCACTCCCTGCTAGTTAAGACACTGGGATGGATTTTAAGTTGTGAATATAATAGTCTCTCAGGTTGTGCGGGGAGTTCAAGAATATCTCTTGCGAATGAAAGAGCTGCCTGAGCTCTCAAGGGGTTGAATGAGATTTTTTTTTTTATTTTTTTTTCCCCTCAATACCTACTATCAAAAGCAAAGTTTACAAGCTCCGTGTGCCTCGGGGCTGCTTGCAATGCTGCCTGCATGGATAATTAAGACCTTTCAGGTTGCCATAGAGAGCATTGTGACTTCCAATGCTGCATCAATTGATATTTAGGATATTTTTCTTTAAAACCGCTGGAGCTGGGAATGGTGTCTTTGTGAGGTGCTCTGGTGGCAGGTACAGCAGAGGAGGGCTTCGGCAAGCCCTGTAATTTGCAGGATGGAGGCGATGATCGAAATGCCAGCTATGCCTTTACCTTTGGCACTTTTAACCAATATTGTCCAGAATGTTCCTTTCTTGCTGGAGGCAGCAACCTCCTCAAGAAGTAGGGGAATTCTATGTGGGCCAAATCCTGGAGCAAGCACCTTCAGAGGAATTGTTCCTTGGTTACAAAAGCCCGGCTGAAAATAATGTGGCCCTTGCCTGAACTGAGAAGCATTTGTTCAAGGCTGTCAGATATGTGGTGTGATTGGTGGGGTTGTCGTGTGCAGGAACAGGAGTTGGACTCAATGGTCCTTGCTGGTCCTTTCCAACTCAGGACATTCTGTGATTTGAAGTTGTGCCAAGGAGGTTTAGACTGCATATTAAGGAATATTCCTTCATGGAAAGGGTTGCAAAGCACTGGAAGAGGCTGCCTAGGGAAGTGGTTGAGCCTCCATCCCTGGAGGGACTTGAAAGACGTGGAAATGTTGCACTTGGGATCATGGTTTAGTGGTAGAGTTGGCAGGGCAAGGTTTGTTGTTGGACTCGATCTTAAAGGTCTTTTCAGCTTACATGACTCTGAACTTGGCACGTGTGAGTGGGCACTATGGTGTTGGAGGAATGATGCTGTGAGAGGAACTGACCTTCGGTGCCCAGAAGCTGTTGGGTTCTGCTCCTGGGAGCTTGCCTACCCTCTCCTGCTTTCCAGTCCCCACTGTAATTGGTAGTGGTTTGCTTGGGTGGTGATGGAAATCACGTGTGTGCTGGGAGCGCAGCTCCAGAGCCCTGCTCCGAACCCTGCTGCTCCGCAGTCCAGGAGCTGAACCCCTGGCTCTGGCTGCTCTGGGGACCTGCAGCACTGAACAGAGCAGCAAAAACTATTTTTGTCGAGTTATAACTTTATAGCAAAGAGCTTCTCTGAAATTACAGTCCCTGCACATGGATGTTTTCCTTGCAGTCTATCCTGGAATGGGAACTAGGATAGTGGTAGGAGAGCAGTGTGAGGCTGGAGCAGCCGGTGGGTCTGGTGAGGAATAAGGGCTGCGGGCATGTGAATGCCAAACTTGGGCAGCTTTGAAGCCTTGTTTTGGTGTCCTTCTTACTTTTGAGTGCTGCTGGGTGGCTGTACGAGCCTGTAGCTGTGCAAAGCCGTAACCTGACTATTGGAGGTGTCCAAGGCCAGGCTGGATGGGGCTGTGAGCAACCTGATTCAGTGGGAGGTGTCCCTGCCCATGGCAGGGGGTTGGAACTGGATGGGATTTGAGGTCCCTTCCAACCCAAGCTGTTCCATGACTTTATGATACTGAGGATCAATGGGTGGTTAAATGCGTGCTAGGCAGCTTCAACTGGCTGCAGGCTGAGCTTAGAAGCCCAGAGTGAGCTGATGCAGGTGGGAACAGCAGTTTGCTGAGCAAAGACAAAGGCTGTGGAGCCTGCTATCTCTCCTTCCCCATGGGTCACAAAGTAGGGGATGCAGCAGGTCAAGCAGTCAGGGCTTGTTTTTCACGAGATGAGCACGCAGCTCCTGCTCGCCTTGTGCCCACTCCCCAGGCACTTGTGGCTGTGGAAGGAGGGGTAATTCCATTAGTAGTGTGGATGTGCTGGGCTCAGCCTTTACCATCCAAAATAATATTATAATGAAATAGAATTATAATGTAATTATTATTAATGGCACTGAAGTTGGAATAGAGCTGATGCAGGCAGTGTCATGTTGGGCCACGGCCAACCAGCAGTGTCCTGGTGATGATGGAAGAGGGGAGGAAGATCCTGGGGATGCTAAAGGAGGAAGGATGATGTAAAACAGAACAACACGCAGTAAATAAGGAGATTCAGCCATCTAAATGTGCTCTATTTGAGAACCACGTTTGCAGTGAATTTGAATCCTGGCAGGGTGTAAAACAGATGATTTTTTTTTTTTTTTTGGGAAACACCTTTTTGTGGGTGTGCGTTTGATGTTCCCGGAGTCTGAAGGGCAGAGAAGAGCTTCCCTGGGGGCGGCTGGCAAACGAGTTTGCTGTCCTAGGTTGAACCCGCTTCTTCTGCAGCTCCAGTCTCCGTAAATCCCAAGATAAACAGCCTGCCTGACATGCAGTGTTTTACGGGGGGACCTTGGTTATCCTTGCTTGAAGGGTGGCGTGCGGGGGTCTCTGGGGTCTTTGCAAATGTGACAGAGTGCCTGGTGTTTGGAGACGGGAGCAGCCAGGAGGTGAACGCTGTCTCAAAGAGATGAACCTGAGGTTTCCCACCTTACAGGGCTCCCATGACAAGAGGAGGGCTGGGAAAATGGACATGGGGTGATGGGAGGTTTGCTCTCGTACCGTGCTCTGCAAAAACTCGGGGGGAGGGTGTGTTCAGAAAGGCTGTTTACAGCTTGGAGACCCAGGGTGAGGAACCAGGAGACTCTGTAGCTTGGGATGAGCAAGTCCGGTGTCCGACATCCCTTGCTGTTCCCTTTCTGGGTGCGGGGCAGTGGGCTGCTGCCAGGAAAGCTTCACAGTGAGGAGCAGGCTCTTTCACCCAGCCTCTGTGATGTGTTGTTACTGTTTATATAAAAATAACAGATCTTCCCAAATATTTATTACTATATCATGTGCTGAGGAGCGGGTGCTGTACATTCAGAAATGGAAAGCCGCCCCCAGGCAGCTGCCAATCTCAGATGAAGCTGAATCTGAGATGCAGTTGACATGGCAGGGCACGAGCCAGCAGCTGGGGCTGGGAGGGGCCGGCAGAGGTTGCTTAGACTGAGGGTCCCCAGCACCCCCCGGGGCTGTCGGGGCTCCCCCAGCCCAGCCCCGTGGGGCGCTGAGGATCCTCGGGTTGGCTGAGCGCGAGTGTGGTGCTGGTGTGAGAGGGAGACTGGAAGGCAGCATGAAAGGGGGCCGCTGTAATAAAATGTGGTTGGAAAGACGCTGTTCTCCCCCAAAATGCTTCAAACAGACACAGGTTTGTTTGCGATAACGTTTGGGTGGCTTTGCAGGGAGCTTTGAAGGCAGCTTGGTAGAGCCCAGCATCCTTGGCAGTGGGTGCAGGTGTGAGTGAGAGACTGGAAGACAGCGCGAAGGGGGGACTCAGTAATGAGGTGTGGTTGGAGAGACACTCCTTTCCTTCGAACAGACACAGCTTTGTGTTTACAACAGCATTCGGGTGGCTTCGCAGGGAACTTTGAAGGCAGCGACTGTGGCGGTGGGGTGACGTGCAGCAACTCCCTCTGCTTAACCCCCCCACCCCCGAGGAGGTCTCTGCCCACCAGCTCCAGCCTAACCAGTGACCAGGTTTTGTGTATGCGCCTCCTCATTTGGCATCAACAGTTCTGGGTGGCCTTTAAGCTCCCAGGAACGTTTTTCCTCCTGCAGGGATGTGCGAGAGGCTGCTGTACAAAGCAGTTTTGGGGACGCTTTTGTGACTTTCCCTGGGCTTTGCAGGTGCTGGGGGGTGTTGCAGAATGCGTGAGATGGGTTGGTGGGGGGGATGGTGCAGTGATGCCGCACCTTTCTGTCCTGTGTGGAGAAGGGTAAACTGCAGGTGACTCAAGGGGAGATTGCCTGGAGGTGGGGTGGGATTTTTCTCATCCTGCTGCTGCGGCACATTGCCTGCCCTGCTAGAGATGGCCTGGCCCTACAGAGCATGTCCCAGGTAAACGGTGAGCGGTTCTGCTGAAGATCTGGTATGTACTCCAAAAAGCTACCTGGAGGATCATATGGCAGATCTTGTCGTGCAGCCGTGGCGATGCCAGCTGAGCGCGGTGCTGGAACCGGCGTGCGTTGGTCCAGCTGGTGAAGACGGGCACGAGGCGGGGGCTGCTGAGTGCTGGTACCGCACCAGAAGATTCTTGTTCTTCCTTCAGCTCAGCAGACAAGAGCATGTGGCTCAGATTTCTCTCTTTTTATCCTGCATAGCAAAGGGAAAACAGGAGATGAGGCCGGTGTGAACTGGAGGGGCTTGCTGGGCAAAGCAAAACTTGCCCAGGATTTCTGCAATTTGCCTTGTTTCATTTTTGTCAAGTACTGCAAATAGCTGGGAGAAATTTCAGGCGAGCTTAAGGATTTTGTGTTGCATTTAGTATCTTATGTACGGCGCCATCCCTTTATTGCTTTATTAAAACACCTGGATGTGGAGCTGCCTTTTGGCTGTGCCTGTGGCGCTGAGGATAGTGCGGGTGATGTGTTGGTATAGAGTGGCAGCGCTCGGCAAGAGGGCTGCTCTGACACTACCAGGGCTTCCAGAGGGTTGTGGAGGCTGCTGTGCAGGGGGACAGGCTAAATTGCTTGTCCAAATTTCATTAAAAATGCAAATGGATTATTTCCCTGGGACAGGGGCACGTTAAAAAGTAGGCCATATCGTAAACATTAATAAAGCCATATTGGCCAGCAGGGACGTGGCTGTGGATAGTGAGCCAAGAAAGCTCTTTGCAGAGCTCCATGTAAATAAAACAGCTCTTCTCTTTTTCCTCTTCTCCTCCTCTGGAAGCTGGCAGCCTTGATAATGTTTTAATTGATCACAGGGGCGTGTAATTGTACAGGACTCTTGCCCAAGAAAAGCAAATTTAATTCATGGCTTGATGAAGTTTGTTAGCGAAGCAGAAGCCAAGCATGTCGGCTGCTGAGAGCTAAAGCAAAATGCACCTAAGCAGGTCCAAGTTCTTCCTGCCCGTGATGTGTTTAAGACTCTTCCCTTAATGTGATGCTGCAGGCAGCATCTGATTGCCACTTTCTCCGCTGACCTTGCTCGAGTGCAGGTGTCCCTCTGCGCCACTGGCTCCTCATGGCCATCGTGTCAAACAGCTCTCTGAGTGCATCCTACCTCATGCTGGAACCAGGACCTTCCCCGGGGAAAGCCTGGGGCAGGCACAAACAGATCTGCAGGACAGAGCTGCCCTGTTCCCTCCAGTAGCAAGGTGACTCCTGCAGCCCGTGCTGCGCTCTGCACTGCCTGGCTTGCAGCACCCATAATCTTGTTCTGAATGGCTTTGGCTGGAGAGAGAGAGGAGCGAGCAGACACAGTAAATCTACATGTTGGAAATGTTATTTTAATATCGTATCCGTATAGCATCAAAGGGAGTGCCAAGTACGCCGGAGATCTTGCCAGCTGCAGCCCTTTGAATGTCTTTAAGACAGTGATGTTGCGGTATAATAACATACAGCGTTCCTGGCTGTCGTGAGATAATGGCCTGTTTTCAAGGCAAGAGAAACAACAAAAAATGGTGTAATCGCCATCCTTTCCTGCAGTGGTGGAGCTGTGGCGTGTGGGGGCTGGAGCGTGGTTGTCAGGGTTGGCACTGCAGGGTTCTGCTGTTGGCAGCGCTGCTGGCGAGCCTCTCTGGGAGGTGAGTGCCCATCTCCTGGGCAAGCCAGGGAAAGCACTTGGCACCGTGGTGAGCATCTTCCCTCTGGTGAGACTCTGCTCCATGCTGCTCTGGTGCCTGATGGTGCCAGTGCCCTGCAAGGCCCAGCACTGGGCAAACCCTTGTGCCCCAGCTGGACCTGTGGTCAGTGTCAGCCCCGTCCTGCCACGCTGGTCCCTGCTGCCCTAGCTCAGCTGGGATCTGCCTTGCTGGCAGGACGAGCCCGATGGGTACCAGGGAGAGTGAAGCCTTGGCAGGAGTCAGGGCTGAGCGTTCTCAGGGGTGGTGAGAGCCTTTCTGGCCCCGGCACTTCGTGCTGTTGGAGCTCTTGCCCTCCCTTTGCTAAAACTGGTGTTTTCTGCAGAGGAAGTGGCTGGATTTCTTATTGACATGTCCCCATCAGAGCACATGGAGCAGGAAGCCTGCAAGACCTCCCAAAATTCTTTCATGGAGTGTGGGACTGAGCAGGCTTCAAATAAGGTAGAGTGTGGGTTGTGGATGTTCCAGCCATTGCTACCGGCGCAGGGTGCTCCATCCCAAGTCCCCATGCACAGGGTGTGTTTTGGAGAGGTCTGACAGCAGGGAGGACAAGTTGCTGGAGCAAGATTGGGGGTTTGCATCTCTCTGTCCAGGTCTGAACCCCTTCCTCATGGGGAAGGTGAGGGGAGTAGAAACTGGGTCCTGCCTCGAGCACCTGGGTGGCCACGTGCTGGAGCTGCAGGGCGGGCTTGTGCCCAGAGGAACCTGCGCAGGGGCTCCCTGCTCCGCTGCCTTGTCCAGCATCCGGTGCAAAGAGGGCTGCTGTTCCTGCTTCCCCTGCTGCAACGCAAGAGAGGGATTGGGAACAGCCTTGGAGAATTAAGCTCATCAGATTAGCAGTGTTGGGTAAGGTGTGACAGCAACGAAAGTGAAATGAGGCGGCAGAGCTCAGCCTTTGCTCTTTCCTTGCTGTGTCCTCTCCGTGCACTCTGTGGCTTTCCTGTGCCACAAGCCTAGCCTGCTTGTTGGCCTTAATGAGGCGACTGCTAATTGATTTGCAGCTGAAGCCCAGCGCTTCGGCACTCGCTCCTTTGCAAGCCGAGAACCCGGCTGCTGACCTTTGGCGGGGGCACACGTCCTCCAGATTTGGGCTGGCAGTCTGCGACCTCGAATCGGTCTGGTGCCTCTGCAGAGAGACACCTCGGCGGGGGCAGCCCCGCGTGTCCCACAGCAAGTGTTGCACCTACAGAGCCCTCTCCCAAGAGGGGCTGCTGCCAGCAAGCGCCTGGGGCTGCCTGGTCATCCTTCCCTCTTCACCATGGGGCAGAGTCCTGGGCTGCTGCTTGTTCCTAGGGACCAGACATCTCCTGGAGCTGCCCGTGCTTGGAGATGGGGCAACTGCCTGCCTGTCTGAGGATGCTGCGGTCGCAGGCGAGTAGGTGGTTCTTGCTGTTTGGGCTGATCCTTCAGCGGGAGCTGCTGATGGAGAACATCCCTGATATCAAAGGATGCCCCGTTCTGCCTGGGCTTCCCGGGGCATTTGATGCCCCTGCCCGTGATAGCAGTGATCTTTTCAAGGCAGAGAAGCAGTGAGGGCCAAATTAATACTTGATTTTTTTTATCCCTATTTTAAACCAGACTTGATGAGTGGTGAGGTTGAATGGGACCTTGAGCAGCCCAGTCTGGTGGGAGGTGTCCCTGTCCATGGCAGCGGGGTTGGAACTGGATGGACTTTAAGGTGCCTTCCAACCCAAACCATCCTATGACTCTATGAACATGGAACAACTTCTTGACAGGTCTGTCACTGGTGGAGGATGGCTGCTGAGCCCTGCTCAGACCCTCAGACCCTCCTCCCTGACCGGGTGCTGGTGCTTTGGTGGTGGTGTGGGAAGGTGCAGAGCGTTTGGGGCCGGGGGGAAACTTGAGGGAGATGTGAGTCAGCAGCCGCCTGTGCGGATGGAGCTGCTGCCTCGATAATGCTGCTGCAGATTCAATGGCGCAGAGGTTACTGCAGGCTCGGGGTTCAGCCCCTGGGTTCCTTCTCTGAACCTCATCTGATGCAGAGGCTTGGGACATGCGTTGCTCTGATGGGAGAGCCTGGGAGAGTCCAAAACTAAAGGAAACACCTTTAAACACAGCTTCAGAGCTGTTGAAAACGAGGCTGCTTTCTGCTGGTGGGTTGCAGGAGGAAGTGGTTGAAGTAACCAGATAAAGTCCAGTTGGTTGCTCTCCTCTGGCTGGGGTGCAGGGGTGGGAGGAGAGCAGTGTGATCCCACATCCTCCTGGGCTCTGGGACCCTGCCTGGCCATGGGCAGCCACGCTGGGGGAGCAAACCAGGCTTATAGGAGTGGCTTCTGGCTTGCCATCACACACGAGCTGGAGTGGAGCTGGTGGAGCTTCATCTCTTGCTGTCTGGCAGGTCCTGTGGTGTCTCATGGGATTGCAAGCTCCAAAATGTGCTGGCTCATGCTCATCTGGATGGGTTGGTGGGGAGACCTGCGTGTTGACTTGGTAGCAATGGAAGCACTGAAGGATGTGCTGCTGTGTTCTGACCCTCTGGCTGGAGACTTGGGTGCCCCGCAGCAGGCTGGTGGCTGGCACAGGGATGGAACACGGCACGCAGCAACTGGCAGAGGAGAAAGGCCAAGGCTAAACTGAAAAGTGTCTTGAAATTAATTTGAATGCTCCCGTTGATGGGTCGCTTGTATGAGTGGGTCATAGAATCACATAATCATGGAATGGTTTGGGTTGGAAGGGACCTTAAAACCCATCCACTTCCACCCCCTGCCATGGGCAGGGACACCTCCCACTGCATCAGGGGGCTCAAAGCCCCATCCAACCTGGCCTTGAACACCTCCAGGGCTGGGACAGCCACCAGTTCTCTGGGCAACCTGGGCCAGGGCCTCCCCACCCTCATTGTGAAGAATTTCTTCCTAATGTCTAATCTAAATCTTCCCCCTTCCAATTTAAAGCCATTCCCTGTCATCCTGTCCTGTAATGTCAGGAGCCTCTGTGCCTGGGTTTAATGGTGCTGCCAGGGCACGTTCCTGTCTTGGGTCCTTGCCCTCTGCCATGGGCTGGTGTTGATGAGCACTCGATTCTTTGGGGAAAGCCTTTGCTGGTGGGGAGGCAGCAGAACAGAGGAAAGGTCAGTGTTCTCCTGGTGGAAACCCAGGGCTGTGGCACGATGACCCGAAATCACTGCCATGTGAAATTAATCCTGTGTGGGAAGCTTCGTGTTTGGAGGACCCTGACTGTCTGTGGCTTTCGGTTGTGCTTAAATCGATCTGCTACCCCTCCTGGGGATTCAAGAAACCCTTCAATCCTCACCTTGCATATAGAGAACAAAACTCCCGAGATGCCACATGCTCAAAATAAGCCAGAGGCAGCAGGAGGGAACTTCATGTTAGGAAAAAAAGAATTGTTACTGTTGCATTCATGATTTGTTTTCTTTTTTTCTGTCCTTCCTGAAAAGCAAAGGGTGCCAGTGGCAGGGTATGCCCGGTGCCTCCCCACGGGCTTGTGAGGGCAGTGTGGGAGCTCGCCTGCCTGGTGGTATGAATGTGTTATGCCCACGTTATTCTAAACCCTGTGCTGCTCTAAACCGACTCCCACCGGTGCCAGTCTCTCCTGTATCGCAGGGCAGTGGGACAGGTACAGGGCTGAACAGGAGGGATCCTGGCTGGCAGAGCGAGCCCTGCTGTGGCCCGTGACACTGTGTCAGATCGGGATGCTAAGTGATCGTTGTGGTGAATACATAGAAAATCAGCTCCTTAAATGAGATGAAAAAAAAGGACCTGCACCTTTCCGTTGTTCTGAATAGATTTGCTTTACAGATCTCCCCAAATGTGGATTAGTCTGATTTACATAAAACCTATTTTTCAGAAATGCTCAGGGTCAGATTGCAGCCCGTGCTGTCTTTTTAGCAATATATAAACGCCTTTGCTCTGCAGTGGCTCTGTGTTTGTGTTCTCTTCTTGGTGTTGTTCTGGTTGAAGACCTTAAATTCTTCACATTTGTAAGGCTGGTGTTGAACTCCAGCCTTTGACCCACCTGGGTACGAGTTTCTGAAGGCAGCACAAGTGCTCACGAGTGCTCCTGAGGGGAAGGAGAAATTATGCTTCTGGGCAAGGGTGCTTGAGAAACTTCTCACCCATGTCTGGGCTTGACTCTGCACCCTAAATAGACCATGTAAAGGAAACAAGGGCCTTATCTTGCAGTGTGTGTGCAACATAAATTCCTCTTGCTGTAGTCTTCAGGAATAAAGCAACTCAGTCTCTGCATCTCCAGTGCCATGGACGCTTAATTCCAATATCGGAATTATGAAGCCTCTAGGCCAGAGGCTAAGGAGCATAGTGAGAGTCTCGCTTGGCTTTGACTTCAATCTATGGATTTTGATGTGCTGCAGGTTCAGAACACAGCCAGTTTGGGTCATGCCTGCACCCCGAGACCACATGGTGCCTTGGGGCAGTCGGTGTGGTGGGACTGCAGGGAGAAAGGATGGTTACAGGTCACCTGCTGAAACATCTTCATCATAGGCATGGGGCTGATCTCGTCACTGTTCGGTGCTCTGAATGTATGCAAAGTCCATGATTTATACAGCAAGCTGGTTTAATGCCATTTGTAGAAAAGACTCCTTAATCCACTTGCTTTAGTGAGGCATCGCTGCTCCCAGGCTGGAGCCACCCACGGCTTCTGGTCCAGCCGCGAGACTTGTGTGATACCAGCTCTTTTAGGCAGATATATCATAGCATCACGGAATGCTTTGGGCAGGAAGGGACCTCAAAGCCCCTCCAGTTCCAACCCCCCTGCCACAGGCAGGGACACCTCCCACTGGGTCAAGGGGCTCCAAGCCCCATCCAACCTGGCCTTGAACACCTCCAGGGATGGGGCAGCCACCACTGCTCTGGGCAACCTGGGCCAGGGCCTCCCCACCCTCACAGGAAAACATTTCTTCCTGAGATCTCATCTCAGTCTCCCCTCTTTCAGCTGAAATCCATTCCCCTCATGCTGTCCCTGCACTCCCTGATCAAGAGCCCCTCCCCAGCTTTCCTGCAGCCCCTTTCAGTACTGGGAGGCTGCTCTAAGGTCTCCCCACAGCCTTCTCTTCTCCAGGCTGAACAACCCCAACTCTCCCAGCCTGTCCTCGTACAGGAGGTGCTCCAGCCCTCGGATCATCTCCGTGGCTCCCCTGGACTCGCTCCAACAGCTCCATGTCCTTCCCGTGCTGAGCACTCCCTGAAATGGAGCTATGCAGGTGCTGTTGTCCTCGTGGACCTTTTGCCTGCAGCTGCTCCTGTGGGTCCTGCTGGGGTTCACGGAGGGAGCTTACAGAAAGCAGCCCACGCTGCGCTGCAGCCGGAGCCTCCTGATCTTCTCTGCAGTCTGACACTCTGGTGCTCCCAGCAGGCTAATCCTGGGTCTGTAGCATCTCAAAGACATCGAGAAGCTGTCGTTAATCCTAAATCCCGTCTGCGAAAGCATCACCGGGGGTTACCCTGGTTGTGTCAGACAAGGCTGACAGAGCTGCTGCTGGGGGGGGGGGCGTTTTGAAATGCTCGTGCAGAGATGCAAACCAGCGTGGTGAGCAAATGTGGGAGTTCTAAAATCGCCTGAAATACCCGTCCCTTTGCCCTGGGGCAGACACAGCGCTGGTGGAAACAGAGGGTGATGGGTAGTGGGTATGGAGCTCAGAGTGGCTTTTCCCCGGCTGCTGCAAAGTTTGGGATGATGCTCACTGTGGGCAGCACCATCACCGGGAGAGCCAGGTGGGCACTGAGCTGCAGGCAGAGCTGGGATCAGGACAAGGCAGAATGCACTGGGGAGGCGGTGGGACGTGGGCACGTGGCAGGGACACACCAGCAGGTGATGCGTGCACCATCAACTGCTGAAACGCTGAAAGATTCTTCACCAGCTTGGTGACCCTGAAGCCTCCTGGCCCGTTTGGAGGTGGGGGTAGTGTTGTCTGAGCATTGCTACTTAATAATCACCTTGCTTTCTGCTTTAGTGTTTGGAATATTAATATTTAAGGGAGGGAGATGCAAGGAAGAAAATGGGAGTTAAGTTCCACTCTGTCTTGTAGATAAGTGGCAAAATTCAGCTTTAACTGAGTTGCATTATTAGCACTTTGGGGACTGGGTTTTTATCTTCCTTGAATAGGATTAATATGCTGTTATGAAATGTCTTCAAAGCCAGCTAGCAGCTGTGTTCAGGGGCTCTGAGATGGAAGTGTAATGATTGGGGTGCTGCTGGGTTATCTGCACCCAGCGCTGCCCTCCTCTGCGTATCTGCCTCCTCCTCTGGGCAGGACTGATCCTGCAGGGACACCTTTCCATATTTCTGCCTCCTCTGAAGAGGCTGACGTGGAGTTTCAATTACAATATTGAATTACCGGGTCACCAGAGTTAAAGTAGGCTGCCAAGTTTTTAATGATCTTCTCTCTCTTGTCATGTGCAGGTTGGGTATTTTTTTTTTTTCCAAGCCTCCTTTCTATCTATGCGCTTTTAATTGAGACCATCTGTAATTTAACACATCACAGCAGCGTGCGAGCGGTGGGTTGTGTAACCGGTGCAGGGTTTTTTTAAGAGGCCTTGGCGTTCATCCTCCAGGGACTGCAGCAGCTTTCCACTGTCTTCCAGCGCCTTCAGAAGAAATCCAGAACTAATTGCCAAGACTGTTTAATCTGGTCCCTGGGGGCCTTGATTAATCACACAGTACTTATTTTTCATCTCTCGCTGGTGGAGATGCTGAAGGTGGTGTTGGGGGCTGGGGTGGATCCTGAAGATGTTGTGTGGGTGTCTGTGAGTGGAGCTGGCCGCAGGCACCGGCATGTCCCCAGGGATGTCCCCAGGAACCCAGACCCTGGCCCTTGCCAAGGGACTGGACTTGGACAGGGCTGCAATGCTTCCCTCAGTGCTGCCTGTCCCGTGTGTCTAAGGTAGAAATTGAGTTTGTCTGTCAGTCCTACGTCTTGAGAAGCCTCTCATCTGCCTGTCCTTGGCCAGCATCCTGGTGCTCTTCCTCCAACCGCTGCCGAAATGTCAGCATCCCTGCTTGCCTTAAGTGTTGCAGGATGGCTCTGTGGCCCAGGAGCTGGGGCTGCCCCACTCCAGCCCAGCACTGTCCTCACTGCCTGAGGCCGTGACCAGCTCCTCTGTGTGCAGTATCGAGGGACTCGTGATTTGAGTTGCTAAGAATCAGGCTAGGGGGGATGTTAACATGGGAAGAAACAAATTCCCACATGAAAAATTACCTGTTAGCATTGCTGCAACGAGTCACCTGGCTTTAATTAAAGACTAGGGAATGGCAGGTTTCCCTCCCGTTCATTCAGAGTGTCTGCCAGGGCCGGTGTGTGGGCAGTTCCACGGCTGGTGTGGTTCCCCTGGATCTGTGCGTGGGTCTCTGCAACGGCTCCTGGCACGGGGAGAAGGAGTAGAGAAGAAAGGTGGCTGCAACCCCTGTGCATTTCATGCAGGGAAACATTGACGACTTTCTTCTTGTTACTTTGAATGTCTCCGCTGGCCCCAGCGGCATCCCAGGAGGCGGCTGGGTCTGGAGAGTGGGCGAGCGGTGCAGCGTGGGGTCTGTGCTGCGTGGTTGCCCCTTTTCAAGCAGTGGGCTTGCAGCTCTGCTTGCTGCCAGCAGCCTTGCTGTAAAGGTTCACGCAGGCAAACTGTTCCGCCGGGGGCTTTTGTTGTTCTCTTAATAGCGGGCTTTGTGGAGGGACTGGGGTCCGTGCCTGCACGAGCATCCCTACCTGCATGGCTGGGGACAGGTACCCGGGGAAGGGAGCAAGGCGCAATGGCCACAGGGTTTCTTTAGGAAGCCAGAGATGAACGAGGCTGCTGGGGTGCTTTGCTAACTGCTCCCACACAGTTCAGAGAGGGAGCAGGAGCTGGATTTCTGCGGTGTCTTGGGTGGAGAGACCCATCCTGCTGTGTGTGGTGAACCCTGTGCCAGTGAGAACTGCAGAAGCTGGGCCGGCGGTGTTACCCCCGCTGCTTCCCAGAGCAGCACCCTCTGCCTGGGCAGCTCCCCTTCCCTTGCAGCCTGGATGTGGCTTTTGCTGTTTCTCCCACTGCGCGTGCCAGAGAAATGAAGATCTTTCGCTGATCCGAGCTCTAATGCTGTCATCGTCCCCTTCCCTGCCCACACCTATTATATTTCCCTGTGTGATTGATGTTTCTCATCCCGCCTGGCTTCGATACATTCATTGTCATGCAGAGGATGTTGTCGATTCATTACTGGTATTTCATATAGAAGCTGCAGACTTTCTTGGAATGTTTTGTTCATACATTCTCAAATGATTCTAAAAGTGCATGCCTGGGCTCAAAATATTTAACCCCTTTAAAGAAAGGGAAAATTAAAGATGTCTCTTCTAGAAGTGAAGAGCAGTGGAGCCTTCCTCCTCCTCTGCTTCAGCACAGCTGTGGGCTGTGTCAGGGTGCTGGACACTGCAGGCAAGGGATTAGTTTGTTTTTTATCAGCAAGGTCTTGCCCTGAGAAGCCACAAACACCAGTTGTAATCCCCAGCTGCAGCGCCTGAACGCTGCTGCTGCTCCTTGGTATTGGCTGATCCCCAGTCACAGGGCTGCGATTGTGCCCTCCTTTGCTCCCTGGGAGGAAGGGGCAGCTCTGCAGCACCGGGGGCAACATCTGACCCTGCATCCTATAGGGTCTCTCTGCACCCCAGATGCAAAGGGAGCAGAGAGGCTTCCTTTTGTTGTTCCACAAGGCTGTTCTTTCTCTGTATTTTCATAGAACCATTAAGGCTGGAAAAGCCAGCTGAGCTTATCCAATCGAAGCATCAGCCTAACCCTACCGTGTTGACTAAACCATGTCCCCAAGTGCCATGTCTGCATGTTTTATGAACCCTTCCAGGGATGGAGACTCTACCATTGCCCTGGGCAGCCAGGTCCAATGCTTGACCATTTTCTTAAGTCTCTAAATTCTATAGGAACAGAGTGCCCAGAAGCGTTGCTTGCACTGAATGGAGCGATGGGCTCTGCTTTGCAGAGGTGTGGGGGGGATCTTGTGGGGGGTGGAGCAGGAGCGTGTGGAAAAGTCAGCTATTCCGGTGCACCTGTGCAATTCCTTGGGGGAGCAGTGGTGCTTCAGTGACCATCCAGGGACTTCACTGGGGGTCAGAGCTGTGGAGCAGGGAGCTGAGCGTGCTCTGAACTCCCACTCTTCCCACCACATCTTCCGCCTGCCAAGTTCTGAGGGTGGGTGCCACCAGTGAGGGTTGGGGAAGAACTTGGGCTGGGGCATGCTGAGTTCATCTGTTCCCTGAGTGTGCGTAACACCAGAGTGGGGAGGAGCTCAAAGAGTAAACGAATCATAACTGGGTTCTGAGGAAAGGGCACAGATAAACGATAGCCACGCAGCAAGCACAGGGTACGTGGGAGGGATGGGGTAGTTACGTTGCTGCCTGGATGTGTCATGAGCTCTCTGGGGCATCCTGCCAGTGTCACAGCAGCGTGGGAGGTGGGGTGGTGAGGGGCATGGGCAGCAGAGAGCCTCATCTGCCCAAGGTGGGGAAGGGCTTGGCAGCTGCATCCGAGCCAGCCTGGTACTGGAAATCAGGCTGGTGCTGCCATGCTGAGCCATGGGTGGGAGATGCCATGGAAATGTGGATGAGCACCAGAGCGTGGAGACAGCACAAGCTGAAAGGCTCAGTCATCCATGAATTGCAGGAGGAGAGAGGGGAGGAGGAGACGATGGCATCTGCAGGAGCCTTCCAAAATACCCAGCATGAGGAGCAGCCCTGATCCTGCCCACAGAAACCCTTTGACACCTGAATGCATTTTCCTCCGTGTCCTGGACATCAGTAACCCAGGAATGTTCCTGAGGCATCTTCAAACTTGTAGTTCAGTGAGGAATCGGGGCTGGGGCAAAGCTGGAGTAGCACAGCCTCGGCTCTTGACTGGCTTTGGAGGATGCAGCAAGTCCTGCTGCCTCTGCTGGAGTCTGGTACGAGCTGGTCTCTGTTGCCTCAGGCTGTGGCCATGCAGGCAGGGCTGGGGGCTCAGTGGGGCTCCCCAAGCTGCTGTTGGCACTGCTGGTTCCCGTTGGCCCAGCGGGCAGAGCTGCGGTGCCGCCTTGAGCATTGTGCCAGGCAGCAGCGTGCGCGGGGCTAAATTATTCAGTCTGAAAGTGAATCTCTGTTACAGCTTGGTCCGGGAGAGAGGCTGATGAAGTATTTAAATTCTGATCTGTTTTTCTCTGAGCTGGAATGAGACTCTCTAATGTAAAATTAATGTCTTTGTGTCTCTGGAAATAGCAGGAGCCCTGGCGTGGCTGCGCAGAGCGGCCGGCACTGCGGGCAGTCGGCATTGCTGGCTCTGGGAGAGGGGCTCTTCCTGCAGGAGTCTGCATCAATTCAGACACAGCCGTGTTTGAAAGCCAGCGTTGTCATCCTTCCCCTCACTGATAGCGAGGAAGCAGAAGAGCGAGGGGTTGGTGTTCTCGGGGAAGCAGGAACTCTCTCTGTGCAGTAAATGGGACATGGGAGCAAAAAGCCCGGAGCTGGTGCTGGGTGTGTGGGCAGACAAGGGGCATAAATTAATGAGGATGGTTCAGTCTGCCCTTTCCCTAACAGGGGCTGCACAAAGAGGGCATCTGCTCTCCAGGTGCGTAATTCCCATCGCTGAGCTCCTTGCTCCTGCCTTCTCTATGGAGCTGGGAAAGGGCGCTGGGCGCTGGGAGGAGCAGGAGCATCCTCTTCTCTCTGCAGAAAGGGGAGAGCGAGTCGCTAAGGGGCTGCTTGGTTGGCAATGGCTCTGATCCAGGCCCTGATCCTGCACAGCTTTGTGTCCATGCTCTGTCCCTTCCCAGAAGCCTGGGATGAGTAAGGATGGGCACAAGTCCTGCCTGTGGTGCAGGCTCTCACGTGGTCCCTGTTTCAGGAGCTGCTGACGGGACCTGCCGGGGAGCAGAATGGACGGTACTGATGGTTTTGTTACGACCGGAAGATTGTGTAGCTTAAAAAAAAATATATACTGCTGCTTTTGCTGCAGAAATATCAGGAAATGCAGTTTTATCTTGCTGGCACTGCAAGTGACAGCTTTGTCTGCACTGATCTGCAAGACTGGACCTCTGGAAGTCTGTGACGAAGGTTTCTTTGTAGCTGTAGTGTAGAATTAACTGGGGTGAGTAGGAATCGCTTTCTTGGATTGAGAATCCTTGTAGCTGCTCAGGCAGTCGCAGTCTCCTAGAGAAATGAGGCTGGCGAGACCTTGCGGGAGAGAACCTTGCTGTCCTACTCCCTCTTTTCCCTTTTTCCTGTCTTGCCTAAGAAGAACAGCTCTGTCAGAAACCCAGACAGTACAGAAACACCTCTGTGCACTCCCTGCCTCTTCACCCCCCTTCATCCAGCGCTTGACTCGATGGCATCTCCCCCTCTGCCTCTGTTCCCCAGGGCTCCCAGTCCCTGGAGCTCTTTTCCAGTAGGTTTCTGTAGAGAACTGTGGTCCAAAGATCCAGAGCACGGTCGTTTTTTCACCCCTGTCAGCTCCAGACACAGTAAAGTGCTGAGATTCATGGGGAGCTGAAGGTATTGGTTGCGTCGTGAGAACTCCAGAAAGCTTTTAACTAAAGCTGGGGGGTTAATCCAAATAGCACAAATTTTAGCTCAGCTTCCCTCTCTGTGCTGTGAGTGATTAAAAGCTGTAAAGCGCTCTCAGGAATTCAGGATTTCCCCCTCCTGGAGACCTTCTTTCCCCTCATTTTATGGTTACCATGCTTCACAGGCTTTGTTTGATGGAGTGAGCCTTATTTTTTAACACGGCAATGGGAAATTGTGGGCAACTGCTGGCTGGGGAGCATTTCAGCGCATCGCCGGGGCAAAGCCAGGCCAATGCATCCGACCCCGGGGCTCTGCCCAGCGTAGCTGGGTCAACAAAAAGCTCTGCTAAAAATATCTTTTTTTTTTTTTTTTTTAAATTACTGTTTTGTTTTCTCTAGTTTTGATAATCCACATTCCAAGCTGTTTCCTGAATCTCTTGTTGTTTAGGAAGTGGGACCATTATCCAAATGAGTATTTCCACAGGTTGTAAGGGAGCAGCTACACACTGAGATATGCTGGAAGTAATCTTTGAGCTTCATATTGGAACCATCTGCTGTATCTCGGCTCCATCAGTTCTCTGGGGAGGTTTTAACTCCTGCCTGGGTCTGAGTTTTAGCTGAATCTTGCTTGAACCTTCTTCTGTCTCTGTCAGTGCTCCATCCGCCTGCTTTATTTGACGTATCTGAGACTGCTCCGGTGCTCCAGACCTCTCCCTTGCCTGGCCAAGGTGGACAAAGGACTTCCCTGCAGCAGGAATGTGTGTTCTGGGAAGAGATGAAGCATTAGAGGTGACATCCCTGAATTATTCATTTCATGGAAGGCTCGGGGAAAATTGATTAGCCCCTTCTTCAGAACATCAGGACAAGGAGTTCATGCAATGAAATTAGAGCAACAAATGGAGAGCAAATAAAAGGCAGCGCTGCTTTCTGCAGCGAGGAGTTGCTAGGCAGGGTTCATTCCTGCAGGAAGCCATTTGTCACAGCGGCTGGGTTTTTGAGGAGGGCTGGATACCTTCCTGCCAGCTAACGACGTTTCGTATGGGAGATGAGGCTAATCAGATCTCATGTGGCAGGCTCCAAGCCGATAGCGTGCAGGGATCAGGAAATTATTTATCTCGAGCCAACCTTGCTCCGCCTGCCAGGTACCTCGCAGTTTTGTGCTCTCCCGGCTTTCCTAAGCCCTCAGCTGTGGGCTGGTGCCAGGGCCCTGTGCAGGTGGCCAAGAGCTCGTGGCAGGGTTGCTGCACGTGGAGGCAGCTTTGGGGCTATCCTGGCTTTTCTGGGCTCTGTGGAGATGTGGCGCTTCAGGTGGCACAATGCCACTGCTTTTCCTCCAGCATCTGTGACGCTTGCAATCATCCAGCCCCTTGCAGCGTGGCCGGGGTGTGGGACAAGGCAGTTGTCCCGCTAGAGTGTGCTTCTGGCATCCCAAAACTCTGATCCAGAGCCAAAGTCAAGGTATGCTGGAAAAAGGGGGCCCCAAAAGACCTGCTGTGAGCAGGACTGGCTGCTGCGTTGGACCAACGTGTCCTGGCAGTGACAGCATGGGCAGAGGCACAGCTCCAGCTCTGGAGTGCTCCGTGCTGCTGGCAAGGACGGACTCAGCAGCCTCAGGCACTTGGAGTTGCTTGTGAAGAAAACACTAACCCTGAGACTTTTCTGAGCTTTCATATTCGCGGGAGCATCTGTGCTCATGTTGGGCTGGTGCCCTGGGTAGCCTGAACACCAGTGTAAGGAGCTTAAAGCTTTGATAAAAGGCTTTCCCTGGGCAGAAGCCACTGGACTGGGAAGGATTTTGTATTCTAAGAGCAAATCTTTCAGCATTGTTGTGTCTTTGGACAAACTGCCCAACTGTCTGATTTGGGGAAAGCATCTGAATGGAGACAGAGCGTGCGAGGTGAGCTCTGGTCCATATGGTGAGAAAACTCTTTTGCATTTGTTTACATTTTGTAAACAGGAGAAAAGAAAATAACTCTGAAGGAGAGGGAAGGTGCCCGTGTGGGCAACGCACAGAACGCGAGCTCTGAGTTTGTGATAAACAAACCTGGAGGCGGCGATACCTGTGTCGCTCATCACTGGGCAGGTCAGCGTGGCCAGGGCTGCTGTCTGGGGGAGAGCAGAGCCCCAGGCTATCGGGCATGGGAGCCCCTTGTGCAGGTGGGCTTTCAGCCCCGTGGGCTGGGGCTGCTCCCTGCACAGGGTCAGCAGGACAAGGAGGACCACGCTCCTTTGCAGCCCCAAGAGCACAGGGGGATGTGGACACCGTTCTGCCCAGGGCTGCCTGCTGCCAGCCTGCCCTTCAAGCCTTGAGGGATAAAAGCTGGCCCTGTTGTGCTGCAATGTGTCTCCCTGTCCTCTCCAAAAAAGGAGATTTTTGCTGGGAGCATCAGTGGGACATGGTGACTCCCTATTCCTGCAGGACCACGGTGACAAGCAGCGGTGGCAGCAAGGAAATTCCTTGTTCCTGGCTCTGCCCAGTGGCTTACTGTTGTATCTTGGATGGTCATGATGCACCTCTAGGTGTTTAAGGAACCCTGGGGTGCTGTCTTGGTGTGCCAGAGCCCTGCACAGCTCTCTGAGCATGGAGAGCTGTTCCCATTGGCTCTCTCCTATGGTGAGGTGATGCACCTTAAAACCTGCCTGGTTGCTTCTAGAGCTGCTTCGCAATGCCAAAAGCACCCACTCTTCTCTAGCTGCACTTTGGCTAATGTTGAGTTCTGTCCTCTCTTTTTCACTTTAGTTGAGGATTTTTATTCCCTCTGTCTGGTTGACCTTACAGGACAAATACAGGGGTGCAGGTGCCAGGGTGAGATTTTGCAGGCAGTGCTGGGGGGGTCAGGTCCAAGATTAGGGCTCACCTGGAGACTGGAGTGCGTGCATACTGTATTTGGTACAACAGACTTGCCTGGACTTGGCAAGGGTGAACTTGCAAGAGGGGGGGGGAACACTGAAGTCACTGTGACTTTGCAAAAGGGAGTAGTTGACTTAGAATCATAGAATGTTTAAGGTTGGAAAAGACCTCTCAGCTCACCCAGTCCAACTGTCAGCCCAGCCCCACTGTGCCTGCTAAACCATGTCCTGAGCTGCTGTGTCTACACGTTTTTGAACCCCCCCCGGGATGGAGGCTCCACCAGTGCCCTGGGCAGCCTGGTCCAGTGCTGGAGGTGTCAACTCCAAGATGATCTTGGTCACCAGCTGTGGGTCTGGGATGACAAAGTCCTCAGCAGTTTGGGGACTCCTATATGGCTTCTTTTCCATGTGGTGCAGGCAAGGCCTGGATTTGTCCCTGCTGCCGTGGTTGAGGACCTACCAGAGGCTCCTGCCAGCTGCAGTAATTTGCAGCGTTGTTCCAAAACAGGCAAATGTGCGACTGCTGCCGACCGCATGCTGTTGAATAAAGCTTTCGTTTGCTGGCCTGTCTCCCTGCGTTCAGCGGCCCAGCTTGGCTGGCTGACAGCAGCCTGGGGCTGATGGATGTCCTGCCCACTGCGGAGCTGCGCTAGCAGCCCTCTCTTCCCCAGGAGGTCCCTTCCCATGCTGGAGGTGCAGCTGGACGTGTGCTCTGCAATGTTCATATCCTTGGAACGCATTTTGACGAGGTTTTTCTGGTTGGCAGGTTCTGTGTTCTCTTTGAGAAGCTGCTTTAAGGTTCTTCTCAAGGATTTTTGAGCAGTGATTTAGGCCAAGAAGCTTTTAAGTGTGTATATATGTATTTCTAAGCAACATCGTTAACATTTTCCTCTTCATCCTTCAAAACAAGGCTGGTTCCTAGGCTTCGAAAATCCCCTGGTGCCCTGTTGCTATTGTGGTTTCTTAACTCTGCAAAGCAACCTTCTAGGAGAACTTTCTTCCCAAAGCTGCATCAGGATCACAAGGGTTAGAGATGGGTGATCTTGCCCTGACGCTTTGGTGCAAGTCTCCCCAGAAACGAGGAGCTGCTATTAAACGTGTGTGTTCCAGCACATCTCATAAGCCTGTGGAGCTGAGCTCCGGGGCGCTCCTGCTTGTCTGTTGGGTTTGGTAGCTTTGCTTCCCCCAAGACAGAGATGTCTCCCCAGGTGCCTGCAATAGAGATGGCTCTTGAGGAGAATTTATGGCCAGTAAACATTCTTGTGTTATGCAATAACAAATGGTAGAGGTTAATGTTTCATTTTTGTTGTATAGAAATGACTCAGGACGTTGCAGCTCACCAGTGGGATTTGATTACTTTATTATCCCTATAATAAGATTTACAAATTAACTGTCTAATTAGCAACCTGGGAAAGCTGCTGCTTGTGCTGTACTTTCCAAACTGACAAAGATACAGTCTTAAAATGCTGAAGTGGGATGAAACCAGGAGTGAGGAGTTCTGTGCCCGGGTATGGAGCTGCCTGGATGCCTGTCGTGGTGCCGTGCTCATGGAGAGCCAGCGCCCTTGCTTTGTCCAAGCTCTTCCCAGCATAACACACTGGATTAGGCACAGGAGGAAAGGTCTGTCAAATCTTCTGGCGTTTGCTGGGTGGGATGCACAGTCAGGAGTAGGGGCAGGATTACTGCCCAAAGCTCCTGTACCCAGTTCACCTATCGGCTGATTCTTTGTGTGGATTGACTGTTCACCTAAGCGTGCATGAAATGTGTGAATGGACCGTGCCAAGGCTCACACAGCTTCCTTTGAAGCGCTGGATGCGAAGCGCGCAGTTGGCAGAGCACCTCTGCTTTGCTTTGGATGCGCAGAGGAGGGTTATGCTTCCCCATCTTCTGACAGATTGTGCTTACGTTCTATATTATCACTGACTGCTGGAGAACTTGCTATTCCTGCCAAATATTCAGTTCCCACAAAGATGACTTACAGTGACTTGGCCATCCTTGGCTTAATTGAACTGTAATGTGGATGTTTTGAACAATAACAGTTATTTTTCCACTTAAAGAGAAAATACTGCCTTTCTAGCATATTCTTCAGGTCTGCCCTCAAAGAGCAGGAGGTGTTACCGTGCAGGTATATATTTAATGCTGTCTTTAATAATTCAACTCTTCAATGAAACCTTTAAAGAGTACGAGGGAGAGGCTGCAAGAAAAATCTGGGATGGTTTTGAGCTACTTAGACATTGCCTTTTCTGGTCTCTCTTGCTGCTGTGTATTGGCATTTCACCTCTCCTGCTTGTGCAGGTGAATGTGGGAACTGAGTGCGTTCTGCTTGCAGTGCCCTCGGAGAGATGCTCCGAGGGGCTCACCCAGGGTTAGTGCGCTCGCTCCAGTCATCCTCCCATGCACTGGTGAGGATCAGTCCTGTCTTCTCCCTTGCTGCTTTGAATTCCCTCTTTCGTTTCTCCTTCTCACCTAACGTCTGCCTGACAAATTAAACATGTAGTGAGCACAGTATGGAAAGATGCTGCAGATTCTTCTTGTGCACGGAAGAACTTGACCCTATTATTATTATTATTATCATCATCATCATCAAATGCATTTGAGAGCCACAGCTCTGCTGGTGAGCTGTATCCTGTGCAACGCAGACTCCCAGGAGCAGTGCATCCCTGTGAACGTGCTGGCAGAGCAGCATCCTGCTCCTGTCTGCCTGGCACAGAGGGGATCCAGGAACGTTGCTTTTGGAAACCAAAGCGCAGCGGCTTTCTGTGAGAGCAAAAATAGAAAGGTCAGATTCCCAGCCTTCCATAAAGTAAAGCCAAACTGACAGCCTGCCCTGGCCTGTGTGGGAAGTAAAGCAGTGAGCAGGCATGGAAACAGCCAAGGTGATGCAGCTGCAATTACAAGGGACAGGAGTGAGCCTTTTTTAATCCTTGTGGTGCCTCCAGAGCTCCGTGCGTTGGTCACAGCGTTTGGGGAGGCTGCTTTGCTCCGCTGGCTCCTGAATCCTGGGCAGCTTCTTGTAGCGGGCAGGGCTGCCCTGTCCCGGAGGGGCTTTGCTCGGAGCTGCCGTGGGGATCAGCTCGGCAAACGGGCAGTGCACGGCATCGCATGGATCTGCCGAGAGAAGGAAGGAGCAGTTCAGAGGTGGAAAGAGCGTGGCGAGGTGGTCTGTTGTGATGCCAGGCTGGTTGTGGTGGTGGAAGAGGAACGCAGTCGGCTCTTTCTCTGCATCAGGAGCGACTGGCAATGGCTTTGGTCTCCAAAGCCCTGCGGGGCAGAGCCTGGCTCGCATGCAGTGACATCCCTGTATGCATCCAGCCAGAGGAAGGCTCCAGCGTGGGCAGAGCCAGTGGGATGCCTGGCACCTGGATCGCACCATGCAAAGCAGAACGAGGTGGTCTCCTGCGAGACAGAGTTGTCTAGAGGTGAGGGGAGCTGGTGGGAAGAGCAGCACAGACGCTTTCTGCTTCTTTCTGTCTCCAGCTTCCATCACCCCAAAGGAAATAAGTTTATTTTCCCGAACAGGAAAAAATACTCCTGTTCTCAAAGTGCAAAAGCTCCTAAGAAGCAGGGACACCTCCCGCTGCATCAGGTGCTCAAAGCCCCATCCAATCTGAATGAACACCTCCAGGGATGGGGCAGCCACCACTGCTCTGGGCAACCTGTGCCAGGGCCTCCCCACCCTCTTGAGAAGAATTTCTTCCTAATTCTAATCTAAATCTTCCCCCTTCCAATTTAAAGCCATTCCCCCTCATCCCATCACCACATTCTCTTGCTAAAAAGCCCTTCCACAGCTTTCCTGGAGTCCCTTTCAGTACTGGGAGGCTGCTCTAAGGTCTCCCCAGAGCCTTCTCTTCTCCAGGCTGAACAACCCCAGCTCTCTCAGCCTGCCCTCAGAGCAGAGGTTTTCCAGCCCTTGGATCATTCTTTCTGTACCTACTCTTCAGAGTCAGGTCTGCATTGAGCTGCCTTTTGCTCTGGCATGGAGGAATGTCATTAGGAAGTTCAGCCTAGCAGCAATCTTGTTTCTTCTGTTGAACTGAAATTATTCCAGCTCCACTGGGAACCTCTCACCACAGCCTGGATGTTGGCATCAGTGTGCAACCTCCCGACAGCGCCTGCGTTCGGCGCGCTACAGAGACTTATTGAGTTTATGCCCACACTTCAGGACAAATCTTTGCTAATAGAATTCTAATATCTTCCTTCCTGCCTCCCAGATGCTGCTGTCTCTGGATACAAATGACAGAAACGGTGAACAATGGTTTCAAGAAAATGTTTGTTTGTCAGTCTCAGAAAAGCAAGCGAGAGGTCCTGGGAGGAGAGTGCTCTGGGGCAGCTGCGGTGCCTCCAAACCTTCTGCATTTGTGTTTTCTCATAATGAAAAATCATAGAATGGTTTGGGTTGGAAGGGACCTTAAAGTCTATCCAGTTCTAACCAGCTGAAGGAACTAAAAAAATGCGAAAAGGAAAACGAGTTTAAAGCTGGATGTGGCAGAGCACAATAAGGGGTTGTGAGTTTAATGGCAAATGTCATTTGGGTTTTTGTTGTTCCTTAGGAAAAGTCCAATGTTGATGCACTTGAAACCCACTTTGTTTGTGCACTGCTTGAGTTGTTTTATGTGTTCAGTTTCCCTGAACCCCACCAGCCTGCATCTCCTCTTCCAGTTGCTCCTTTGTTTAGTGTAACTGCGGCTCTCGCAAAAAGGATGTGTGGCAAACAGGAGACCCCTGAGACAGAGCTGAATTTGATGGCCAGGTTTCCCCCGAGCCAAGGCAGTCTTTGCACAGCTTTCTTTTGTAAAGGAAATCAGCACTTGTTCCTTTTGCTTCCTTCCTGCATGGGCTCCCCTCCTGCATGGGGTTCTCTTGGAGCTGAGGTCCCATCCCTCGGGGCAGGGCATGGGGAGGATTGGGGATGGGGTGCAGTTGGCCCCGCTGGGTCTGCCACCCAGGAAGAGGTGATGTGGGGGGTGAGGTGGAGCCTCTGTTCCCCATGCCTGGGACACACCAGCTTCTCAAAGCAGTGGTTGCCCCCTCCTGCTGCAGGGTGGGGTGGGCTGGGATGCTTGGAGAAGGACCTGGGCCATCAGTTGAAGTTATTTCCAGTGCTGAGTGCCTTTTTAAGCTCTGTTGCCAGTAGTAAGGTGCTTGTTTGGCATTTAGGGGAAAAAATA
Organism: Neomorphus geoffroyi; assembly: GCA_033558235.1. Lineage (NCBI taxonomy): Eukaryota > Metazoa > Chordata > Aves > Cuculiformes > Neomorphidae > Neomorphus > Neomorphus geoffroyi. Next base: position 3,244,754 of record JAUMJM010000038.1, read on the forward strand.
GCCTTTAAGTACAGTGCTTTGACTGCAGATTGCAAAAATACTGCCAGCAGCTTCAGATTAGCTTTGCTGTAAGGGCTCGGTGGTTTAAGGGATGTGGATATTGATGTTTGCAAGTCTGGGTAGTGCTGTGTTGGGATTAGTTTTCCTGCGCTGTTCCCAGAAGGGTGGCTTTGTCAGTGCCGGGCGTGTGCGAGGAGAGGAAGATGTACGTGTCTTCTGGTCTGGGAGCTGGAGGCTGAGGAGTCGCTGAAGAAAAGCAGAGCTGTGGGAGGAACGTTGCCCACCTGTTCCTGTCGGAACAATCTTCCATTTTTGGACACACGCACTTTCAGCTCAGATACCCACGACCGCCAGATTTCCCTCTTTTTATACACAGTGGTGACCTCAGAGCGTGTGCCGCAAGTGACAATGAGCTCCAAGGGAACAGAAGGGCTCCCAGCCCTCCTTTGACGTTCGTTTTGCTTCTGTTTACTTTTCCCGAAATGCCTGGTCTGATGGATGATATTCGATACGGTTTAAAGATCTGCCACAGGTTTAGTTTTCACATTAATTAGACTTAATAGCTTTTCATTCTCCAAGCTCTCTGTTCACGTGGCGCTCGTCCTTAAATGCAGCCCTGACGCTGTCGCTCTCTTCTCTTTGCAGTTTGCTGCTTCGTTGTGCACAAGCGGTGCCATGAGTTCGTTACCTTCTCCTGCCCCGGTGCTGATAAAGGCCCTGCCTCGGATGTAAGTACCTGCTCCAGCGCTGCGAGGGAAGACGCAGCGCCGTGTTTGGTGGATCCCTCCACTTCACAGCAGTTTGGAGATGCAGTTCCTCTGGCTCCCTTGGCTGAGGACACTTCCGTGCCATTATTTCAGGAGCATCTCTAATTCAGTGTTATTTCGGGTTGTGTGGGCTCTTAGATATTTTTGATCCACTTGAACCACTTCCCAATCATCCAATAACTTGGTCTTAGCAGAGCAGGGAGAACATACAGGAATGCAGAGATGTTTCCATTGGGGCAAGGCTGCAAACTCAGGCCCCATCTCCCTTCTGTCCCTTGAGTTGCAGCCTCAGTTTCCCCATCAGTAAAATGACATTTCCAGGCTCTGCCACCTGAATCAAGGTTTTGGGGTTTAATTAACATGCGTGGTGCACTAAGTGACAAACAAAGGTTCCAGACTTTGGCCAGCGAGCAATGAGCCCTCTCTGCTGGCAGGGTTTGGCTTAAGTTGTGGTTGATTCCTTTTGCCACCGTGAAATACCAGAAAGAATTCACTGTCGTTTAAGAGATGACAGGAGTCAGCCCTGGGCAAGGTGCCTGTCCTCGCTGCTCCTCAGCTCCTCGCTGGTTCCGTGTTACCTGGGGTCGGGGCTTTTGACTGCTCGCCTGCTGCATCCCTGCTCCTCAGCAGGCACAGCTTTTCCTGGTATGTTTCATATCATCTTGCAGGGTTAATTAAATCAATATATATGTTTGATCTTCCCAAAAAGAACCCTGCAGGCACATTTCATGCTTGTGATTTGAGTGCTCAATCTTGCTGCACTTGCTCCAGCTCCCTCGGAAAACACAGAACTGACCTGGCAGCATCCTCAGGGACAACAAAAAGACTGGGAAAGATTGGTTGAGGCATGACTTTTGCAAAACAATGTTGCTGTTCTTTAAAACCCAGATCCACCCCAAATGTCCACTGATGAAGTCCCCATCCTTAATTTCCTGGTGAGTCCCTGGGCTTTCGGGAGTAATGGAGCAAAGCAAAGCTGGCTTAGGCTCCTCGGCGCCGTTCTGCCAGCGCCTTTTGGGTCTGTCTGGCAGGTTTTGTGTTTTACCGTGGAAACTGGCTAATTTGGGGAACTGCTGGAAGAAAAGAGCTCGAATTGGGGAAATGGCAGTGCACCACAACTCTCACCCTTAAAAATAGAACCAGTGGGAGCAGGCAGTGTAACAGGCGGGGGCTCAACACACGCTGCCCGAGCTGGGCTGGGCTGTGACTGCGATAAATGGGAGCTTCTAGGGAGGGGGCTGAGGCTCGCAGGATGGGGGCAGATCTGGGGCTTTTGGATCTGGCACAGGGAGTTGTGGGCAGGGGCTGCCTGTGCCCCCTGGGCAGATGCTGCAAGCGGAGGCTGTGGGACCATGGAGGGGATGGGCTGAGTGTGGGCCTGGGGTTGCTGGATCATAGAGTGGGTTGGGTTGGAAGGGACCTCAAAGCCCATCCAGTCCCACCCCCCTGCCACGGGCAGGGACACCTCCCACTGGACCAGGTGCTCAGAGCCCCATCCAGCCTGGCCTTGAACACCTCCAGGGATGGGGCAGCCACCGCTTCTCTGGATCCTTTGCCAAAACTGTGTTTCTTTTCCAGCTAAACCAGACAGCAGGTTCTCTGGTGTCCCTTTTTGTCTGATTGCTCCTCCTGAATGAGTGTACTGGGTTTGGGGCGTTTCTGGTCTGGATCTGAGAAACCTGGCTGGGGTTTGGTCCCAAAGACTGACTGGGCAGCTCCATCATGGAGCTGCTGGGGACCCCAGACAGGAGGAGAGGGTAGGACGGTAGGGGACGCCTCTTGAACCTGGTCACTGCTCTGACTCTAGCAAAGCAGTGACTTTATCCCAGTGCCCAGCTTGTGACTGATTGAGGGACCTGCTTGTGCCAAGCCCTGAGCCTCTGATGTCAGATCTCTCGGGACGTGGGGCTCGCAGCCTCCAGCTGTGACTGCACAGCACGATGCTTCCAGCCTGCTGAAGCCGACCTGACAGCGCTCCTCTGCCTCCAGAGAGGATGTCTGGCAGAGTTTTAGTTCTAGCCAGGTGATAATGAAGCTTTTGGCTGTTTCCCACAGGTTGAGCTGCCTGGTAGACTGGTAGGTGTCTTCCAGTTTGCCCAGGTCAGTGCAGCAGCAGCCTGAGTCCTGCTCCCTGTGCTGCCCACGATGGGGGTGCTTCAGGAGCAGCCCCAAAGGCAGCTGCTTTCAGGCTTGGGCTTGTGCACGGTTTGATACACCCAGTTTTATTTCCACTTCCAACCAGACAATTAGACAATTATTTGGGTTTTCTTAACACCCACCCTGGGCACTTTGCATATAGCTATCGCTTTCATCACTGAAGGCTTTCCTCTCCATAGAGGCCACTGCTAATTGCAGTGTGTTGGTGGCTGTTGAACCTTAAAATTAGTTAGTGGAGGGGAAAAGGAGATGCGGTAGACATGCCAACCCGAGAGATACTAAAGCATCCACAAATACTCCGGTCCAGCAGACTGTTAGTCTGTAGCATGTCTTTATGAACCTGACGGTCAGGAGAGGCTGCTGGGGTCCTGTCTGAGCCCCCTGACCCCAAAGCAGTTAGTGGGGTTTGTTCCTGGGCCGGGTGATGGCTGTACCCTGCCCAAACCGTGGCAGCCGGGTGTTTGCAGCTCCATCCTTCACTGCCTCTGGTGTTTGGCCACCCAAAGCTTGCCCGTGTGTGCCCAGGTCCTTGCGCACAGCATGGTCACTCAGGGTGTGGGCAGCAGGGCAGAGCCCCTGCCCCAGCACTGCCTGCCCTGTGTTGGTTCCCTCTGTCGAGCAGCCAGCGGTGCGGGAGGTTTCACAACAACCTTTGCTGCTGAGCGATGTCACGCTGTGAGATTCTTTCTAGCCATGTGGGTTTAGCCCTGGCACTCACGCTTTCTCTCCTCTATTCTCTGTCATCCGAAACTCGTTAAGCCAAAGGCAGCAAGTCTAGCACCCTGCAGACCTAATTCAGGCTACAAGAGGTCTGTCATACATCTGAAAATACACACTTTCAGGTACGTATTTAGCTATTTGTGCATGCAGAAATCTTACTTAGGAGGTTGCTTTAGATGCAGCCTGGCCTGAGGAGGAGCTGCTGGCTGGGCAGAGCCCCCAGGCTCCCATCCCTGCTTGGGCTGGTGGCTGCAGGCACCCAGAGGAGGTGATGGCAGGGGGTGAGGAGCTTCAAGTGGCCCCTTGCTGTGGCTGGGTGGGCACTGCGGGCAACTCTCGGTTGGCAGAGCTGGAAACTCTCCTGCAGGAACAGCAGAGAGGTGCCAGCGTAGACAGTCAGGTCAGAGGGAGACGGGAACACTGAAACCACTTAACCTTGCTGAAGGAAAATGAAGTTTGGCAGTGGGAGAGCAGGGCCAGCTGTGAGCCAGATGCCACCTCCGGAGCTTTGTGTGGGCGTTGGGCAGCCTGCCCGCCCCGGCTCTGCTTTCTCATTCTTGCTCATATCTGGGCAGCAGCTCGCACCAGGTACCGGGGAGATGCTCCGCCTGTGTCTGCACAGAGTTTTGGCTGAAGGTGGATGCGGTGCTTTGCTTTTTCTCCCCACCAACCCTGCCCAAGGGGTGAGCAGGGAGCAACGAGGAGCCCTCGGACAGCCTGGTCGCGTTGCCCGAGCGCAGCCCCATGGCCCCAGACCAGCAGAGCTCTCCCACAGAGGTCTCCTGCCTTGTGGCTGTCGGTTGCTGTGGGCAGCCCCTGCCTGAGCAGGGAAAGGTCTAAATTGAATCAAAGTTGTCAGGTTTTGAGAGGTGCCACTTGATACCAGGGCACGCGTAAAGGCTCTCAATCAAATTCTGTCTTGGCGGCTGTTATTGCTGCGGGAGAATTTCCAGTGTAGCTCATTGAGCAGGCAGGTAAAAGCTGCCCTGTTGATGTTAGTTACTTTGCAGTATATTATTTCTGAAAATCAAGAGAGGAATACAGACTTAAAGCAGGGAGCAGAAATGGCCTTTGTAGCTGTTTTTTTGCCATTGAGCAAAGCCATCTGGGAGAGCCCCTGGTTTGTACCCCTGGGCACTGTAACCGCAGGATACACGCAGGGCAAACTTCGTTCCTCTGCACTGGCAATCAGGCTTCTCACAGCCATGCAGTCCTTAGTGAGCTTTGAATGAGGAGACGGAAAACTGCTTCTGCAAACAGCAGCACCCTGTCTGCTTCAGGAATGAGCCAAGGACAGGGCCTTCGTTTTGAAGGGATGCAAAGTGAGTTTTCCTCTGCTCCATCGTTGCTAAAAACCACAGTGTGAATGCAGAGCAACCTGTAATTATATCAAACACTGGTAGTGTGTAACGATTACAGCGATTCAAAATGAATCAAATGTCAGTCGGTGCAGCAGTTTGGTCTTTCCTTTCACAAATATTAATATCATGTCAAGTCTTGCAGAAAGAAAGAGTTTAATTTATTGCATTTGTTCAAACCTTGCAGCGTGTGTGCTGTTCCAGTGGGCCATGTGGTTTTGCTGAGCTGGAGAGGGAAGGGATTTGTGTGGTGAGGTGACATCGTGGAGCTTGGAGGCTGCAGGGCTGCTCTGGCTGGGGCTGTGACGGGAGATGCTGCAGGTCCAGCCACATCGCAGTCTGGGCTGGAACTTTAAACGTCAGCTGGCTGCTGGCTTGCATCCCTGGAGCTGCTCTGTTCTGGAATGCCAGGGGGAAACCTGTTTTAAAAGAAAATGTGTTCTAACTCTGCTCCTTGGTCTCTGTGTCGTGTAGCACTTGAGAATCAAGGAGAAAAACACTTTGCATCCTGTAAAGTGTTTATAGATGCTTAATTTTAAGCATCTGAGTAATACTAGTTACTTAAATAAAACTCTCTGTTTAAAGCTAAGCATGTGCTGAAGCGCTTTCTGGGATGGTGGCTGTGCCCGCATTAAGCAGATAACCCTGGGGCAGGCTGGCATTTCACACATTTCAGAGCATAACAAAATAACTGGGGAGCAGTGAAATGTCACGATCTCTGTTACTGCTGACTAGTCCTGCTTCGGAGCAGTTTGCTGTTTGATCTGGTTGCGTTTGCACCTCCTTGAGGCAAGAGAGCCTATGTCTGTGTGTTTGACCTTGCAAAGCTTGCTGAATAGGGCTCTTCCATGTAGGAGAAGAGTCATTACACAGCCACAGGCAGGGACACCTCCCTCTGGATCAGGGTGCTCAAAGCTTCATCCAACCTGGCCTTGGACACCTCCAGGGATGGGGCAGCCACAACGTCTAGGGGCCAGCCACCTGTGCCAGGGCCTCCCCACCCCCACAGCAAGACATTTCTTCCCAAGATCTCATCTCAATCTCCCCTCTTTCAGCTGAAAACCATTCTCCTCATCCTGTCCCTGCACTCCATGATCAAGAGCCCCCTTCCCAGCTTCCCCGGAGCCCCTTTTAGGACTGGGAAGCTGCTCTAAGCTCTCCCCCACACCATCTCTTCTCCAGGCTGGACAATCCCAACTCTCTCAGCCTGTCCTTGTGTGAAAGGTGCTTCAGCCCTCAGATCATCTCTGTGGCCTCTCCTGAAGTCGCTCCAACAGCCCCATGTCCTTCCTGTGCTGAGGGCTCCAGAGCTGAATGCAGGGCTGCGGCACGGAGCAGAGGGGCAGAATCCCCTCCCTCTTCCTGCTGGTCCCACTGCTTTGGATGCAGCCCAGGACACGGTTGGCTTTCTGGGCTGTGAGTGCACATTGCCAGCTTGTAACGAGCTTCTCCCCACCAGCACCCCAAGTCCTTCTCCTCAGGGCTGCTCCCAATACGTTCTCTGCCCAGCTTGTATTTGTGTTGAGATCGCCCCGACCCAGATGCAGGACCTTGCACCTGGCTTTGTGAGAAGGGTCAGCCCAAAGCCACCAGTTCCAGTGTCAAACTCCACTGGTTTTCATCATAAGCTTGGATGCTCCTGTGCTCTCCTGGTTGTGGGCGGCGGAGCCAGTATGACCATTCAAGCTGAAGTTTTCTGAATTGTGGCAAGGTCTTGAGGAGCTGAAGTCAGGCATGTGTAATGTAATGCAGTTGGCAAACCTAATTATGGTTGGAGCTATTAGTAGGATGCATAATTATTTAAATGGTAGACAAAATAATCATTAAAATGACCTTCTTTGCATTATCCTGTTAAAGGTCATCTAATCAGGATGCATTAATAAATACCAGAGTTGCTCTAGGAAGGTGCTAGGCCAATGCAGCTTCATCTGGATTTTGCATTTCATTTTTCTGCAGTTTGCGGTGTTTGGAGAGGGTTCTGTGATGCTGTTACCACGGCATCTTTGGTCTTTCCACGTGTTGTTTGCTGGAGGCAGAATCATTTCACCTTTGTATTGGGCTTCTCCTTTCTCATCAGCCTCTGGAGCTGGGTGTCGGTACTGATGAAAGTGCTGCTGCTGCTCTTTTAGAACAAGAAACTTCAATGGGTGAGGGTCATACAGGTGATCTGAGTCATCATCCCCTTACACTCGGCACTGCTCAGGCCGCACCTCGAGTACTGTGTCCAGTTCTGGGCCCCTCAGTTTAAGAAGGATGTTGAGATGCTGGAGTGCGTCCAGAGGAGAGCGATGAGGATGGTGAAGGGGCTGGGGCACAGGCCCTGTGAGGAGTGACTGAGGGAGCTGGGGTTGTTTAGCCTGGAGAAGAGGAGGCTCAGGGGAGACCTTATTGCTCTCTACAACTACCTAAAGGGAGGTTGTGGTGAGGCAGGAGTTGGACTCTTTTCTCAGGCGACCAGTTACAGAACGAGAGGACACGGTCTCAAGCTTCACCAGGGGAGGTTTAGGATTGACATTGGGAAGAAATTCTTCACTGAGAGGGTAATTGTTCATTGGAATGCGCTGCCCAGGGAGGCGGTCGAGTCACCATCCCTGGAGGTGTTCAAAGAGATTTTGGATGAGGCACTTAGTGACATGGTGTAGCTGACAAGTAGGAGTAGGTGTAGGTGTTGGGTCATAGGTTGGACTCGATGATCTCAAAGGTCTTTTCCAACCTTACGATACTGTGGTACTGTGTGAGAAGCTGTCTTGGCAGCATTGGCACATGGTCATTACCCCTTCATGCACGGCATCACCAGATCCCAGGGTACAAATAGGGTCCCTGTGCTTTCCCAAATTTGGTTTATTCTCTACAGCATTTGGGCAAGCAATTAGCAATGACATTTTAGCACCAGGACAAATGATAATGCCATTGGTACTACCTGAAAATTAGCAGTTCCTTCAAGTTTCTCCTTTCTGGGAACCCCTCTGATGGGAAGGGATGCCCACTGCAAAGGCCCAGGAGGGCATCCTGGGGTTATAGCAGGCTCTGCCTCTCAGAGAGCAGAGGTGGGACGTGCTGCTGCCTTCCCTTCCTCCAGATGTCAAACCAGGACTTTCCTAAAGGCACCAAGCACCCTCTTGCCTAGGTCCTTCCTTAGAGAGCACGACTCGAATCTCTCCTTGCATCTCGTGTACCTCTGGGGTGCCCCTGGTCCAGCACATGAGCAGATCTTCACAGCCTTGCTGTGACTCACTGCTTTCTCTTGTCTCGCTAATTAACTTCTCCACCTCTCGTGGTTTGCCATCTGCCCCTTGCGCGAGGGCACATGCTCGCTGCTCCTGCCGGTGATGCTTCCCGTGGGATGAAGATGTACCTGCCTTGCTCTCTCCCAGCACCTTCTGGTGCTTCCCTGGCTCTGCCAGAGCCCAGTTCTTTCTCCTGCCAGCCGGCACATGCCTTCAGCCCTGTAATTGAAAACTCTCCTCTCCTTGGCATGGGTCACGCCTGTTAGGATTGCAGCCTCTCTGGTCAACGGAGTGGAGAGGACAGTTGTGTCCGTGGCTCCAGACACCTGGTGGCTCGGTCCGAGCGGGGTTTGTGTGGAGCGGAGCTATCAGGAGGACACTGGGGTGGTGGATGCAGCCTCTGCTCACCCAGGTGTCACTGGTTGGGGTCTAGAACTGAAGTGTCCTGCTGGCAGGAGGGGTTTCAGAGCTGATTTGGGCAGCCCAGAGGGTGCAGAGTGCAGGGAAAGGGCTGTGGGAGCCCTGTTCTCAGGGAGAGCTTACACTAAAATAAAATGACTCTCCAGGTATGTGGAAGACAGCAAACATTTCTAAATTATGGTGGGATGCTAACGCTGCTCAGGGGAAAAAAGCTGAGCTTGGCTTTTCAGTCAGGGAGTGTGTTTTACTCGGTGTCGGCAGCAGGAAGAGAAGAACAACTGTTGTCCCTGTCCCTCTGCAGTTCTCTGACTGGCAGATGAGATCTTTTGTCAATAAAATGATATTAACTTGCTGGAAGCTGTCAAGGGAAGCTGTCAGAGCAGATTTTACCTGCAGCCCTGGGTTTGCCTTGGCAGCAGCCCAGCCGTGATGCTCGTGCCTGCAGACAGGTTTGGTTGCTGGCCGTGCTTGGGGAGCACCTGCCCTTGCACAGCTGAGGTCCGGGCAGAGGAGCTGTCTGTGCGGCCGTGCCCTCAAGCCCAGTGCTGTGTGAGCTTTTCTGTGTCTGTAATACTGTAAACAGCAGAAAAATAACTGTGGCATCAGTGGTGCAGCAGTGTCAAACTGTTTTCACAATGTGGCATGCTGAAGTTTCCAAGGAGTTACAGTATTGGTAGAAAAGATGCTCCAGCAATTGAGCCCCAAACCTTTGCCGTCTTCCCCTGAACAGGACCTGTGTTTTCCTCTTAGAATCATGGAATGGTTTGGGTTGGAAGGGACCTTAAAAGTCATCCAAGTCCAACCCCCTGCCACAGGCAGGGATGCCTCCCACTGAATCAGGGTGCTCAAAGCCCCATCCAGCCTCCAGGGAGGGAACACTTAAGCATAACCTTTCAGTGGAGTCTCTATGGTTTATCGTGGATCTTTTCATTGAAACAAACACCCATCACGCTTGTTCAGTTCTTCCTAAACTCCCTTGTTTGACTTTCACTGCAATTGACGCTATTTCTCACTAAAGGTATTTTTCCAGCCCTGTGCAAGCAGGTGGGAAGGTGCAGGAGGTGCCTCCTAGGGCAGCAGCTCCCAGCTGCAGATCCTGAAAAGGATGGGGCAGGTGAGTGTGGTCCTCGCTGAAAGCAGGGGTCCCTGTCTCTGATGGCCATGCTTGTCTTCAGTTCATCTTCCCCACCACCTCCTGGCATCAGTAAGCAGAACTTGTGCAGTGAGAGGATGCTGCCCAGCATTGTCCTGTCCCAGCCTCTTACAAACCTGTATTTCCGCGGGGGGAACAACAGGCTTTTCTCTCCAGCATCACCTTTGGAGTCACTGCCAGACCGTGTCTGTCTGTACTGTGAGTTGTTTCCTGCATATCAGGGGGGATTTGTGTGGGAACAAAGTGTGAGGTTTTTAGTTTCATGTCCCCTGCCTGGGTCTCATTCAGTGCAGACACTGAGCTGTTGCATTGCTGTATTTGCTCTGCTACTGCGCTGCTTAAATCGCTAAGGAATCCACTTTAAAGGAGTCTCTTCACATGAACCGTGTTAGTTCTTCTTCGGAAGAGGCCATTTAAAGCATTTTCTTCAATGAGATAAGGAAAGCAGGGAAATAATTCTGAACCAAACCTCTGACTGCTCTGTAGAGTCCACAGAAGTTTTGACAGTCAAAGGGATTAAACTGGCACAGCTGGGGGGGTAGGTGTGCGCTGCTGCTTCCCCGTTCTTCTTCCACTGAAGGACAAGTGGTGCAGCGCTCAGGAGAGGGCGATGGGAGCCGTGGCCCACAGAAGAAACCTGAGTGCCCTTTGTATATGAGTTATTTTAGAGAGATGGACGTGTTTTGAAAATGTTTTATGGCTCACAGTGCTGGGCCTGGGGAAGGGGCTGCTCCCCCCTCTGCCTCCCACCTCCTCCCTGCCCCAGGGAAAGGTGATGCCTGCGCTCCCTCCGAGCCCGGCAGAGCTGAACTTGCAGCCCAGGCGGCATTGAGCGCGGTGTTTGCCATTCTGGGTACGGCAGGGCTGCTGCCCTTGGCAGGACACAGACTTTGCATGAGAAATAGCTGAAGCAAAACGCCCTTGGTTGCCAGTCAGTGCTCTGCTCGCCCTGCTCTGCTCTCCCGCCCTGGCTTACCGCTGGCTGAGCAGCCACTGCCGTCCTGGCAGGCTGCTGCAAAAGAGCAAACGCATTCCTGACTACTGCGAGCAGTGAATAAATTGTCAGGCTGATCAATGCCACCAGCTGCCTGCCTGCACGTAATTGGTAAGCGGTGGCTCCTGCATCAGCGTCTCCATCAGGGTTCAGCGGGAGAGCGTGCATTACATCGGCGCGGTCATTCAGCGAGCTCTGCGGTGGGTATGACCCTGAAGAAAGGCAGAGGTGATTGCCCAGCCTGAATAAGGGGCTGGCTGCGCTGTGCTCAGAGTGCCTTGAAGGCCACAAGATGATTACTCACTTATAAATCAAATTTATTGCATTCCTGGGAGAGCGGGAGAGCTTGGGCTGCTGTCAGCAGAGCTGCAGGCTGCACGCAGCTGTCTGTGCCCATGGTGGGATGGCTGGTGGCAGCTTGGGTAGGAGCAGCTGGAGCTGTGTGCGGTCGTGGGGGGAGCCAGGGGCTGCAAGGTTTGCTCTGTGGGTCAGGGATGCAGTGAATCAGGGATGCAGTGAGTCAGGGATGTAATACTGCACTGGCTCCTTTCAGACCAATAACCTGCTGCAAGCTGAGAAGCAGAAGCCAGCTGCCTCTGATGGGTTGATGCTTGCAGAGTACCAGGTCAAAGCCAGCAGCAGCTCCTCTCCTTCCCTGGCTTCCATTCCCCCTCCCTCATCTTGCATTGGACACGCACACACCCCTCCACTTGGAGGATGACAGATGTGTGGCAGCGCTGATTAGAAAGGTCAGGGCTTCTCGGTGCAGTAAAACTCTCCTAGTGGCACTTTACAGTTCTGCCCCAAAGGAAGCTCGTTCTGCCCTGTTCTTCGGGGAGGGCTCAGTGCCGGGGAGGGGAGAGGAGGAGCAGCGCCTCGTCTTTTCTTGGCAAACTTCTTTTTAACCATTCTTGTTTTAAGTCTCTTAGCATCTGCATGCACAGTGATCTCATCGTCCCTGTGGGACAAAAATAGTCTCTTTGTAAAATGGCTTCAGCCTTGTTCGAAATGATATCCACAATTTCCAGTTTCTGGCACCTTCTAAAGCACCTGTCAAGGTGAAATGGGTGCTCCCACAGCCCCAGCAGCCAGAGAAGTAGCTCTACCTCCCCATGCCAGGCTGCCACCATCACTCTTGCACCCTTTGGACTCTGGCTCTCTCCAAAACGGCCCCTCAGGGCTGGGGAAGCCTGAAATGCCCCTGAGAGGGATCCAGCTCCCCCCAAGCGGAGGATGGGATGCTGCAGGAGCCGTTTGGAAAGCTGCGGCGGTTCCTGTGCCAGCACGCTCTCGCCGCCGCAGCGCTGCTCAGTGCATGCTTTTCTTTCCTAGCTCTGGCGTTTTTTAACTCTTGGCTCCAGTGGGAATTTAACAGCCTTCGCATGAAGTGGGAATTGTCTCATTTTGCATGGAGCTTGTGTTTTTTATGAATGACTAAAGCTCCCATTTGTCTGAACAGGAATATCTGTTTCTGGAAGGGAACACAGAAACTGGAGCGCTCGGGGGCGATTCCTCCCTGGGTGACATGCTGGGGGTTGGCTGGCACGTGGCTTCTGCTCGAGCTACCCCGTGCCCCATCCCGCTGGTGGGCTGGTACCCAGCGCTGCCCTCCTCTGTGGCAGGGGGGTTATGGGCACTGTGCCCAGGGCTATGCAGGATGAGTGGTTTGGTGTCTGACTGGAGAGCTCCTTTCTCCTGGGATGGTGATAAAAGAAAGCTTTTCATTTTCTTGAGTGCCTCATCTCCAGGGAGGCATCCCAAGCTATTCCTGCTTGCGTTCTGGTGGGCTCGTGGGCACTGCCCCGGTGCCGACAGGTATTTGGCTGCCAAGGCTGGTCCCTAGGAGATGCAAGGAGCCGGTTTGCACCATTGAAGAGCTCTATGTTGTACAGGTAAAGCTGCTTGTGGAAATCGAGTCACAGAATGATTTGGGTTGGAAGGGATCTCAAAGCCCATCCAGTTCCACCCCCCTGCCGTGGGCAGGGACACCTCCCACGGGATCAGGGTGCTCAAAGCCCCACCCAACCTGGCCTTGAACACCTCCGGGGATGGGGCAGCCACCACTGCTCTGAGCAACCTGTGCGAGTACCAACAGAGCTTAGGTTACGAAATCACACAGAGTGGGTTTGTAAGGGCTTGTGTGTCCACTGGAAGGATCAGACTAACCCTGTTGTCTTTTTCAAAGATGTGTTGGTCTACCAGGATATCCATTTGCGTGTTGATATTCCTCCACCTTCAGCTCCCTGCTCCCTGTCAGCTGCCCAGCTCGAGCCCCAGCTGCCTGCCTGAAGCTTCCCCCGGGGGAGGGGAGGGGGCAGAAATTTCCCCCCTCGCCTCCTCTGCCAGCTTGTAATCCAGGTTTAAGTTTTCTGTGCTCTCTTGTATCTCAGGGGAATGCAAAAGGCTTTAAAAAGCACAGAGTCACTTTTTGGTAGCAGAATACATGTTAATTGTGAACTCTTGTCCTCTGGGCTTCCTGCGACACCAGAGCTACCAGAAGCTCGATGCGCTCTGTATCTGGAAGGGATTTGCTTAGGGTTAAATGTGAGATCTTTTCAAGTACAGTACATTTGCCTAATCCCTTGCTCTTAATAAATTGAATTAAATTAAGCTCCATTACTTGTCTACCTTTCTGGTATTGCTGAAGTTATCTGGGATGCTGTGAAATAATGCACAATATTAGTGATTAATGCAGGGAAAGCTCCAGTGGGAAGATTAATTTCAGGAGAAGGTAATGCATTGGCAGATATGTTATAGCTTGGCTTTGACTCCACTCTTTATTTATTTACTTAGCTCACAGTGCCCTGAGAGGGTGTCTTTCCTAATGCCCGGGCACCTTTCCAGGCCATCAAGAAAAGCCAGTCAGCTCAAATGACCAAGCAGAGACTCTGTCTCATCCCTAACCCTTAAGCAATTAACCTGAGATGAAATTAAGCCAGCTGCTATTTCCATAGTCTTCTCCTTTGTCCGTGTGCCTGCTGCTCTCTGCACCCTACCAGGCTGCCCCAGCACCCTCCTCCACAAAGCCAGGCTCTCCTTGCTGGACGACACTGCCCACCCTTGCCTCTGACCTGCCCGTGGAGCCCGTGTGGTGACAGCCCTGCTCCTCCACTGGGGTTCCTCAGCTCCTGGGGCAGGGCAGGGAGCACCAGGCTGCTGCCAGGGTGCTGCGTTTGCTGCCTCAACAGCTTCAACCAATGCTGTCTGTGCTGCTATGGGGCCTGTCTCCTGCATAACTTTGTGTTGGCTTGAAGTTGTGCTGCACTTGGCTGAGGAACTGGGCTTTGACCAGGGCTTCCAGAATTGGCTTGTCTTGCATGGAAGATACCAAGAAAGATTCCAGGAGAAGGCTCTAGGGAGACCTTAGAGCAGCCTCCCAGTACTGAAAGGGGCTGCAGGAAAGCTGGGGAGAGGCTCTTGATCAGGGAGTGCAGGGATAGGACGAGGGGAACGGTTTTAAGCTGAAAGAGGGGAGACTGAGATGAGATCTTAGGAGGAAATGTTTTCCTGTGAGGGTAGGGAGGCCCTGGCCCAGGTTGCCCAGAGCAGTGGTGGCTGCCCCATCCCTGGAGGTGTTCAAGGCCAGGTTGGATGGGGCTTGGAGCCCCCGATCCAGTGGGAGGTGTCCCTGCCCATGGCAGGGGGTTTGGAACTGGGTGGGCTTTGAGGTCTCTTCCAACCCAAACCATTCCATCATTCTATGAAACACCAAATCCTTGGTCTGTCTCAGTTCAGTAGTTCCAGTGGTTGAGCCACCTTCTTGTTAAGAAGTTGTTTCTCATCTGAGTTGGTTTGGTTTTAACTTCTGTAGACCCTGTTGGAGTCCAGAAACCCTGTTTGCAAGGTGCTCTTGCAAGACTGTGAACAAAGTCTGGGATAACCTGGGCTCTCCTGGTTTGCTCTTTTGCATGCTCTGCTGTTACAGAAAGGTCTGCAGTTGGTTTTAAGAAAGCTCAAAATGCTACTAAGCTGCTTGATTCCCTCGGAGCGTTCTGGGGAGGGGGTGGCACAGCAGCACAGCTATTTACTGGTTAGTCTTATATAGATGGAAATCATGGGTGGTTTTTTGTCCTTTACCCCAGTGGGTTGATGTGGACATTAAGTAGCGTCCAGCCCTTAGGTAGGGCAATTTCACCTGGTGTTTTCTGTGCTGAGACCAAAACAATAAATCCCCAGAAAAAAACAATGCATTGGTTTTTCATTGTTATGGCAACACACATAAAAAGTGATAACACTGGATGTTGGTGACTGCCAGGAAATGTCCACATCAGTTGGTGGCAGTTGACTGCAGTCCATTAGTGGCACTGCTGAAGCCAGCTGGCATGTGAAACGTGGAGCGTGGTGATGCCTTGCCAATATTTGATGCAAGTTTATAATCTTCATCTTTTATTTTCCTCCTAGGATCCCCGGAGCAAACACAAATTTAAAATCCACACATACTCCAGCCCCACCTTCTGTGACCACTGTGGGTCGTTGCTGTACGGGCTCATTCACCAGGGGATGAAATGTGACAGTAAGTGATGGAACAGGTGGCTGCGGTTGCAGCAGTGAGGGGCTCTGGCACCCAGTGGGGGGCTCTGACACCCCGGGGTCCTGGGCAGGTGCTCCCAGCCTGCCTGAGCTGCAACCAAGAGTCTGCACCCTCTGCTACCCGTGCATAGCACGGCCTGGTGCGCAAGGAGCTGGGCACAAGTGGGCACCTGCCCACTTCGTGTGGGATCCCGTGAGACTGCTGCAGGGACGGGGGAGGGAAAGGCTTCTGGCTCGTGGGATCCTGCCTGTGTGCCCCCCTGCAGCAGCAGCACCTGTTTCTCTTCCACAGCAGCAGCAGCATTGCCCACATCCCCCCCCAACAGCAGCAGCATCACTCATATCCTCCCCGCAGCAGCAGCAGCAGCATCACCATCACCCACAACCCCCCCACATCAGCAGCAGCATCACCCACGTCCCCCCCTCCAGCAGCAGCATCACCCGTGTTCCCCCCTGCACCAGCAGCAGCGTCACCTACATCCCCCCCCCCCAGCAGCACCGCATCCCCCTGTAGCAGTGCCTGCCAGCTCTGCAAGCACTGGCTCTGACTGACACCCTGTGGTCGTGGCGGTGCCTGCTGCAGCCACACACAAACTGAACTCTTGGCTCTGCAAGCTGGGGAATTATTGCACAGACAGGAGAAAATGGGGGAGGAAAAGGGAGGGAGAGGATGGAGAGAGAGATCAGTTCTTTTCCAAGTTAATCTTGTACATTGCTATTTAAAAGGGCTGTGACTACAGCGTCTGCTTACACGCTTGCACTGTCTGTGGGAACAGCATCCTCTGCTGCTCACCATGTGCTGCATTCCTCATAAATATAGAAGCTCGCTGCCTGTTGTGGGAACAGTGTATTCATTATCACCTTTAAAATGTTACCAAGTGGAAATGAATTTAAAATATAAATTTTTATATATATGCATTTTATGTATAGGAATTTTTATACGTGTTTATACGTATGCACACACAGAGGTAACTTTCAATGCTCCGTATCAGCTGCTGGGGCATTTGGCTGAATACTCAATATTGCACCATGGGTGTGATGGACGAGAAGTTCAGTAAATCTGTAAAACTCAAGTAATTAGAGCACCTCCTGTACGAGGACAGGCTGGGAGAGTTGGGGTTGTTCAGTCTGGAGAAGAGAAGGCTGCGGGGAGACCTTAGAGCAGCCCCCAGTACTGAAAGCAGCTGCAGGAAAGCTGGGGAGGGGCTCTGGATCAGGGAGTGCAGGGACAGGATGAGGGCGAACGGTTTTTTAGCTGAAAGAGGAGAGATTAAGGTGAGACCTTAGGGAGAAATGTTTTGCTGTGAGGGTGGGGAGGCCCTGGCCCAGGTTGCCCAGAGCAGTGGTGGCTGCCCCATCCCTGGAGGTGTTCAAGGCCAGGTTGGATGGGGCTCTGAGCACTCAGATCCAGTGGGAGGTGTCCCTGCCCATGGCAGGGGGGGTGGAACTGAGTGGGCTTTGAGGTCCCTTCCAACCCAAAACCGTTCCTCGAGTCTGTAAAGAACTGAAAGCCCTGTAATCCCTGTAGGCGCGATCCGGAACTGCTGGTGGGTCCCTGTGTCCAGGCAGGGCTCTGCCGGACTCTTAAGCTGTTCATTTCCTGCATGTTTATCCCATAATCCCTCATAAATACCCCAATTTAAAGGGAGGATGAGTTCTTCCCCCCACATGCCCTGGGAACAGCCCGTGACCTTTGACAGAGGGGGTCGCTGTGCTGAGTGCCCCTTTCTCTCTCTGCCCGCAGCCTGTATGATGAACGTGCACAAGCGCTGCGTGATGAACGTGCCCAGCCTGTGCGGGACTGACCACACCGAGCGGCGGGGACGGATATACATCCGGGCTGACATCGAGAAGGACGTGCTCACTGTCGTAGGTAGGTGTGTGATCCACATACGAACCAGTCACCTGTTTGCCCTTCACCGCTGGCGTTTGCCATGCTGATTGCAGTGCCAGTTGCAGTGGGTGCAGGGAGTGCTGTGCCCGGTGTCTCACTGGCCCGGAGCAGCTCCTGGCAAGGCAAGATGAGCCTGCTCTGGGCCCACTCCTGCCCTCTGGCAAGCACTGGGGCTCCAGGGACTGTCCGTACCAGAGCTTTCCCAATTACAGACTTCAGACTGCTTTTGGATCGTGTAAAAATTCGCATGCTGAGGAGGGAGGACAGAAAGCCTTTAGCTGTGCTGAGTGGGAAGTCTGTGTTGTCCTGTCTGTGTGGTGGTGAACGTCCATCTGCTGCTGGTTTTGTCATGCCTTTAACGGTACCTGAACCTGTACGGGTCTTGGTGGGAATCTAGGGTGATCCTTCCATCTGACTAGAGCTTTGCAGCCTTCTTCCACCTGTTTGGAGACTTCACAGCCTCTCCCTCTACCAGAGGCACATGCTGCCTTCCTGCTTGATGCTGCAGTGGCAGCTTATGCCTGTGATGTGGCTGTAGGCTGCGAGCACAGGGGGGAAGGTAACCATCGGTCTTCACGTTTCCTTGCTGTTTTCCAGCCCTGATGGAGAGCTGGAGCACAGTGTAGTGCTTGCAGGGCAGGCTGCTGCAGCTCTCTGCCGGGTAGCCAGAGCGTGGCTAGCATGGATCCGTAGAGCCAACCACCCCAGCGATGGCTGGCGGGCAGGAGCCATCCCAAACGATGAGTGGAAGGGCAGGAGCCATCCCAAATGATGAGTGGGAGGGCAGGAGCCATCCTAGCCATGAGTGATGGTCAGGAGCCACCCTCAGCGATGAGCGTTGGGAAGGAGCCATCCCCAGCGATGGGTAGCGAGCAGGAGCCATCCTGCAGATGCATACGCAGGCGAGGTGCAGAGTGGCAGTGCCATCTCATGGTGTCCACCTCCAAGGATGCAGCAGGCAGTGGGAGACGGGGCCGGAGGAGACTGCAGGCAGCTGGGCAGCGCCAGGCTCAGCAGAAGCTCCTGCCCTGCCTTGAGTGTCCCACAGACCTGACAGCCACCCCCAGGGAAACTCCTTGTCCCTCATCCTGGTTTTCTCTGTCCTAGAACTCCTCTGTTCTCAGTTTGTGGCAGGAAGCGGAATGATTCCATCTCTAATAGCTTATGCCACCCAGATTTTGAATGCCCAGAAGATGATGCTTCCCCTGTGACCTGTACGCATCCTGTGAAACACTATCTGTGTTCTTGTCAAGCCTCGTGTCTCCTGCAGGGAGAGCTCAGACTGGAGATGTGGCTTTTCTCATCGGGTGCTGGTGGCAGCCTCTTGTGGTGCAGATGCCAGTGGGGTAGGAAGCAGGGCGAGCTCTCCATGGGCACAGCAGGTGGCTTGCAGAAGAGCTGGGGTTTGTCTGACGAAGGCTGAGCCTAATGCTGTGCCCAGGGAAGCATTTTCTGCCCACACTGGGCATCCAGACAGCTCCGGACGGCTGCGGTCGCTGCAGGGGATGCCGCGCTCTTCACAGTTACCCACAGCGTGAGCTAAGATCGCGGGGTGTAATATGCCACCTCCTGCCCACGCTGCAAATGTCAGCCCCCTGCTGAGTGGGCCCCAAGGGGTGCCAGACTGATGACACCGATAACAAGGACCTTCTCCATTGTCCCAGCAGCTTTGGCTGGCTCCTCCAGAAGTCTGGTTCCCAGCAACCTGGGCTGGCAGCAGGGGGTGCCAAGGGGTTCACACTGGTGGGATGAGGTCAGCACATCCCATTCTGCTTGTCACTGGTTTGATGGGCTCTTGGTTTTGTGGGGTGGGGTCAGCACATCCCACTGTGCTCGTTGCCACTGCAGAGGGAGTTTTGTTCCCCAGTGAGCGCGTGGAGCTGGGCTGGCAGCAGGGGATGCTGAGGGATTGGTGTTGGTGGGATGGGGTTGGCACATCCTACTGTGCTCATTGCCGCTCCGACGGGTGCTTTGTTCCTCAGGGAGTGCATGGGGCTGTCGAGGTGCTGCAGGTCTAGGTTGGCTACCTTCTTGCCTGGGCGGGCAGGCTCGGACATGTGTGATCCTGGCGTGGGTGCTCTGTTCCCGCCTGCCCCTTCTCTGCTTTGGCGAGGGGTGGCCTGGGCTGTCCCCCCCCGGTGATGGGGCATCAAGAAGAGTGGTGCTCTACGCTGGGCACAGCAGCTCCTGCACCCCAGACGTGCCTGGGGGTGGGCAGGCGGAGGCATGGGTGACCTCAGCTTCACATAAGGAAGTGCTCGGGTGTGATCTGGGGGTGTGGAGGAGATCCAGGATCCTTTCTGGCTTAGAAAGCCCTCAGAAATGGTTATAAGGAACTACCAAGTTACTGAAAATGGAAACTTCCTGCTTCCCAGGTGCCTTCATTTCAGGGCGCCTGGTACCCACCTGCTGTTCAGGATGGAGACCCCCTCTGGCATCTGGTGGTTGCAGCGCCAACGGGCAAAGAGATCAGTGCGAAAGGGGGGAGAGGGTTTTACAAAGCAGGGCAACCGGCGCTGAGCAGCGGGATACCAAACCATCGCAGCTGATCGCATTCAGGATGCTGCTGGCCTTCTTGGCCACCTGGGCCACTGCTGGCTCGTGTTCGGCTGCTCTCGATCGTCAGCCCCAGCCGCTCTTCCCCAAGCCCGGAGCGTTGCCTGGGGTTGTTGTGACCCCAGTGCAGGACCCGGCACTGAGCCCGGTGGAATCTCATAGATGCAGCCTCTCCAGGCCCCTCTGCCTGCCTGTAGGGCGGGGTCTGCTCCGTGTCCCACCGGACGGGGGCGTGGCCTGGGGCGAAGGGGTGTGGTCATGGGACAGCGTCCGGGCGGGCAGGGGCGGGAGTGGGCGTGGCCTCCACGGGGCGGGGGCTGGCATTGGGCGGGGTTAGGCGCGGCGAGAGTGGGCGGGGAGGGGCGTGGCATAGAGCGGGTGTGGCAGTGGTCGGTGGGGGCGTGGCCGGGCGAGTAGCGTCCGACGGGCAGTGGCGAGAGTGGGCGGGGGGTGATGCAGGAGGGGCGGTGGGAGGCGGGATCTGGGGCGGGGCCAAAAGCTTCGCAGTGCCGGCCGGGGCCTGCGTGGGCGTGGCCATAGGCAGGGCAGGGGGTGTGAGTGGGCGGGGACATGGGCGTGGCGTGGCCACAGGTTGCGCAGTCGCGGGCGGTGCATGCGGGCGGCAGGGGCGGGGCCACAGGCGGTGCAGTGCCCGGCGGGGCCTGCAGGCGGCAGCATCAGAACGGCCCGAGCGGCCCCGGCTCCGCGCTTTGCCCGCTCCTGTGCTTACGGCGATGGAATGGGTTAGGTTGGAAGGGACCCGAAAGATCACCAGTTCCAACAGCGGGCTTTGATTTTCTCTCTTTTAATTCTTTTTCTCCTTGCAAAGCCAACCTTTTCCTCCCAAAGGAAACCCCAGGGCTGGAGCCCCTCCCGTACGAGACAGGGAGAGCTGGGGTTGCTCAGCCTGGAGAAGAGCAGACTCTGGGGACACCTCAGAGCAGCCTCCAGTGCTGGAAGGGGCTCAGGAAAGCTGGGGAGGGGCTCCTGATCAGGGAGTGCAGGGACAGAGCAGGGGGGAACAGTTTTAAGAGGGGAGATTGAGATGAGATCTCAGGAAGAAATGTTTTGCTGTGAGGGTGGGGAGGCCCTGGCACAGGTTGCTCAGAGAAGTCATGGATGCCCCATCCCTGGAGGTGTTGAAGGCCAGGTTGGATGGGGCTTGGAGCCCCCTGACCCAGTGGGAGGTGTCCCTGCCGGTGGCAGAGGGGTAAGCCTGGCAGCAGGGTCCAGCCCTGGTGTGACTCTGCAAGACCACCCTGCTGCCAGCTGGGGCTGGAAGCTTGGACTGGGAGCATCTGGGCTGGAGTCTGGTAGAGCCACAGCTTTGCCGTTCTGCAGAGCTGTGCCCAGAGCAGCAACAGGGGAATCTGCAGAGCTGCTCCTCCTAATTAGCTCCCCAGCTCTTGAGTCTGTGGGGTTAATAACTTCTTTATGTTTGGAGAGCAGCTCTGTTACAGCTCCTTTCACGCTGTACATTGACTGTAATTGTGTAATGGGCGCACCCGGGAGTGCAGCTTTGCACATCGCAATCACAGCCCTGCGTTGCCATTGTCCGCTGCTGCTGCTCAGCGGCTGCTGAAGCACCGGGATTTACCGGTGTTCCCAGTGATTCAAAATGTGTGGCTTTGCCTAATAACAGGGCTTCTGGAAAAATAAATGGCACCTTCCTAATGCCTGTGGCGTTGTGCCTTGACTCAATGAGGTGTCCCCCCAGCTCCGTGCTGGGAACAGGGTTTGTGCCTTTGCCAGCCAAAGGCAGTTTCCAAAATACAGGAAGTTTCTGAGAGCCTTGTTAATGAGGGCAGAAAACAATCTGCATCTCATCCAGCAAAGCACTTAGATACATGCTCTTGGCAAGCTTTTCTTCTCTTTTGAAGCATCAGTTTGAGCTGCGTGGGGACTGTGTGGTCAGCATCCCTGGACTCGGATCGAAAGCACGGGGGTGTGAGTGAGACCTGGAATGGATCAGGCTGGGATGGCCATGACCATGTACTCTTTGTAGGGACACTCGGGGCTCTGCTTTGTGGCAGAACCAGGTGCAGGTGATGTCCCTGGTTCAGGCATTCTCCTTCCATGGGGCTGGTCTGGCTGTTGGTCTCAGCACAGACCATCGCTGGCTGCGCTCAGCATCCTGTGCAGCATCGTGGTGGGAGGTGGGCTTTGGCTCTGAGCCTAATTAGCCAAGATGGATTTGAGCAGCAGTTGCAATGCGTTTGGATGTCCAACGTTTCTGTGCATTTGGGCTGGCTGGAATGAAAAGCATTGACTGCACAAGTGGTGGAGTGTGGCAGGGTATTGCCTGGCTGCTGTTGGACAAGAGCAAATGCATAGTCACAGTCTAGGCTTTGATCAAGTGTTTTATTAGCAGGAAAAGACTGCTGAATAAAGTGGGAAATTGTAGCAAATTAAAATGTCATCAAGGCGTTGCACATTTTTGCTTCCATAATAGGAACGCTTCCTGATGCAGATTATTCTCAGCCTGTCATATTAGGAAACATGAATATTTGAGTTTGGGGAATGGAGGAGCAAGGGAATACGAAGGCTGGGCTTGGAGACTGTTAAATCTCTTGCTTCTCTGAGGTGGTGAGTGGATAGAGGGTTCTGCTTGTGCATTACTCCTGTCCTGCAGCCGAGACCTGGTTGGTCCTGCTGCTCTGGGCAGGCAGGAATTGCAGCCTGTTGTGTGCTGGATGTGTCCTGTGCTGGTGCATCCTGTACTGGTGCATCCTTCCTGTGCTGGTGTGTCCCATCATGTGGTTGTGTGTCC
Organism: Neomorphus geoffroyi; assembly: GCA_033558235.1. Lineage (NCBI taxonomy): Eukaryota > Metazoa > Chordata > Aves > Cuculiformes > Neomorphidae > Neomorphus > Neomorphus geoffroyi. The sequence continues at coordinate 3,267,300 of JAUMJM010000038.1, forward strand.
CAGCAGGGAGTTCCTTGTGCCAAGCTGGGGTTGGGCAGTTCAGATTAGAAATCAGGAAAAATTTCTTCACTGAAAGGGTTATCAGACATTGGAAGAGGCTGCTCAAGGATGTGGTTGAGTCTCCATCCCTGGAGGTGTTTAAGAGACGGGTAGATGAGGTGCTCAGGGATGGTTGGGTAGTGGACAGGTACGGTTGGATTCAATGATCTCAAAGGTCTTTTCCAACCAGGCGGTTCTATGATTCTGTGATCTCTTCTCCCAGGGAAGCAGTACTCCACAGGCTTTAAAACGCAGAAATCTGGGGTGTATTAGGGAAGCAGAGACCATCCGGTGTGTTCAGAAGACTTTGACCTGTGTGGGTGTGAAAGCAGAGCCTGCCCTGTCCTCACGCAAGGGCTGCTGGAGTGTGGGAACGATGCCAGGTTCCCAGCTCAGGAGTCCCAGCAATGCGCTGTTGTTCCTGTGGCTCCTGCAAAGGCCAGAGCCCCGTGAGGACCCCTGGGGATGCGGCACCAGCTCAGGGTTGCAGCCATAACCCTGTTGCGCCTGCAGCGTTGGCAGAGGCTGCTGGGAGCAGAGCCTTGCTATTTACTGAGCTGATGAAGTAAAACATTGACCAAAAGTGAAACCAATTAGGCTGTGATTAGATAAACGAGCTGGAAGTGCAGTAATTAATAATCACCGGCCCAGGAAGATGCAGCCATAATGAGCCCTGTGCCTTTTCCATTGTATATCTGTGTGCAAATATATTCTTCTGCACAGCATTAATTAACTGTTTTAATGCACGAGGGTGTTAATCTGAGCACTGGGTGCTTGCTGGGATGTGGCTGCTCCCGGCCAGGGATGGTTCGTTCTGCTGAAGGGAGGAGGATGAGTGCTGCAGAGTGCCCTCACCTCTCCAAACTCCTGGCCAAGAGGTGGGAAAGAGGAGGTGCCACTGACGTGCACTGGCCAGGGCTCTGGTGAGGTGGTGGGGCTGGGCTGAGGTGGTGAAGCTCTGACCTCTCCTTGCAATAAGCAGCACTTTCAGAGGGGTTCATTTCTTTGGTGGGCAATGGGAATCAGAATTTTCTGCACTGAATATGCTGTAGTGGCCTCGCTTACTCACAGACGAAGGTAGGGGATTTGGCAGCCGGTGGAAGCTGTCTTTAGGAGCAGGGTAGGAGTGGGTTTTGTTGTAGGCTTTTTTTTTCCATGTTAAAAGTGAACCCCCATCTGGCACTGCGTATTTAGCAAAGAACTTTCTGGTCTGTATTTATCCAGCATATTAATCTTGCCTTCCCATGGAAACCTGTATACCAGCCGCGAGCAAAGACAGCCCCAGTGATGGGACTGGCTGCAGCCCTTTTGTGGAGGACTGTGCAGCATCTCCCATGCCTTTGGGGAAGGGTGGGCTACTCTGGGGCGGAGGGAGCAGCATCCCTTTGGAACCACCCCTGGAGCTGGGCTGGACTCTGCCTCAGCCACTGCCTTGCCTGGGGAGCTGCTGGGACACTGTTAACCTTTGCTTGATGTGAGGTTGGTTTTAACCCTGGTGAAACACAGTCCTGGGAGCAGAGAGTCAGATACCACCCTCTTGTTCCTGCCACCCCTTTGGCCAACAGCAGAGCTCTGTAGGAGCACGCAGGGGTGGGACTGGTGGGGAAGTGGTCTCCTGGTGGAGACCTGCAGGAGTCCTCCCCATCACTGGGAGGGGGACGTGATGCACCCCAAGCACCTCATCTCTCCCTGATCCTGTGGCATCAGAGCTGCCTGTCCCACTTCTCCAGGGCACAGCTCTCAGTGGAGCTGAAGGAACGGCCTTGTCCTGCTTTCACAGCTGCTGGCAGCTTCTGGTTGTGACCTCTAGAACAGGCCACTAGGAAAGGCTGCATTCCCTCCTGCTTTGGGCATTCATTCCAGTGATATTTCTTCCCATGTTTTCTGCTAGAGATGTGGGTGTCTGAAGTGTCTCTTCCCAAGCCTGTTCCTGCAGTTACGGCTGGCTGAGGAATTAAAAGATGTTGTCTGAATAATTTATTTGGAAACCATTGTAAATTTTGCAGAATAAATTATTCAAATATCAGTCAACCAGCTCTACCTGCCCTGGCCCTGCCAGGCAGAGCAGGTGACATCTCCTTCCCATGGCAGTGGAGCAGTGTCCCCAGCCCAGCACTACACATCCCTGCAGCATCCCAGGCAGCGCAGAGGCTCTTTCTTGCAGAATTCCTCCTGGAGCATCATTGCACAGCCTGGGCTGAGCTGCGGAGCTGTGGCTGCGACTCTTGCTCTGCTGAGGCTCCCCAGCGTGCTGGGTCACAGGCAGCGTGTTCTGCAAATGCATCTGGAGAGGGAGAGGAGGGAGGAATCAATGTAAAATCAGGATTATTTGGGTGCTTAGGCCAGCTCCAGTGTGCAGCAGCGGTGTTCCCTGCATCACCCACACTGGGTGCCGCAGACCCACAGCCTGCGTCAAGCGCGTGTGCACCCTGTGAGTGTGCGTGGGCACCTCTGGGATGTGGAGGAGGACAGGGACACTGCCAACTCTGCCCTCACCCCAAACCATCAGAGCCAGCAAAGTCCCAGGCTTACCCGTGCATCGGAAATGGTCTAGTTGTGCCAGAGGAGGTTTAGACTGGACATTAGGAAAAATTTCTTTACTGACAGAGTGGTGAAGCACTGGCAGAGGCTGCCCAGGGCAGGGGTGGAGTCTCCATTCCTGGAGTAGTTCAAATACCATGTGGCTGTGGCACTTGGGAACTTGGTTTAGTTGGCACGGTGGGGTTGGGCTGATGGTTGGACTGGATGAGCTGAAAGGTCTTCTCCAACCTTAACGATTCTATGATTCCATGATTCCTCCTCCGCAGGCTCCAGGAGCCGTGGCTGGGCTGGGCACCCAGCGGGATTTAAGACCGGCTGCTTTAAATGGGATCGTAATATTCTTACTCATCACTATTAAAAATGATGTTACTGCTTCTTAACGATGCACAAAACTGTCAGAATAAGACAGATATAAAACTCTTCTCATCAAATTTAACTATCAAAGAAGTTAAGCCATAAACAGTTGGAGAGCAGCACGTTTCCCCCAAAGCAAGGAATCGCTACTGCGTATCTTGAGGCTTCTATTTTTCTTTCACATAATTGTTGATTTCTGCTTGAAAAATCAGAAAGTTACTTAAGGTCAAGCAGAAACGCTTTGGGTTTTAAAATGAATAGTTAAAATTATTTCCATTAATGAAATTTTTAGGTCTACGTGCTGAGAAAATAGCATGAGGTAATCGAATCTCATGCTTCAGGGCATGAACTGATTTTGACTCTGAGGGTCAGGAATTGTTTTTCCCTGTTCCTTAAAGTGAACAATGGCCTGATAAATGATGAAGGCTTATTCATTTGTCTCCAGAGGTCATTATGCTGGCCGTTCAGGCGGTGAAATGTGAAGCAAAGTCAGAGCGTTGATTCAGTGTAACATGATGTTGCATCCTCTCTCTGTAAGGGTCATCGTCCACTTTGCACCCTGAGAGTGAGCAGCTCGTCCCCACCCTTGGGTCAGTCTGTTTTGGGGCTGCGGAGTCCCTGGGGATTTCTGCAGACTCTGGTGCAAATAGAGAGTGATGGTCACCAGCATGGACCAAGCCTGACCAGCTGCTTGGTGCGGGACCTGCGCGGGGCGGTGCCATCCAGTGGCAGCGACCCCTAGTTTGAGTGGTTCTGTGCGACTTTGAGCAGCAGTGGACTGCCTGCTTTTGGTGTGGAGATGAGATGTTCCCCCAAGGCTCTGGCATCTCATAGGATCGTAGAATTGTTAAGGTTGGAAAAGATCTCTAAGATCATCAAGTCCACCCATCAGCCCAGCCCCACTGTGCCTACTAAACCGTGTCCCCAAGCGCCACATCTACATTTTTTTTGAGCCACTTCAGGCATGGAGACTCCACCACTGCCCTGGGCAGCCTCTGCCATCTCCCTGTGCTGCAGGGATGTAGCAGGGATTTTCAATGGCCAGGGTCATTGAAAATACATTTTTGTAATAATTTTAAAGCCAGGAAGGTAATAAAAGGCAAAAAAAGCTGAGCAAAGTTGGAGGGTGGAGTATAAAGTGGCCCTGGTTCAGCAAGGCTCTTGGAAGCATCGCTCACCATGCTGTGCAGCGCAGGGGTTGCAGGCAGAGAGCCCCGGTCCCTGTGCTCAGGTGAGAGTAGGATGAGTAGGATGGCTGCCTGCAGCTGTGGAGGCCGCGATGGGTCTGTGGTTGAACCAGCTGAGGAGTTAAGGAGGGTACAGGATGGGGTCGTGTCTGAGGGCAGGGATGCAGGAGCGCTGTGCTCCACATTCCGAGCACTTCCCAAGTCTGCAACCAGCAAAAGCCACTCCTGCTGTTTATTCCCGACCCCTGTGGAGACTGCGTCCCATGGGGGCTCATTGCCAGTCAAGGAGAGCCTTGGCTGGACCTGATGTGGGGCTTTTCTCTAATTCGCTTGGTGTTTTATAATTCAAGAACGTGGTTATACAGATTGCCTTTTTTCCTATCAAAAAGGCACAGATAAAAGCTTATAACGGTGATGAGAAAATGCGTATTCTCCTCCTCTGATAAGGACTGAGGGAGAGGAAGGCGTTCCGGCTGTCTCAGTGCAGAGCCTTGGCAGGGCCCTTGGAAATTAAACTCCTTGCTGTAAGATTTCACACAGCTGCTTGCAAGCCTTTAAGCTGGGAGGGTGCAAGGCTTTGCATGGAAGATTTGGATGGAGAGTCCAAATGAAGCCACAGGATAACTCCTGTGCATCCTCCGAAGGGCAGAGCTGGGGTTTGTGTCCAAACTGTAAAAAAAATTGTTCATTTGTTAAATACCACATGAGGAGAATTTTCAGGGCATTATAGAAATTAAGTCATGCTGTGCTCGTCACAGCAGCAGTCACTGCTGCAGCCACATCCCTGACCCCACCAAACAGTGGTGGCTGCAGCCTCCAAGCAAGGAGATCCAACCTATCCTGAGCATGGGTGTGCTGGCATCCGTGGCAAGGAATGGCTTCATCACTGCCAGCCCCCAAAAATATGTTTTCATAATAATTTTAATTTTTCAGGGTCTGGCAGTGATGAAGTCATTCCTTCCCCTTCTTTCAGAGGCAGCTCTGGGCCCTGTGGCTGCCTCATCCCAGGAGTCTGAGAATACCTAGTGCTGTTGGATCAATGGGGACCTGTAACTGGGCAGCAGGCAATTCCTGCCTCATGAGCTGCTGTCGAGGGGGTCTCGTTTGATAAATGAGCTAGCTTATAAATGCAGATTTGAATTTGGGCTACGTTTTATTCCATGGAGCTGGAAATTGGTTGGTGCTCCAGGAAGACAGCAGTAGGTTGCAGATTTTGGAGCATTAATGTGTTTTTCAAATATCTGGCTCCCAGCCTTACGCCAGGAACACCTTTTGCTGGTGGTTGGGGAACTGAGTGGTTTTTGCTCTTGCTGACTCCTGAAAGCGTCTTCTAACGTCCTGCAGCACTGCACACGCTATCCTCTCCTTGGGATTGGGATGTGTGGGGTGAAGCTGTGCCCTGGTGATCCTCGCAGCAGAGCTGCTGGTGTGATCCTGTGGGTTTTCAGGCAGTGCCAAGTTCCCTGTTCCCAACAAAACACCACCCTCTGTGCCTGATCTCGTGTGCTTGGGACCTGGGGAGGTGACGGTGGGCTGCACCGAGGGGGTCCCGGCAGGCACAGAGGGGCTGGGAGCTCCATAACCACAGCGCAGGGACAGGAGGGAAGCCCCCACCACTGCTCGGGCAGCGCTGCCTGATCAGCCCTGGGCAGTCTGGGCAGGAGAGTGTGCAAGAGCACCTCTTGGAGCTGTGTCTGCTGGCTGCAGCACGGGGGAGGGGTGGTTTGGCTCTGGACTTCCTTGTGAGCAGCTTTTCCCCTGGTTACTGCTGTGCTCCATCGTGTCCCATCGTATTCCATCTCTGATATCTTTGCCCAGACTGGAGGAAAGATAAGACCCTTCTCCCAGAAGACAGACCCATTTTGACTTAATCTGCGGAAAGAGACTTAGATCAGCCTGATTAATTTGTCAAAGCTGCAATCCAATTACAAGCAGTTGAGGTCGCCCGCCGGTTTGCTCTCCCCTCTTCTGCTCCTTGTTCTGCTCCTGCTCAGCGAGGAGACGCTCTGGCTTCTGGAGCTGGGGTGCTGCTGCTCCCTGCAGACATCCCCCCTGGTCTCTTGAGGCTGCGGCAGCTGAGCCCAAGGGGACCAAAAAGGAGAGCTCAGTGCTGGATCCACCCACTGTCCTGGTGCTTTCCGGTGCCCTGTTCATGGCTGTTCCGTTGCTATTTCCACTCTCCATGGAAAGCACAGTACCCATGCTCCCACCTCATCCTAAAAAGACCATAGAATCATGGAACAATTTGGGTTGCAAAGGACCTCAAAGCCCATCCAGTTCCACCTCCCTGCCATGGGCGGGGACACCTCCCACTGGATCAGGGATCTCAAAGCCCCACCCAACCTGGCCTTGAACACCTCCAGGGATGGGGCAGCCACCACTGCTCTGGGCAACCTGGGCCAGGGCCTCCCCACCCTCACAGGAAAACATTTCTTCCTAAGATCTCATCCGAGATGCGAATCAGTACAATTCTGCTTACCGACTTGCAACAAGAGGAAACTGTTTACAACTGAGAGCAAACAACAAATCATCCTGTCCGAAAGTGAAAATCATCTCTTGGATTGGTTCTTCAGCTTCCTCCTCCACTGGAGCTGTGTTTGCATTGATAACTGTGTGTCCTTTCTCATGTCATGTGTGTGTCTGCACGTATTCAGGTTTTAATCACTATTTTCACATTGACTGTGGGCACACAAGGAGGGTATTTTTATAGTCTGAATATTGAATTTAATCTTTTTCTCCTCTCCAGTAAGAGATGCTAAAAACCTAGTTCCTATGGACCCCAATGGCTTGTCAGATCCCTACGTGAAGCTTAAACTAATCCCTGACCCCAAAAACGAAAGCAAACAGAAGACCAAAACTATCAAGTGCTCCCTGAATCCTGAGTGGAATGAGACATTTAAATTGTAAGTATAAGAATAATGTTTAAACTTGTGAACTAATTTTTCTCACCCCTAAGAATTAACGTGGTTGTATTTGCTCTGGTTTAATTATTCAGAGGCATTAAGCTGATTCAGCTGAGAAATAATTAGTTTCTGTCCTGTAAGAGTGACTCAGAAATGCTCAAAGCTCTGCCCTGACCTCTGATCAAAGCCAAACGTTTCAGGGCAGGAACTCTGTGTTCTCTGTTTGAAATGGATGTGGTTGGGAAATGAAATATTAGAGACCTAAATGGTCATTGAAGAGCATCCCTTCAGTTTGCATCCACGGAGCATGGAGGGCACGGTGGGGCAGCAATGGCCTCCAAAATGAAACCATCCCTTGTCTCTTCCAGCCAACTGAAAGAGGCGGACAAAGACAGGCGGTTGTCTGTGGAGATCTGGGACTGGGATCTGACCAGCAGGAATGATTTCATGGGCTCCTTGTCCTTTGGGATTTCTGAGCTGCAGAAGTCGGGCGTCGATGGATGGTAAGAGCTGCGATTGTTTTAAAAATGCTATGGGTGAAAAGCAGTGCTGATGCTTCGTATGCGATGGGAGATGGGGCAGCCCATTGTGCTTCACCAGCATCCTCTGTCCAAGGGCCACCGCTCAGTTTGGCTCCCCTGTTCGGTGCGGCTCCACCGCTCAACCTGGTGAGAATCACTGGTGCTGGGGTGGCTGTGACGTGTCCCACGGGATGGCCAGAGGTGCCAGGACATGGTGTGAGTGCCCCTCCTGGGCTGGTTCTGTGTCACCTCTGCTGTGCCCTCCTGCCCCTTGCCAGGTTGCTGTGGGGGTGGGCTTTTCCCTCCCACGGGCACATGCAGACAGGGAGCTGCTCTGCATGGCATTCACAGCCAGGAGACTGGTGCTCTCCGTAGAATTCAGGAGAAGGGAGCATCATCTGCCAGGAGAGTGAGCGTTTCCCCGTTTTTCTGCTTGGGTGCTCCTGGTTTCTGTCCTGGGAAGGCACCACAGCTGCCAGGCATGCAAGAGAGCCGGGCTGTGCATGGGTGGAGGGGGGACACACTTTGCATTGTGCTGTGCGGCGGGCGCAGCCGCTTCGGAGCGCACAGAGCAGCAGCGGTGGTGCTGAGGGCACTGCTCAATACAAGGAGCAATGCTAGGGGAGTGGGTAATTACCATTACTCGTTACCATGCGAAAGCTGAACACAGTGGGTCTGTAACACCCACACTGGATGGGTCTCTCATTTCCATTTTATCTCCCCCAGCAGGACACATTCCACCTTATTTCCCTATTTTTCTTCCCCAGCCACTGACGCCTGAGCTGTTACCTTTCTGTGTGCAGGGTAATAATTGAAAACAGGTATTATATGTCTTTTGGAAACCAAAACCTTGCATGCTCTTAATTTGTATTCTGTGAATTGAGCAAAGCCCCTGGACTCTGTCTTTTCTGCTGTGGAAGCTTTGTGCATCTTCCTTGGAGCAGAGAATGGAGAGGAGGAATCATAGAATCATTTGTTTGCAAAAGACTTTTGAGATCATCGAGTCCAACCGTATCTGTCCACCACTAAACCGTATCTCTGGAGGAATTAGCAGCCGGGCTAGTGTGCCCGCCGAGCACCCGGTCGTCCATCTCTTGCACAGGGGGGTGGGCAGGAGGGCTGACACCATGTGTGGCATCCACTGTCTGCCCTGGCACCGCTGTGGTGTGGGGCAGAGCTGGGGCTGCTCCCTGCCATCATCCTGCCTGCTGGGAGCCCACAGCCGTATGCTGTCCTGCAGGGAAAACCGGCCCGTGGTGGGGCTGCAGGCAGCACTGGCTGCTTTGTCACACATGGTAGACAGGGCTCAGCCTACCAGCCTCGCATGTCACCAACCGGTGCCTGGCTGACACAGCTTCTCTTCTGGAAAACAGAGGGAAACTGTCCTTTCCCCCCCCAAATCCAGTCACCTGTAGGACTGCAAGTGCTGGGGATGGTGCGCTGCCAGGTTCTGATGCAGCCCAATTGTTCTCCCAGCTTTTTAAAAGTCACCTAAATGGAGATCTAAGTAATTTTCCTTGTCATAGCATTTGGCTGGAATAAACCCTGGAAGGAGCTCTGATGTTTATTTCATATCCAAACAGCTGCAGTTAATGGAGGAAACAAGCTCAGAGGAAGAGCCTGTCCCTGTGTTATGCAGACAGCACTTTGTTGGCTCCGTGCAGCAGATAACACCCAGCCGAGAACTGTCCTCCGGCTGCTGGAGGCGCTCGCGATGGAGCCAAGGCTATGCCCATGGCTGTGTGAAGCACCTCAGATCGGAATGACATTGCCATGATTTCTGATAATTACTGCTTAAACTTTCTTTTTATTTTTTTTGGTGAGCATCTTGGCTTCGTGCTCAGGGCTGTCGGTGCCAGCCCCGCACCGGCAGCCTCTGCTCCACGTGCTCTACCCATGGAGCCTACTGATGGGGAAGGAGCTTGCCCACGCGTGAGCCCTTGATCATCACAAGAAAGTCGTGCTGTTCTGTGGAGTTTTGGGTCAAGGTTGTGTTTTGGAAGAGGCGCCAGTGCTCTGTGGTGTCTGCCGCAGCGGGCAGTGGTTGTGCTTCTGGTGGCTGGGGTCCCTGGTAGAGCGAGGGACCCCAGAAACAGCTCTCTGCTCAGATTTGTGCCTGGGAGCTGACTGAGTGGGGCAGTTTGAGGGTTTGAGGTTTGGGGGGGTCTTCTAACCTCGAGGAAGAGCCATCCGGAGGCAGGAGCAGCAGAGGCAGAGCTGTACTCGGAGCAGGAGGCGCAGTCTTGCCTGTCCTGCCTCCCACAATGCTGCCTTGCCATCCTGACCTGACGTTCTTGCTGTCTTCCTCCAGGTTTAAGCTGCTGAGCCAAGAGGAGGGGGAGTATTTCAACGTCCCGGTGCCTCCTGAGGGAGAAGAAGGAAATGAGGAACTGAGGCAGAAGTTTGAGGTGAATTGATATTTATTAACAAAGATCCCCCTTTTGCCTGCGTTGTTTCGGTCAATGTCTTCCTGTTGGGGTTACATAATTCACAATTAGTGTTTGCCAAAAGGAGTATAGCCTAGCTACATACAGAGATACTTCATTTAATTTATTTCCAATGCTATGTTCCAATTAAAGAGGAATGAAGATCCTGAATGTCCCAGGATGACCTGGTGTAACCATGCTCCTGAAGCAGCACGTGCTGTTGGTGCAGCGGTCCTACCCTCCTCTGAGGTGCCATATAATGAGACTTGTTTGTCTGGATTTTTTCTGTCATGCTGCTAATTATGAATTAATATAATTAACTAAGATAAATTAAGATATTAGTATAATTGGATTTGGAGCTAATCTCGGAAAGCAACCCTTCCTTAGCGGCTGCCTTGCCTTGTACACCAAGACTGGGCTGGGTTTGGAAGAGGGTGATGGCTGGGTGAGCTGGAATGTGGAATCAGCGACCCTCAGTGGCGCTGGGCACTGAGGTGGTACTGGCACAAATGCCGCTGGGGCTGCTGGAGGTGTAAACCTGGAACATGAAGGCAATACATAGAGGCCAGGGATTTTGTTTTCAATAACCAAAGTGCTCCATCCTTCCCGTGCTGTGGAGCCCCGATTGAAGGGCAACCTGATGAACCGAGAGCAGAGTCAACGCTAATTGAACCACGGGCTAATTGATACAGCGAAGGTGAGATGAGTGACAGTGCCGTGTCTGAAGCGAGGGAAAAGCCAGCAGCAGACAGAGCGCTCAAAGGCAGCTACGAGGGCTTGGTGTGGCTGCCAGCTCTGGCCTGTGCAGGTGCAAGGGTAGAACAAACCCTTGGGGAAAGTGCTACTGGTGCCTGTGAAAAACAAAGGACATAAAAGCAATGGGCTTTTCTGAGTGACCGTGGTGATGGATTTCAGGGAGGCAGAAAGGCTCTGCAGAGCATCATCACACCTGGGCTTCCCGAGGAGCTGGCCCGGCTGGACTGCTCTCGGTGTCAGAGAGCACCAGGGCTTTGCTCAGGCAGCACAAGGATCTGATCAGAGGGGAGCTGAAGCTGCTGAGATTTCCATGCCCATCTCTGGAAGATTTCAGTGATGCTTGGGTCCAACTCCCCATCAGCTTCAAGGAGAAATGTCTATTTGCTGCTTAATTAGCCGTGGGAGATGTTGCCGGAATGATTGATCCAGACATTACGAAATTAATAGGTCTTTGCCATTTTTCAGTGTAGCCAATGTCTTCCCAGAACTCTGAGAATGACTGTGGTGCATCTGGAGACTTCCACGAGCCATACACAAAATAACTGAGTTGCCGTTACGGTTGTCAGCGTGAACTCCGTAATTGTAGCATGGGACTGGAGAGCTGGTTCCTTTTTTCTCCTTTCTTTTTTTTCAGTCTCTCATTTATCTCATTTATATATAACTTTCCTGAATAGCCAAGAAAACGAGACAGTTCTAATACAACAGTTGGCGTACAACCAGTGGCTGTCAGCTCTGTAAAGAACTAACTGCCTGCTTTTATTGCATTTCTTGATGTGCCAGTGGTGTTAAAAGGGTTTGTATTTTGGATGTCAAATGATGAATTGCCTACAGCTCACAAAATACGTTGTCCGGAGGTGTCATTCCACTCTGCCAGACTGAATCTATACCCTCACCTTGCTGTGCATCCTCCTTTCTGAGCAAGTCGGTGTTCGGACAGAAGAAGTCCCTGGCCAGCTGAGTGGTGACTTCTGGGGTGAGGGGTGCGCTGGAGCCGGGCTGGGGTGCAGCAGCCAGGGTGCTGTCCCAGCATTTCAGAGGATAAGGACTAAAATGAACCCTCCAATTGAGCTGCATGAGTGCTGCTTGATCCTGCCTGTTCCTGAGCAGCGCAGATCAACAGGGCAAAGTAGAGATGTGTGTGGTAGGTTTGTATTTTGAGTGGACGTCGACTTGCGAAAGCCCCCAGCTGAAGGGACTGAGGCATCAGCCGGGTGATGCAGAAGACACGGGGATGTTCGCAGAGCTTCTGGCTGGAGCAGTGCCCATTTCTGGCAGCCTGTGGGGCCGTGCTTGGCTGAGGTCCTGCTGCTGCACTTCCCGCAGCCTTCTGTCTGCAGCAGGCACGTCCTGGGCTTAACAAGAGAGCGTCCAGAGACAAAAGCACAACGTGAAGCCTTGCGCTACATCGCCTGCCAATTCTGCTCGGTCTTTATCAGCCACTTGCTGGGACAGCTTGATAGATGTGAACGTCAGCTGCTATTGCATAAATTCAGATGTAGTAAATTAACTATGACAAATGGAGCTGGATAACAGAGGTCAAGTGCCTTTTTAAAGAATTTTGTGAGCGATATTTGGCAACTTCCCTTTAAACTGTGCAGAGGTCTCGAGACTGAGAGCACTTAGGAGTTCATTAGAAACAGGTTAAGGGACCTTTGTACTCAGAGGCAAGCATTAGAGACAAGCGGTAGCAAAGATGCTTCACATGGAGATGATGATCGTTGTATCTCCCCAGCTCTTAATTCAGATTGTTTTGGGAAAGGTCTTTTTCCTCCTTCGTGCTGAGCCTGTGCTGTCAGGGAAGTCCCACTGTGTTTGTACCCCTGCTGTGTCTCCTGTGGACATACTGCAGTGCTGAAAATTCAGGTCAGGTGCCAGACTGACTGCGATTGAAGAAGCCCCTTTTCAAACACGAACTTGGGAGCAACTGTAGGCAACAGGAGGGACCTGGAGTCACTCTTGCGTTTGGGTGCTGAGTGCTCGACGGGTGTCTGCCAGCACTGCTGGTAACGCCATGCCTGAAGCTGCCTGGTTTGGTGGGATGAAGCAAATGGAAATCTTCTTCATTCCCTGCCCTTTATGTTGTTCTTTTCTGCTCTGCTTAGGACTGAAACCCTTCCCCTGCCTTGGTCAGTGTTCCACCGGCTCCCCATGGGCAGCCCTGGTGGGCTGGGCTGCAGCTCAGCTGGAAAGCAGAGGTGTGCTTTGGGGTGGCATTTCAGGGAAGCATCATATTGCCCTTGGATTTTATTACAGCTAGTTTTCATGGAGGTTAATTTAGTGTCAAATCTGATCTGACAAGAGTGCTTCTCAGCCGTGATAGATTGTTTGGGAAGCTTTCACAGAATGTGACTGTTTTGCCTGCTGATGAGTACAAGTTTCTGTTGAAGATAGCTTTGAAATACAGCGGGGCGAGGATTGCTGAAGGCAAAGTGACACAACACAGGGCTGGCTTCGTGGAGACGCAGAGGCTGCTCCTGCTGGCCACCCGCATTTGGATCCCTCTTTGGCCAAGGTCAACGAGCAGCTTTCAGTCAGTGCCAGATCCAAACGCTTCGGCTTTGTGAACAGCAAAGAGTCCAGTGGTGAGTGCCCAAGGCTGTGCGCTCTTCTGACCGAAAATGATGCTGGTTTTCACTTGGGTGACATTTGGGAGATTGAACCACATGGTGCTGTCATCGTTTCACCCTCGGTGTACGACAGCATGTCTGATGGAGCTCCTCGTGGTGGGGCGAGCATCAAACCAGTGGGGAAATCAGAAAGCTGAACCCACCCTTGGAAAGCAGATGTGCGGCTCCGCTCACAGCGGTAGCGGGTGCCGCTGGCTGATCTCAGCCTCCTGGGCTGCATTAGCAATGATGATGTTTGCAAATCCTGGAGACCATTCCTTTAGTTTTCGGCACAGGAGTTTTTCCAGTGTTTGTAGGTGCTGCAGGTGACCTTGAATGGAGAATTTTACAGCATGGAGAGCCCTGTGAGAACCAATTAGCGGCGGCAAAGGCTTGGAGATTACTTGTGTGGCTCCTATCTGGAGGAGCTGCGAGCAGCAGCCAAATTGAACTGCTGGAATCGGGTTAATGGAATTTCATGCTAGACTGAGCTCAGTGCAAGCCTTACACTGTCGCATATTTCTAAAAATTAAAAGCGAATGAATTGTGCGATAGCTTTTACAAACGGTGGTTCAGCACAGCAGATAGAGAGCCCCCGGAGCAGTTGGGAGGCACCCAGCCTCAAAGGAGATTTTGTGTTTAAGAACGTTTTGTGAGGCTCCTTAATAAGCGATTGTGATTGCAGCAGCTCGCGCGGTGGCTTGGGGATGCAGGAGGGGTTCTTTCTATTCTGGTTTGTTCAAAATGGATTTGTAGCTTCCTACGTTCAGCTTGAACTGGCACGGGAGTGCAATTCTCTTCAATATCAGACAGTAACGGAGGCGGAGCTGGATAAAAAGTCCTGTATTTTATCTTAATATATTTATATTCACCTGTCCTTTTCTGGTAAGGTGAGAGACAGAAGGCAGCTTTGAGGAGGAAGAGCTCCTTTAAGCCTCTGTTCTATCCTTTGGGTGACCTAGAGCATGTTACAGGGTCCTGTGTCCCACGAGCTGCAGGGAGAGGCGTTGCGGGTGATGGGCAGATGCGGTCCCCAGTTGCTCTCGCAGGGGTTAAATGGAAACCAGCCCAAAAGTGTGGTGTGGTGACACTGATAACGTCTCCTGTGCCCTTCTTGGTGCTGTCCCTGTCCCACTTACAGAAGAGGTTCCCATAGCTCCCATTTGGCCTGGGAAAGAGCTGCTGAATGTGGGATTTGGGGAGCACTCCCTGGTTTACAATCACCTTTCTCTACTCTGTTCTCATTTTTTTTGTCTCTTTTCTCCCCATCGCATCTCCATCTTCACAGAGAGCCAAGATTGGAACCGGGTCCAAGGCTGCAGATGAGAAGACCACGAACGCCATTTCTAAATTCGACAACAATGGGAGCAGAGATCGGATGAAGCTTTCGGATTTCAATTTCCTGATGGTGCTGGGAAAAGGCAGCTTTGGGAAGGTGTGGTACAAATATACACCTTTGCACTTGTGTATTTAACCTGTTTGTTGCATTTCTGAACTGCAGCCATGTGGCTTCTCCGGTGTGATCTGTCCTGGCTCTGCCTGGGAGCACTGGTGTCCTGATACTGGCACCCCAGTCCCTTGGCTCCTTCTGGGCTGTGTGGCAGCTGTGTCACAGTGATGAAGCCCTGAGATGTCTGATCAGATCACAGAAATCAGATGCTCTCTTTTGGGAAGCAGGGTGAGCACTGTGTCTTTAAGACTTTTTCATTTCACCATTTTTTTCCTCTAATAAGTACAGATATACATGAACATTTTAATTAACTTTCCAGACCGTTTATGAGTGGTAACAGAGTTTCATTCTTCTAGTAATTATGTGTCTCGGAGCCTTCATTTTTCTTGGGGCCTTGCCAACTTTGTCATGATTTCCATTAGAATTCCCAGTCTGCGGGTGCAGCTCAGGCTTCGCAGCCAGGAGCAGGCAGGAAGGTGGGCTGTGTTTGCTGGTGTGGCGGATGGCCCGGCACCGCTCTGATTAGTGGATTGCCTTAATTGCAGGGAATATTGCTTTGCTTTTGGGCACATCTCTTGGGCGGGCAGTGGAGGCAAGGGAGGAATGCCAGGGGAGCAATGCTCACCCATCACCTGCTGAGCACGAGGGGTGAACCCACCTCTCACAGCTGGCGCCTCTTCCCTCCCCAGCCTTTTGCCACTGGCATTTGAGCTCAGGCATGTCCCAACCTCTTTAGATGGGTGTTTGCTCCCTTTTTGAAGGTGGAGAGCTTAGACATCCACTGAAATACCTATGATGGAAGGAGGAGGGGGAGGATGGGGAGTTCCTGCTGGTCCCCAGCATAGAATCATTGAATTATAGAAACGTAAAATCATAGGATCATGGAATGGTTTGGGTTGGAAGGGACCTCAAAGCCCATCCAGTTCCATCCCCTGCCATGGGCAGGGACACCTCCCACTGGATCAGGGGGCTCCAAGCCCCATCCAACCTGGCCTTGAACATCTCCAGGGATGGGGCAGCCAGCGCTTCTCTGGGCAACCTGTGCCAGTGCTTCATGATGCTGCCAAGGAGGAGGCTGCCGTTACTCTGTGTTTTACACTTTGCTGTGGGTTGGCAGCCTGGGGAGCAGGAAAGCCCTGTGCTGCTCTCAGTAACACAGAGATATCCCAGTCTCTCTAGAGATATCCCAGGCTCCATGTTGGGTTTGCCCCCTTTTCTCTCCCTCCCAGCACCTAATCCCTTTTAAAGTCTGTGCCTGGCATCTGGAAACTGTCGTTGTATGTTTCCCCCCCCTCTCTTCTTTCTTTTAATTTGAGAACCATTAGCAAACTCTTCAGTTGGCATCACGGCTTATGTAAGGGAATGTGTGACAGAAACTGTTCCCTGGAACAGAATGTTATAAATATGCTAATTAGCGCTTATTAAAACAGCACGTTGGTTTCTACGGTTGGATGCAGCCTCACCCTCACGTGTGCCTGCGCCTCGCTAGGAAGTGCTCCCCCCGGCTCCCCGCTGCTCCCCAGCATCCTGCTGCCCATCCTGGCACAGCGAGGGAGGCGGCAGGGTACAGGATGCCCAGCTGCAGAGGATGATTTTCTCCCTGCTTGGTTTGCACTTACATGGAGGTGTCAGATGCTTCGGAAGGAGCTGGGCACTGGCCCCCAGCCCTTGCCATGCCCAGCAACCAGTGGTGCCCGTGGCAACCCTGTCCCTCTTCAGGGCTGGCACTGCCTGCTCCGGTGCCCGGCTGCTTGGCTGGGTGCTGCCAGCCTCCCTCCTCCCAGGCTGCTGTTCAAGCAGGCTGTGACAGGTCTTTGAGCATAATCTCAGTGTTTAGGGAGTCTGTGTCTCAGGGATAAGCTTGTTAACCCTTTGGCATCAGTAGCTCAGATTTACTGCTTGGTTTTCTTCCCTCTCCTCCACTCCAGCACTCCAGGGCCAGAGTACCTAAATGTTGGCCTCGATAGGCTGCAATAAACCTGCTTCCTCTACCAACAGCATCAGAATATCTCCAGTTATTATGCTGGAACATTCCCAAACAAATACTCTATATTACAAGAATAAATCAAGTTAAATATCATCTTTTTCTGAAAAAAAAATTTAAAAAAAGGAATAAAAGAAGAATGCAGCCTACTTTCAAAGCGAGAGCTGGCAGAGGGAGGTGTCCAGGGCCAGGTATCAAGGTTCAGGGGATGGAAAACAACTCAGGGACAGGGGCTTGGGTGTGCATGGTCCTGGCTAGGATGTTCAGCCCTGGGATGCAGGGTGACCCTCGTGCTCCTGGAAGGTCTCAGGTCTTCTTGGGTTGCTCCCTCCCGTGGCTCTCTGTCCTTGCTAGGAATGGCAGTGGGGTCCCAGAGAGCCCCAGGAGCTGGCACTGGTGCCAGTCCTGAGCTGGCACAGTGGAGGGAGTGTTCTGACTGAAGAAGGCAGTGCTTGGCAGAGCTTGCCTGGGATTTGCTTTGCTGTAATATAAATAGAGGACAGTCAAATTATGTGGCTTGCAGATATTTTTGCAGCTAATCAATCTGTTGTGCTATCAAGCTGTCAATCTTTTCTGGGGGTTTTATGGTGTTTTTTCTGAGTGGGGCTAATTCTTTTGCCTTTGCAGTTATGGATCAGAGTGCAGGCAGAGACCATTTCCATGTGTAAGGACAATCTTTGAGCCTCTCCTCTCTTGCTACGAAACGTGGCAGAAGGGCTGGCAGTTGGTACACTCGGGCAGGGACTGAGTCTGGGATTTGCAGGACTGTGCTGTAGCACTTAGGATGTGGTGCACACTCCCCACTTCACCCACCTGCATCTTGTGCTGGGTGTTACCAAGTGCTTTTGCTTGTTTGAATCTCTTTGTCTCTACAGTGCAATGGGTACCAGTCTTCATCTTTGTCATTAGCAGCCCTTGCTGCTCATCAGTGGCTGTCCTCCTGAGTTTTCCACTGTATCCTTGCTGCAGTCACCATAGGAACTGTGGTGCCAGTGTGCTGGAGTGAGCTTGAAGCCAGCCCCTCACATACCAATATCACCCAACTTGGAGCAGGCTCCTCTGTGGAGCTGGATGGGCTGGGGCTCTGCGTTGCAAGCTTCTGTGCTGGCACTGCTCCGCTGAGCTGCCACAGGCAGGGTCAGAGGGAGATGGAGACGGTTGCATTGGGCTCAGAGGCTGTTGCCAGCCCTGTCTCCTGCTTGGAGAACAGGCCAGGTCTGGTAACGCTGGTGCAGGCTTCATGCCTGTCATTCAGGGTGCAGAAGGTATTTTCTCAATTGGCCACAGACCAGAGCTTGCAATTTCTTCTGCTTATGCAAATTCACAGTGATTACAGCATCCTGAACAGCATCAGTCTCCTTGTGCACTTCTGGAGCTGCTCGCTCTGCTGGCCCAGATGTGAGGGATAAATACAGCCACGCGTGGTTCCTGGCATCCCTCTGCTCTCACCCAGACGCGGTCACACTTGGCCCCTTCGCTGTGGGTGCAGCGCAGTTGAGTTTTAGGCAGCTGTGAACTCCTTTTGCCTTTTCCATTTCAGTACAGCAAGGCTGATTTGCTTGATGTGGGGGGACGTAGTTCAGTTGGCATGGTGGGGTTGGGCTGGCAGCGGGACTGGATGAGCTTAGAGGTCTTTTCCCACCTTAGTAATTCTAGGATTCTACGATAGCTGAGTAGATTTGTATATAACTGGTATTGCATGTAATGCACTTACTCCCAGGCAACAGTCTTCATCTTCCCCCAGACAGTATTCTTGGAGTGGTCACTTCTCTTTTCCACCAACTTTGAGCTGCCAAAGCTCGTGTGCTTTTATCACTTATGAATCAGCCCCAGTTTTAGCACCTGTGCACAGGGACTTGTAAATCCCAGCTCATGTAAAAATGGTGACGATAAATGGAGGCGATGAACTGAAGCAGCTCAGCTTGTGCTGAGTTGCAAGGGAGAGCAGAGGTCAGGCTCCACGTGGAGCCACTGTGCCCGGGCATCTCTCTGGCACCCTGGCTGCAGGCTGGGCACTGCTCTGTCCGTGCCCGCAGATGCTCCTGTGAATAGAGCTCCTTGGTTTGGCACAAAGGGAGCTGGCACAGGAAAGCATGAAGCAAAATCCTGGTCCAAGTGCTGGTGCCTTGCTGGGCTGCATCGCAGCAGCTCCCTGAGCCGCTCCAGCTTCTCAAGTTTCCTCAATCATCATGGACTAAATAAACTGGTTACTGAAGTCGCTGACACGCTGTCAGCCTGCTTTTCGGCACTGCTGGCAGATGAGTGTAGCGTGTGGCCGCTGCAATCCCGCCTGATGATGAAAATGTAAATGTCAGTGGATTTCCAAAGCACTTGGCGCTGAGGAGCGCCGGTGCCTTTCCTGGCTAATCCTGACAAGCAGCGTGTCAAGGACAGCCAGGCTCTCCCACGCTGCAGCCAAGCGCTGGAACAAGCCAGAGCCACGGGCTTTCGAAAAGGACTCTTCCCAGCGGTGCTGCTCTCTTTACTGTAACGAGGGGGAGGCATGGAGCACCTCAGTCCTCAGGCTGTGTCCTCTGCCTTGTCCCCACCAGCCATTGGGCTGTGTCCCCTGCCTTGTCCCCAGCCCTTGGGCCAAGTCTGCTGTGTTTCCCCCCAGGGCTGGCACCGTGCTGCCCTCTCCCCAAACCCCAGTGGGTGCTGCTCTGCCCCAACCCAGCCTCTGCCCCAGCTCCAGCTCCCAGGAAGGCTCAGAGCTCCGCAGGGCACCCAGGCTCATCGCCGTGGGGAGCGTGGGGCTCAGCCTCACTGCTGGGTTAACTGTCCTTAGCATTTCAGAAGTCATCTGTGAGCCCTGCTGACATTTCCTCTGCAAAGCCACTACAGTCCAAAATGCTTCTCACTTCCACCCAGCTGATGTTGAGTCCTGTAATGTATTTTCCAAATACCCGAGCTCCTGTTCCCGGTGCAACTGGAGGATTTCAGCCGACTCTGGCAAATGGAAAGCCACTCGTTTCCGCTGAGCGCTCGGGTCTAACGCGATGAGAGAGAGAGAAGGGAAAATGGGAAGCAAAGTGTGGTTTCAGAGTCCATTTATTTTGCTGGCTGCCCGAGGAGCAGCTTACGCTGATGGAGCATGGTTGGAACGGTTTGGGATCCTCCCTGGAGCTGATGGGATTAATGAGGGCAGTTTGCACCAGCAGAAGCAGCGCTTCCATTTATTGTAGTAAATAAACCTGCAAGTGGGTGAAACTGGTTTAAAATGGGAGATTGAATGGATTCTTCTGTGTGAGGGAGGCTTTGGCTGGGTGATGGATGGACAGGCCTTGCTCACTGATAGTGTTGTGGACGGGCTGTGCGAGGCAGAGAAAACCTTCCTGTTTTTTCTTACCATTGGCTCCAAACTCTTTTCCACTTGAATTTTTTACCACTTCTTAACTTGATGGACTCTGTTGAAGCTCTGGATGCCCTCGCCGCCGCTGCTGGTGCCCTGAGAGTGCTGAACTGGGATCCAGCTCAGGGGTGGAAGCTAATGGAGGGTGATCCATGGCTCAGACCTCAGCAAACTGCTTGGACCAGGTTCCTCGAGGTGATGAGGAGGCATGGGCGTAGATATGGTACTTGGTTGACTTAGGGTTCCTAAAGAACTTTGGTAGCTTTCTGCATCATTTGACATCTTAATCTTTCTTCAGGGTTATAGTGGGAGCCATAGGATAGTGAGGGAGCCGTTATTTTTAACTGTGGCAAGCTAGAAGCATTGCAGATCCATGTTTTCCTTTATCCTGCGTGTGTCCTCTCTCTCGTGCAGGTGATGCTGGCAGAGAGGAAGGGCACTGATGAGCTCTACGCCGTTAAGATCTTGAAGAAGGACGTTGTTATCCAGGATGATGATGTAGAGTGCACAATGGTTGAAAAACGCGTCCTGGCTCTCTCTGGGAAGCCTCCGTTCCTGACCCAGCTCCACTCCTGCTTCCAGACAATGGTAAGTGCCAGTGTCCCCGCAGCCTGTGATGGGTTCTGGTCACTTGGTTGAACTAGTGAGTTTGTGGGCAGAGACCCAGTGTCACCAGTTATGCAGGACCAGTGCCTTTCTGGGCACCTGCAGGACACCCCGGAGCTGTGTGGATGGAGACGTAGGGACTTCTGCCCTGGTGATGTATTTGAGCTTCTGTAACATGTACCTTTGCTTTTGTTGGTGTTCCCTTTCTGGATGCACATCACTTACACTTGCAAAAGTGGCCATGTATTTGCTGCCTTAGGAACCTCACAACTTGTCCAATTTGCTTTCAAAAATGCCTCTGTGATCAAAATGTGAGGGCATTAAACTGGAGTGGTAATGTACCATATCTGCACCCCTGGGACGTTTTCACCAGGAGCTGCTGCTGGCACAAGCTGTGAACTCCAGCCTCTCAGAGGTGTCCCCCACCCCTGATGTCCCTCATGATTCCATAGCAAAGTACTGTGCTTGTCATCAAAACTCTGAGTAGAGAGCGAAACCTAGTACAAAGCACAGGAAATTCCGTTTGGAATGGATGTGTGATTGAGTTTGTAGAAATCAGAAGTGGGGAGGGGGAGCAGGGCAGAGGCTGGGGACCTTCCAAGCAATCTCTGCCCGGCAGTCGAGCAACCTGAATGAAATTGTCCAGGTTTCATTCCCGCAGTGAGCAGGGAGAGGGAGTCGACAGAGTCCTTCAGAGCAGTGACAATGCTGTCCAGGAGGATTACATTTTAATATTATCCCAGAACTTCCATTTACCAAACACATTCCGTGTATTTAAAGCCTGCAGACCGGCTTTGCAGCACAGTAATCAAAAAGTGGCAGGAGAAGCTATTTCACACAGCATCTCCCTGGCATCTGAAGTGAGTCAGAGCAGGATTATTCCTGGCAGACCTATAGTAGCTTAATAGTAATCGTATTTGTAATGTAATCAAAATATATAGCAGAGTGTATTATCAAATGCTGGCACAAAGCACTTTGATTTCTGGGAGCACAGTCGTGAGCACACTCCTCAGCTGGGGCTGTTAGTTTGGCCTCTGGAGGGAGAGAGAAAACCCCCAAATCTGCACTTTAAAGCAAATATGAGCAATGAGAGAGCTCCTGTGTGGGTCTGAAGGACAAGAAGCTGGGCCGGACTGGCTGAGAAGTCTTGGGGTGCTGTGCCCCAGAATGGTCCTGAGTGAAGCCTGGGCTCCTGGGTGTCCCTGAGTGAGCCGTGCCTTCGCTGACGATCTCCCCTCCCTCTGGAACTCAGTGGCGAAGGGCACAGCAGCAGCAGGGACAGGGGAAATGATAAATAACGAGTGGATGGGAAGCTCAGCTGGTATCCTGGGTTTTGGTCTTGCTCACAGGGAGCTGGGCAGGAGAAGGATCCAGCCAAGGGTTCATTAGGAGAAAGAGAGCATTGGAAGGAGCCCCGGGCATTGCCCAAGGATGTGTGTGCCTTATCAGTTCCATGCAGGGCCGTGCAGGGGGTATTTATGCATCTGTAACTTGCTGTTAGTCAGTGAGTTTGGATGCTCCAGACTTGGACAGACCCTGTCCTTTTCTGCTGTAGCCAAGAGCCAGGACAGCTTTCCGTACCAGTTCCTGTAGGCTGCCCAGCCATCTGGCTGCTTTGTGCATGGCATTTTTTCCTCTGAAGCAGCAAGCATTCTCTTCTCCGCCCAAATGAGGAAAGCTCAAATCCTGCTTTTAGAGCTCAGCTGGCTGCTTCAAGAGACCATCTTTTTAATATTCTTCCTTCTTGAAGCTGATCGATATATTTAGGAGGCAGCTGCAAACGAGCACAGTATTGCTTTGCTCTCCCGTTACAGCATGACTGGTGCCGCAGCGGCTGCTGAAGGTGACTTTGCTGCCCCGTGCCTCGCTGCTGAACCCAACTGGCGCCTTGGCAGAGGCAATCATTTACAGAGGGGAATGCTCCCAAATTCCCAGTCATCTGATAGGCTGAAATCTCTTGTCTATCCCATGCGTGTCACATGTGTTACATAGCCTGATTGCCCCTTAGGTACTTTATTTCATTCCCTTTGAGTCAGAGGGGGCCGTGCATCACCAGGCTGTGCTGTGCTGGTGTGGAGGAGCTGCTGACCCAAGTTCCTCCGTAGCCCTTATTGTGTAGTGCTCATATCTGCAGATCTTCTGGGCCAATTGTCCTTGATGTCTTAAAAGCAGAGCGACGTTCATTTACAGAGGAAATAAAGAATGGGAAATATTATGAATTATGAACAGATGATCCAAAGGCTGCAGCACCTGCTGTATGAGGACAGGCTGGGAGAGTTGGGGTTGTTCAGCCTGGAGAAGAGAAGGCTCCAGGGAGACCCTAGAGCAGCCTTCAAGTACTGAAAGGGGCTACAAGAAAGCTGGGGAGGGGCTCTTGATCAGAGTGCAGGGACAGGATGAGGGGAACGGTTTTCAGCTGAAAGAGGGGAGATTGAGATGAGATCTTGGGAAGAAAAGTTTTCCCATGAGGGTGAAGAGGCCCTGGCCCAGGTTGCCCAGAGCAGTGGTGGCTGCCCCATCCCTGGAGGTGTTCCAGGCCAGGTTGGATGGGGCTTGGAGCCCCCCGATTCCAGTGGGAGGTGTCTCTGCTCGTGGCAGAGGGGCTGGAACTGGATGGGCTTTAAGGTCCCTTTCAAACCAAAACATTCCACGATTCTATCAGTGAAAAATGTGAGCATATTTATTAAGGGGAAGTGAAAACCTTCTGCTTTAGGAGTTCCTCCACTTGCTTTCTGCATCAGATCTGTCTGCCAAGTACAGAGCTTAAGTCCAGAGAGTTGCAAAGGAATTCGTACATCTGTCCTATGGACTCTGTGTGAACAGGAGCACCCCTTGGGGAGGGCAGTGATGATAACTGTATTGCCATGAAAAATAAAGACTGGAGCTATCGGTTACCTTGGACTTTATTTCTGCCCCCTGCAGATTCCCTGCTCTAATAATTTGGCTGCTGATTATTTGCTTTTTTTTATTCTTTAGGATCGCTTGTATTTCGTGATGGAATATGTGAACGGTGGGGACTTGATGTACCAGATCCAGCAGGTTGGAAGGTTTAAAGAGCCGCATGCTGTGTAAGTTCAGTAACCCTAGTCGGGCACCTTCAGGGTAGGTATTTGATGTACCTTTGTCATCCAGCTGGAAATATAGGCCAAGCCACAGGCTTCTGTGGTGCAAGTGCTGGGCAGAAAGAGAGGAAAAAGGAAGGACAGCAGGAATTGGAAGATATAGAATGATTCTTTGCCTGGTGCCAAGGATGCTGGTTCCTCCAGCTCATCTTTGGGATACACTGCACTTGTAAATAATTGGCCTTCGAAAAGTACCAGGCAGGGGGTGTTGGAGGCTTCCTGGAAGCAGCTGTTGAGCTCCTATCCTGTTTTCTGCCCTGTGCCCTTCCCAGGGTATGAGGGTGTTGGGGTTTTGGCTCCTCTGCTGGGGTGGTCAACCCGAGCGTTGACTGGTGGCTTTTGGCTCCTGCTCCCTGTAGCCTGGAATGTGTTTGTGAAAGCCTTTGTATGCTTAAATAAAAGCCACAAACAGTGAGCAGAGCTCAGGTGGGTTTGAACGGGTGTTGTGCACTCTGAGAGCTCTCTGACACCCAGAATATTCTTTAAAGAGAGCGATGGCAACGCGTGTTATCTCTTCGCCCTCCCCCAGATGACAGATAACGTTTTGAGCCGCATTGCCAGCACACAGTAAGGAACGGCCGTAAATCCCAGCTCTCATTTAATGGGAATTTGTGTAACAAGGAGTGACAGCCCCCTGCTAGCCCACAGCAGCCTGCTCCCATCCCTCCCCGATCTGAGCAGAGGGTGGGCTGTGTCATTCCCGTGTGACACTTGTCTGGTATTTTTATGTTGTGGCTGTCTTTGTCCTTTGGTCGTGAATGCCCAGCACGTTTCGTTTACTATGATTGGGTTTGAAGGGTTTTCATTTTGATTCTTCTCCTTTAATTATCAGTTTTCCTTTTGAATCTTTCATTTCAGATTCTACGCGGCAGAAATAGCCATCGGCCTCTTCTTCCTGCAGAGCAAAGGCATCATTTACCGGTAGGTGAGCGAGTTCCTCCTTCCTCTCTTGCCCCAAGAGTGCAGGCACAGCCGGAGCGCCGACGGTGCTCTACGGGGCTCTGTCATGCAGCCACCAGCCATGGGGCTCTGCCCCTGCTTGTGCTGCAGATCCTGGCACACATGGAACAGAGCTGGGAGCCTGGTAGTGTCGCTGGGTTCTGAGAAGGTTCTGCTCTTTGTCCCCGTTTATGGGAAGGCAGCTCTGGTTCCTCTCCTGCCCCCGTTTCATGCATTTCTCTCCATGTGACACAAATGCTCGCTGGCAGCATGGACCAATTCTGAGCCATGTATTTTGCTGCAGGGTGCTATTTTCTTACCATTAATACTGGAGTAAGTGCTTATGAGTGGCTTATTCTGAGATCTGCAGTTCAAGCCTGTCACTTCTGGTTCAGACACGGGAACTTCTTTTCCATTCGCCATATGATCGTAGCATCCAGAGTGAGCCAGGCTGCTGCCGAGCGCCGGGCCGAGCGCTAAGGCTACTGGTTAAGCACTGAAACTAGTGCTCTGCTGCTCCTCCCTGCTCTGGGAGCATTCCCAGAGCCCAGGGTAGAGCAGAGCATCCTAATGAGTGTCAGATACCATTAAGTGCTTTGCAAAAAGGAATGCCAGCTGTGCTACTGAAGTTATGAGATGCCAAAGACTGTTCAGAAGATGAAAGAAGTGGAGCAAACCTGACGTGAGGGATGTTTTTTGCCATCAGCTACTACAGAGAGATTCTAGGTCTGCTCATCCCCAGTGCCCTTCTTTCCTTCCTTTCTTCCTCTGAGTCTGATTCCAGGCTCATGTCCCTCTGCCTTTGGCCTGTCAGGGCTCTAAGCACTGACACAACAGTTGGAAAACACAGTAAGGAGTTGTAAATGATGCTGTTCCCTTTATTGGGCTCTTACCAAAGTTTAGCCTCGTGCAGCGCAAAGCCCCATGGCTCTACTGAGCAGGCTGTTCCCAAAGGGAACCCCCAGCCGGAGTCTGTAAGGAGAGGGCTCACATGGGCACGATGTGCATTCCATGCCATCTCCAGGATTGTGCTGTGCGCTTGCCCTCCACCAGCTGGGCAGAGTTGCGGAGCCCTGGCCAGCAGAGCCAAAGGGCAGGCAGGGGACGGCTTGTGCCTGCACCGCTGTGCTGCTCCATCTCCTGCCTGGTCACCTGCAGTAGCCCTCGGGCAAGGGAAATCTCACAGATGTGCTCCAGTATTGAAACGGAGACCTCGAAGCGGTGCTGAGTACAGAACAGAAATCAGCCAGAAATGGCACAGCTCACAGAACCGTGAGATCATCGCTTTGCTGGCAATGTATAAATTGCAGCTGGAATACTGAGTGTTTGCTGCAAAGGCAGAGCCCCCACCTCCAGAGGGGCTGGTCAGGGCTGGGAGTCAGATCGGGAGCTCTGCAGCTGAAACCATCCCCACGGTTTGTGCTGAAGAGCAAAGCTCCTGCAGGGCTGGGTGCAGCTAACGGATGCGCTGTGGGTGCAGGTCGGAGAGAAACACCTTTGATTTTGTAGGGGAGCACAGCACTGGGGGTGCAGGGGCTGCTGCTAAGTAGGTGCTTTTCATTGCTGGTGAGCTCTAAGTGCACTTTGCTTTTCATAGGTGCTAAAAACCAGCCTATTAACCCTGTCTCCCTGCTGTAGGAGAGTCTTTTCTGTTGCGCGCTTAAAAGCAATTTGCCCAGCATGGTGTTGCTGTGGGTTAAAGGTGGAATAAACACTTCATCCTGGCAGCCCTCTGCCTTATTTTAACTCATTGGCCCAAACATCATCCTACAAATAGTCTGGATGTGAGATGAAGCCAGGGCTCACTCGCAGGAGAGCACCTGGAGTCAGGAAGCCTGGCTCTTTGCTGGGTGCCTTCACGCATGGTCTTTTGTGTCATCGTTTTGCTTTCTCTTTGTAGAGACCTAAAGCTGGACAACGTGATGCTGGATAGCGAGGGGCACATAAAGATCGCAGACTTCGGCATGTGCAAGGAGAACATCTGGGATGGGGTGACCACCAAGACCTTCTGCGGCACTCCAGACTACATCGCACCCGAGGTAGGAGATGCGGAAGGGCAGTGGATGCTCCCATGTGTTTTGGCAGCCCGTCTGATGCTTTTTTCCATGGGATGGCTGTGCTTTGGGCAGCTTTCTGATTGAAACAGGGACATTAGTGAATTCGCTGTCAGCCCGAAGAGTTCACCTTCTTAGTGCTGTCCAAAGGCTCCAGCTGCCTGTAGGGAAGCAGTGATGTTGGATCTGCCTCTCTGTTGGGCTGTGTGCCCTGCTTCTGCCTCAAAGGACAGAAAATCCTCCGTGCTGGTCTCCCTGCGGTGTTTTCCCCCTCAGGGTGCTTTTCCCCTGTCTGTGCTGCTGGCATCACTGTGCCTGTCCAATCCTTGGCACGCTCAAACCCACCAAGGGCCGCTCCTCACACACTGTCTTGCTCCTGGCGAAGATGAGCCCAGGAGCTCCGCTGTGCCCCTGGCGAGGCTTGACAGCCGCTTCCAGCACAACGTGAGCCATGGGGAAAATGGAGTTATCAGTGGGTGACATTTTCATGTGAAATGGAAACCTTTAGATCTCTCCAGCTCGGTACTGGCAGCGAAGGGCTGTGGGTGTGACAGGGAGAGGCTCCCTCCGTACAGCTCTGCATCACTCCACAAGTACTTTGCATTTGGTTGTTACTTATGGGATGGAGGCACGTGTGACACTTACACAGTGCTGGATGGGTGCCTTTTAATGTCAGACTTGTGAAAGTCCCAAATGTCTGCTCCCTTAATATAAAAATACCCCCTCAAATCCTCTCACTCTGCTGAATTTTCAATGATGAGATTAATATTTATTCATTTAAATATTTCAGTGAAAGGGATGCTCTTTGCTAGGCCGTAGTTAGATGCGCTTGTGTGCTGAACTACATTGTGTTTTGCTGCAGCCAGAGACGTTGTTAATTACTTCTTTAAATGTGTATTACATATCCTCATCCTGAAAAGAATTATATTGGTGCTCTGTTGTTTCATAGCGCAATTGCTGAGTGTGATTAATGCTCTTTCAAAGCAGGACAAATGACCAGTTCTCTTGGTATTTGCCTGAGCATTACTGCTTAAACTCTTGTTTTCTTCTCTTTCCTCTAATTTTTTCTCCCCAAAGAAATACCGAAAATGGGAAATTAGGGTGCAAATCACTGCGATACCCAGAAATGCTGTTAAAGCCTGCTGCCAGTGGGTCTCAAAGAGTGAATATGCTCGTCCCCTGTTGGTAAATAGCAGAAGGGGGGATGCAGTTCTGGCATGGACTCCTGCAGGGTGGCCACGCCTGCGGCAGAGCTGGGGTCCCGGTGTGTGGCTCCACTCTGGGGCCCTTTTGGACTCTGCTCCCTCCTGTTAGGAAGCTGCAATGTTCTCAAGCCAACATGTCTTCAGGGTAAAAATGTTCTGTGCATTGCTTGACCCATTTTAAGGGGTTTGTCTATTCTAAGGTGCAGTCCTGCGTGCCCAGGGGACAGGTACGGAGTGCAGGTGACCCTGCATGTGTGATTTCCTCTGAACAAAACGTGCTCTTCAGCCGCTGGGTTTTGACCTTCTCTAACCTGCAGTCAGCAAATTCAATTTACAGAGACTGCTTTTCTGCAAGGATTTCTTCTAAGTGCTGTTTTCTTTTAAAGGCCTTTATGGTGTGAACATTTCACACCTAAATTTCCCAGAGCACTCGTAAATCATCAAAAGAACAAGTGGGAGTAACCTCAAGTGTGCTCAGTCGAGGAATTTCGGAGCTGAAACTCAGTGTTTGCTCACAGGTTGGAAGAGACCTTAAAGCCTGTTTAGCTGGGCCATGGGCAGGGACACTTTCAAGGTGCTCCAAGCCCCATCCAACCTGGCCTTGAACACCTCCAGGGATGGGGCAGCCACCACTGCTCTGAGCAACCTGGGCCAGGGCCTCCCCGCCCTCACAGCAAAACATTTCTTCCTAAGATCTCATCTCAGTCTCCTCTTTTGAAGCTCAAAACAATTCCCCCTCATCCTGTCCCTGCACTCCCTGATCCAGAGCCCCTCCCCAGCTTTCCTGCAGCCCCTTTCAGTACTGGGAGGCTGCTCGAAGGTCTCCCCGCAGCCTTCTATTCTCCAGGCTGAACAACCCCAACTCTCTCAGCCTGTCCTCGTACTCCAGCCCCTGGAGCACCATCTTTGTGGCCTCCTCTGGACTCACTCCAAAAGATCCACGTCCTTCCTCTGCTGAGGGCTCCAGAACTGAGCACAGGGCTCCAGTTGTCACCACGCTGGGATGTGTGGCTGGACCAGAACCAGGACAGAGGAGGAGACTGGCCTCGGTCTTGTTCTCTGTTCATGTCTCAGTGCTGATGCTTTTGGAGGATGGAAGTCATCTCCTCTTAGGTGGAGTGGCAGAACCTGACCTGCATCCTGCCATACCTCCTGTTCGGATCCTGTTGGACACTGCAGAGGGCTTTTGCAAGGGCGGGGGTGGCTGAACAAGAGGTCTCTTGAGGTTGCAGGAGTTGTCGACAGCTGTGGGAACGGATCCTTCCTCAGAAGCAGGGGTAACACTGACAGGAGCCAACTCTGGGCCTGGGTTGCTGTGTACATTCTCCTGTGATTAGCATACGATTTGCATCTGCACTTGAGTACAGGAATCTTTGCAGCATAGAATTCTGTAATTAGGATGAATAAATTGCGTAATTGTTTTGCCTTAAATAACAGATGGCAGAGCCCAAGGCCTGTCAAACCCCAAGCGCGGAAATGGTGCCCAGCAGCAGCCACCCAGCAAATAAACTGAGTTTAAGAGACCCTTTGAAGCAGAGAGGTGCCCACGGGAGCCCAGCTCCTGCTGCAGTCGCTGGGTTGGACCTGGCACTGCTGGAGGGTGGAAGGACCCCCAAGCTGGAGGGAAGGATGGACTGAGGAATCATAGAATCGTTAAGATTAGAAAAGACCTCTAAACTCATCCAGTACAACCATCAGCCCAACCCCACCGTGCCGACTGAACCATGTCCTCAAGTGTCGTGGCCACATGGGGTTTTTTTGGTGCCTTCAGGGATGGAGACTCCACCACTGCCCTGGGCAGCCTCTGCCAGTGCTTCACCAATCTTGCAGTAGAGCAGTTTTTCCTACTATCCAATCTAAACCTTCTCTGGCACAACTTGAGGCCATTTCCTCCCATCTTATCACTCGTCACTTGGAAGAAGGGACCAGCACCCACCTCGCTACAACCTCCTTGCAGATTTTGCAGAGTAAACCATGGAAAAATACAAAAATTCATGTCTGGGTTCCTTATCCAAAAGACATGCTGATATTTTTAAATTAAGTAAAACCCAACTCAAACCTCAAAGTTATATCAATGTTCATCTTAACTCCAAAACAACCGCGTTGCTCAGGTAAGGGCAGGGCTGCTGGGTATCAGGTTATTTTGAGAGGCGTGTTCTGCCTCACAGAATAATAGAAAGCAAATTGGCAGCCTGGAATGCAGAGGGGTTTGGCTGCCCATATGCTGCCAGTCTGTTCTAAAGGGTATCATCCACAGAGGGACAAACTCAGTGCTGTTATTTCAAACCAACTGCACTGAAGTCAGCGGAAAAACAATCCCACAGAGCATCAGGGTGTGCAAGAGCGGCTGCTGCTCCGACTGCACCGTGCCTGGCTGCGGCTTGGAAAGAGCACAACAAATATGGTGAATTTTGCTCTAAATCTGAATGAATCTCTCAAATCACAGTCAGTATTCCGTTTATTTTCTGATATTTAGTGCTCATTTGAGGGCTGATGATTTTTTGAAGTTGCTGAACCCTTTGCCTGTGTCCTGTTTATAACTGCAGCTTCCCACTGTTCAGGGAGTGGTGTCTCAGTAAATAACACCTTCGTTTCAGCCTGGACTCCAGCTTGCAATTAGTTTGCATTGTGCCAACAGGTTAAAAATGGGAGTGTAATCCTGCTGTTTGTGTTGCTTTCAGATAATTGCTTATCAGCCCTATGGGAAGTCCGTGGATTGGTGGGCATTTGGAGTCCTGCTCTATGAGATGTTAGCTGGCCAGGTAATTGAATTTTAATTGATTCCTATGGGATTGCGTTAAATTCCATTGTGAGCATATGCTGAGATGTAATTTGTTTTGTTGCTGGCAAACTGTGGGTGCCGTCTCCTCGGTGCTGGAGATGGAGCCGTGAATGCAGCCCAGGGGACCGCAATGCTGAGACACGAGGTGGCACGTGGCACAGCTGGGCTGGTTTCATGGCTGAGGATCAGAGCAGCAAACAGAAGCTCAAAGATCAAGAAATGCCGCTGAACTTCTGTTTGCTTTGTTCTAGGCTCCCTTTGAGGGAGAAGATGAAGACGAGCTCTTCCAGTCCATCATGGAGCACAACGTAGCCTACCCCAAGTCCATGTCCAAGGAGGCAGTGGCAATCTGCAAAGGGGTAAGGGCTGGTGCTGGGTTCCTGGGGGGATGGAGCAGTGGAGCCACTGGGTGCAGCGCTGCCTGTGCTCCCCTAGCGTCCCACACGCTCTGGGGCCCAACCTCTCCTTGTTCCCCCTGCTCTGGTCCGGGCTGCATGCTCCCAGCGCTCGTTCGTGTTCTGGTGCTTGTGCTCTCTGCTCCTAGAGCCACAACTTGTGCTGCTTCGTGTGCGTGTACTAAAACCAGTTACAAATAGCACCCGGACCCTTGCTGTGCCGTTCCGCTACCCTGAGCAGAGGCATAGGGAGCACTTTGAGGACTGGCCAGTCTTGGCTCAGGTGAGAGGCAGGAGGAAATCGAGCGTTAGATGAGATGGGAGAGCTGAGGGTGTCTGCCCAGAGACCCCTCCTCCCTGTGAGGTACCAGCAGGGGAGCTTTATACATCTTTGCCTGAAAGAGAAAACATTGCTCTGAGAAAATGAATGTGATTGCTCAATAGTTTTCCTAAGATCAGATACAGAGGCTTCCATTTAGCACCGATGAGTTGCCCTTTAGGGGCTCCTGAAGTTCAGCGCTGGTGTGCATCTCTGTTGGGTCGGGCAGTATTTTCGTTAGCAGATCTCTGTAATTGCAGCGCAGCTCTGCCGTGCCCTGTGTCCTGAGCTCCCCATGGACTGGGCTTAGACAGGGCTTCAACGCAGTCCAAATTAATTCAGGTTGTGGTGAATAAAGGCTGGCTCGGTGCTGATGCTGTGCATATGGTTATTGCTTGGGCCTGAGCCTTCTCTCAGCCAGCCAGTGTCAAACAGCTCTATAAATACGTGTTTGTGTAGGAATTTTAAAAATGTTTGCTTTTAATAGTTAATATTTAAAATATCGGAATGTTCTCTATCTCAAAATAGTGTTTCTATCTACAAATGACACATCTTGCGCTGAACGCTCCCACTGCGGCATTTCAAAGCCTCTTCCTAGTGTTGCCAGGATTCAGAGCTGGTGTTAAAGAGGAGGATTTGCTTGTCCTGGAGGGGAAAAGCTGCTGCAGGTGCTCCCACCCAGAGCGAGGTGCAGGGAAGGGATGCTGTGCGGGACCCTGGCGCTCACGTTCCACAGAAGGGAGTGAAATCCAGTCCTTAATCCAGAAACCACACTGGGAATTGAAGGGTAGATTTCCACACTGTCGTAATTCTTCTGGCTGTTGTTGGCTGGGATAGAAGGGAAAAGTCCACAGCGTGGAGAGAGGGAAGGTGTTTTGTGGTGCTGAACATCGTTATCCCCACAGTGCTCGAGGGAACGGTGCTTGTGAGGGAGCAGAGGCTGGAACAGGGATGAATCTCACTGTTGCCTTTGTTTGCCACTGCGTCAGTCAGAATGTGAGTGCTGTAAATAGGCAAGAAGAGCCCATGAGGGAAACGTCTGCTGGGTGTAACGTCTGCTGGGTGTAACGTCTGCTGGGTGTAGCTGTAATGGCTTTTCTCACTTGTGGAAGCTGGGAGGACGTTCAAGCCGCGTGTGCAGGCTTGGTCCTTCCTGCATTCTTAGGGGTTTTTTTGCAAGCAAAGTGTTGGTTCCCTTTGTGCAACTGTTGTTTGAGGGCAGTGCACAGAACCTCCTGACATTCTGTGCTGCCACCCAACTGCTGTGCCAGAAGGTTTGATTAGAAATGTGTGCGGTATTCAAGAACTGTCAGTAAGTGGGAAACAAAGCATTTGTGTTTTCCCCTGGAATACAGTAAAATCTGTCTCAGGGAGCTGCAGGAGCATCGAGGCTGTGCTGGTTGTGTGGGTCAGCCTTCCAGGAGGGCACAAACCCAGCCTTGTGTCAGTCCAGAGAACAAGCAAGTGGAGAAACCGGTGCTCTTAGATGTGAAGGGTTTGGTATTTCACTGCCGTGCTCCCCAAAACAATCTTCTTGTTCCCACGCAGTCTCACTCCAGCACACTCATGCCAGTCAGCGCTTACTGTTGCACAGCTCAGAGATGAAAAGCATTTGATCCTGAAAGCCTTGCATTGGCCTGAGCCAAGTAACAAGCGTTAATCAGAGATAGTTGGCTGGGAAGCAAACTGGAGAGTTAACCAGAACAGGGCTCCTTGAGTCGGCAGTCAGCATCCATTAGCAGATCAAATGCAACTTTGCCCTCCTCTGCTGTCAACTCGGGTTTTTTCCGACGGTTGCCGTCGGAGCTGCTGTTTCTGTAGTGCAGGTAGCTTAGCTTTCCTCTCTCTGCGTGGTTATCAGGCGTCAGGCTCCCGTCTCAGCCCCATGGAGCAGCTGTGTGTGCGTGCGCACGGGCACTGGCACCACCGTCAGCCGTTTTCCATCCCATATGGAGGGGTTTGACTGTGCCTGAGCAAAGCAGCCCTTTCCAGGTGAACAGATTGCCTGCGAATTGCAGCTCCCTCTTTAATATCTGCCTGGGAGCAAAGGCACAAACTGGCACGTTTGTCGCAGGAAAGTCGATAGGTGTTTGGGGTGGTATTTCCACTGGTGATGCTGCCTGAGAAAAGTACATCATTGGTGCCTGGTGCCGCGCTGCAGCGTCCAGGAGGTGTGAGTGTGCCCGTGTCTCGATGGCCACTGGTTGGAAAAGGGCTGCTGGAAGGTGGGAGCGTTTTGGGGGGTGCATGGCAAGTGCCCCGGGGTGCCAGGGGGTTTGCTGCTTCTGGCTCTGGCTGAAATGCCGTGCTGCGTACCCAGGCTGTGTGCTGGGATGGCAAAGGGATGGGTGCTGGACAGGGAGGTCCCAGTGGTGGCTGCTGCCCGCAGGCCATGCAGTTTCATCAAGTGTGGACCAAGATCATCTGGATCGGCTGTGGAAAATGTGCTGCTGTTAAGTGAAGCCCGTGAACACGCAGCATCCTCTTGTCTTCCAGGGACAAAAAATAAGGTGCAGTTTGGCAAAGCGGTTGAGTCCAGACTTGGACTTTCCTGCACCTGAGCAGCAAACATCAGACATACACATTACAGGTGGTTTGTGTGAAGCATCATGCCTTATCTGCAGAAGCCTGAAGGGTTTCCACTGTGTTAATATGGGGATTAAATCAACCTGTTCCTCTTCAATGCAAACGAAGCTAAATGATTATTCTATATAAGCCAGGAGAATCAATCTGCATGTTTATGGGGTCCTATATATCAATAACAGATGGTGCTTACAGGCGTAAAAGCACAATAGGAAAACAAGAAAATTGAATTTCTGGATGCATATGTTGAAAATACTGAATAACTGCACTGTAGTGCAGCTCTGTGCAGCTTTACAGCAGGTACATGAAGGAGAAAACCTTCTACGATTCATTAATCTGCTGAGATGCTCTGCATTTGATGTGCATTTGTGTTGGGCTGAGGAAGCTGGGGGGTTGATTTGGGAGGGGAAGGCGGAGTGTAAAACATCTTCCAGCCCAAAGCAGCAGATTGGAACCTGGGCTCTGGCTGAGAGAGAGGGCCTGTGCGTAGCGGGGTGTGTGTCGGAGGTGTCGCAGGACAGCTGGGGTTTGGCAGATGCAAGCGGAGTTGTAGACATTGTCACTGGGCACACATGGGGGGGTCGGGCTCTCCCCCAGGGAAGGGTCTGTTCGGGGGGAGCCGTGGTCCCAGTGCAGCCTCAGCAGCTTTGCTGACCTGCAGGAGGGAGCTGGAAAATGGGCTGGGAGGTGTGGGGACGAGGAATGAGCAGCCTGCCCACTGGCACTGCCAACCATCAAAGCTGCAGCTGATCCCCATGCTGCCACCTCCTTTGCAGCCACGGGACCGTTCAACAGTGTGAGGTTCTACACAGCCAAGTGCCGGGTCCCGCACTGGGGTCACACCAACCCCAGGCAGTGCTCCAGGCTTGGGGAAGGTCCTGGGGATGCTGGTCGACTGCAGCTGAACATGAGCCAGCAGTGGCCCAGGTGGTCAAGAAGGCCAACAGCAGCCTGGCTTGGATCAGCCCTGGTGTGGCCAGCAGGAGCAGGGACGGGATTGTCCCCCTGGACTTGACACTGGTGAGACTGCACCTTGAATCCTGGGTTCGGTTTTGGGCCCCTCACTACAAGAAAGGCACTGAGGGGCTGGAGCGCTTCTGGAGAAGGGGAACGGAGCTGGGGAAGGGTCTGGAGCCCAAGGGTTCTGGGAGTGGCTGAGGGACCTGGGGCTGTTTAGGCTGGAGCGGAGGACACTAAGGGGAGACCTCACCGCTCTCTGCAGCTCCTGGAAAGGAGGTTGTGGTGAGGTGGGTGCTGGTCTCTTCTCCCAAGTGACGGGTGATGGGACAAGACGAAATGGCCTCAAGTTGTGCCAGGGGTTTAGATTGGATAGTAGAAAAAATTATTTTACTGACAGAGTGGTGAAGCACTGGCAGAGGCTGCCCAGGGCAGTGGGGGTGTCACCATCCCTGGAGGGGTTCAAAAACATGTAGATGTGGCACTGTGGGACATGCTTTAGTCAGCATAGTGGGTTGGGCTGATGATTGGACTGGGTGAGCTGATAGGTCTTGTCAAACCTTAATGAGGAGAGCGACAAGGATGGTGAAGGGGCTGGAGCACAAGCCCTGTGAGGAGCGACTGAGGGAGCTGGGGTTGTTTAGCCTGGAGAAGAGGAGGCTCAGGGGAGACCTTATTGCTCTCTACAACTACCTGAAAGGAGGTTGTAGTCAGGCAGGGTTGGTCTCTTTCTCTCAGGCAACCGGTGACAGAACAAGAGGACACGGTCTCAAGCTTCGTCAAGGGAAGTTTAGACTCGATATTGGGAAAAAAATCTTCACTGAAAGGGTGACTGGTCATTGGAATGCGCTGCCTGGGGAGGTGATGGAGTCACCAACCCTGGAGGTGTTTAAAGGGAGATTGGATGAAGCTCTTAGTGCCCTGGTTTAGATGATGAGTGGGTGTTGGTGTTGGGTCATAGGCTGGACCTGATGATCTCAAAGGTCTTTTCCAGCCTTGTGGTACTGTGATTCCACGATTCTATGATCTGTCTAACTCATACTTTCACAGCTGAATTTTATGCACCGGCATCTGTGAGCTGCACTGTTGATGGAGGCACAGATCCCACAGACATGGACCTGCTTCCCCTCCTTGCGGTCTCTGGCAGTGAAATCCAGAGGTGTCAGTGTGCTCACGATCAGCACTTCAAGGAAAAGACCCACAAAACAGATCTCTTTTCATGTTTGCTAAAAGCAAACCAAGCTATTTGACGCGACAGCCAAATCACTAAACCGGTTTATTAGCACGTTTCAGGCTCTCACATGGTTGTTGGGGACTCACTTTAGGAAAACCTTATTGAGTCATAGGATGCTTTTTATTCCTCTCCTTTAGCACAGCTAAGAGGGACCTGATTGAGTTGTCAGGATCCTGTCCAGAGCCTGGTGAGGAGATGCAAAGATCCTCCTGTTTAGCTGAATCCAAATCAGCTTGAAGTAGCAAAGGCCCTGGGATGGTGAAGTTTGACAGGGCACATCATTGCCCTGCTCACTGCCAGGGCAGGTGGACCACTGCCGAGATGGATGGACCACAGCTGGGGCAGACCGTGTGTCAGGAGGGCCAGGAAAGCTGCCTGGTGGCACTGAGGGGCCGGCAAGTCACACGTCTCACTGTGCTGCCTCAGCAGTGGGAGCACCACAGCCTGCGCTGGGCTCCCTGCCTGCCAGGGCCACCTGCCCACAGCGCTGGGCAGCCCTGCTCCTCTCTCCCGGCACGGACAGTGTGTGGGATCCAGCCCCACTTGCTCATCCACACTGCTGCCCGCTCGTGCAAGGGACAAAGACACAAAACATCTTCTACCTTGCCAGGGTTCTTATGCTGGGGTTTGGATTTTTATAAAGGGCCCTGTGCTGCAATACCGAGGGAAACGGCGCTATTTACAAAAATAATGTAAACCATGAGTTAGAAAAACATCCCGCTTTCATTCTTGCTGCCACCTCGTGACCCACGCCCTCCCTCCTCAGCCCACCCGCAGTGGCTCCAGCGTGTCTCCTCACACGGCAACGGGCTCTGCAAGTCTGATGCCGATGCCAGTCACATCCGTGCCCTGCAGAGAGGCAGATCGCACCATCTGGAAAATCACTTGTCCAGCTTGGGAAGCCTGGTGGGCCTGGGCTGTTTGCAGATGGGCTTTCCAGGAGGTGATGCTGCTTCGGGGAAGCCTCACTCCATCACTCTTTCAGCTGCAGGTTGCCATCACAGCTGGCTGGCTGTGGATGCAGTGCTGTTTGCTAGCAGAGGGGTTAACGGCTCCACTCTTCCTGCACGTTTGTGGGGGTTTTTTTTTATTTTGGGATGTGGTTTGGGGGGCTTTTCCTTGCTTTCAGCTCCCTGTTGTAGCACTGCTTTTAAAGAGCAGCGTCCCTGAGCAAGTTTTTGTGCACTCCTAGCAGGGCTGACTCATGTCAGATCCTTACACCGTGGGGGAGAGGAGCTCTGCCGAGACATGGGAGCCCCGCGGGGCACACAGGCTCCCTGCTGCCCGCGGCTTGGGCTGCTCTGCTTGGTTTTACTAGAAAATGCTTGTTTATGGGAAGTTTGTCTTTCCAGGGTGGGTCAATCTCAACAAGAAAGGTGGGAAGGTTTCTCAGCTCTCGGATTGTGGGCTATGGGTTTCTCATCCCTTGCAGGGGAGCAGCAGGGGTCTCATAAATACCCACAGCCCCCAGAGACAGCCAGGCTTGCTGCAACCTCTGCATGGCCCTGGGATCTGTTTTAAATGCCCGGCTGTTAATAAAGTAGTCCTTTTGTTACAGGATATTCTCTGTGCTTATCGTGGTCTTACCAATCTCTGGAATCTTCATCTGATCCCTGAACACAGCTCAAACAATGCCCCCAGGATATTAATGTTTGTACAGCCGCCCTTAATTCCTGTGGCCCGTTTCACTTTTCTTATTGAGCCAGTGAAGAGGAGAAGTTTAGATGATAAACAACAATAATGGACTGTTCATGCCTTTGTTCTCCAAATTGACTCTGATTAGAAATGCACCTCGTGGCTGTGCTGCAGAGAAGTGGGGGTTCTGTCTCCAGGGCTAACAGAGTTTTTGAGGGCAGATTGTTCATCTAAATGGGCAGTGGCCTTTACAATGAACTATACAGATGCTGAGGAGTTTGCTACCGAGGAATGGAACTGCTAAGCTGCTTTACTCGCACCCCTGTTGGAGTGGGTAGTGAGACTACAGCGGTGCAGGGAGCTTCACCAGCACCCTGATGTTATTTCTTGGTGAACCAATCTCATTCCCAGAGGAAAAGGGGATGTGTTCATCCCACCCAGTGCTCACATACGTGCAATCTGCTCGGTCTGCTGTCGTAAGCCATTGCTAACCCTCCCTGTCGCTGGAGCTGCTCCTTTGTCCTCTGCTTCGAGCACCGGAAGCAGACAGAGGGGACGGAGCCCCTCCTGGGGTCCAGGCACTGATGAGGCCATCCTGGGGCAACAGCCAGACATTGCAGCATCCTCAAAATGGAGATGTTGGGAAGTGGTTGGACAGTCTTTGAGTGATTGTTTCTTCTCTTCCTCTCCCCAAGCTGATGACCAAGCACCCTGCCAAGCGACTGGGATGTGGCCCGGAAGGGGAGCGAGACATCAAGGAGCACGCATTCTTCCGCTATATCGACTGGGATAAGCTGGAGCGGAAGGAGATCCAGCCTCCCTTCAAGCCAAAGGCTGTAAGTATGGCTGCGTTCAGCACGTCCTCCCCTGGCTCTCCCACACACCAGTTCTCTCCCGCTCGTGGGTGCCCATGCACAGGCGTGTGTGCAGGCACTGCTCATCCTGTCCACAGCGTGGAGATACTGGTTCCCTGTCTGCTTAGAAGACCGTGTCTCCTCCTGTTTGGCATGTGTCAGGCCACTGCTGTAAAAGGATAACTCGGGGATGCCTTATCTCACTGCCTTGCAGGGGTAGAAGGACCACGCATTGAGCACACGGATTTAATTGCGTTGCGATACCGTCTGTTTGTTACCCCAGGGCTCAGTCTTTGTGTTGGTTTTTTCACACCTTCTTCTTAAGCTGGACAGGTCTGTGGTTTCTTTTAATCTAAGCTTTGTTTCAGCACACAGCTCAGCACCAGTCTGCCTGAATTGACAATGTGTTTCACTCCAAAGTTTCTCTCCAAGGTGAAGTGGTGGAAAGCTGGAGCCTGGCTGGAGCACGGGCACTGGCAGGGGTGGAGAGGAACTCTGCAGTGAGGAGAACCTGGCTGCTCTCTCCTCTCTGCTTCGCTTTAAAATGGGTTCTGATGGTGAGAGAGTTGCTGTGCGTGTTAGAGCACAAGGCTGTGGCGAGGGATACACGACCAGCAGTAAAACTGAGGTGGAGGCATGAGTAATCTGAAAGCTCTCTGTCACAAAAGGCGAGATGACCTGGCTGCTCCTTGGTCCGGCCGTCTTTGCAGTGACATCTGTCCTAGTGATGCCTGTGCAGGGGCGCAGCCTGAGCCACAATGCAGGTTTCATCACCTGCTGCATATGGGGCTTGTGCTGAAGCAGCACAAGGGTATAAGCCTGCGACTGGTGCTCATGCTTCTCTGTAGGACCCTGAGCACTTTGGTTTGCTGCATCTCTCTGCCTGTGGTCTCTCTGCCCTTCCCCAGAGAGGAGGCACACCAGCAGTGACCATGGAGCTGCAGGGACAGGGACACGTCTCCCTGGATTTTTCTGTTTCTCTCCACTGTTGTTGGGACTGTTGCTATGTCTGAGTCTCTCCATGGTGGTCCAGCTCCTCAAGGCATGGACTTACTCACATTTCTACCTCCTGCAAGCCCGTTGGCTGCTGTGCCCTAGTTGGGCACTGGTGTTTTACAGAGAGCTGAGACTCTGATTTACGTAGCTGCTATTCATGCCCAGTAATTGAGGTGGAGACATTGCTTTCTCTCTCAATCTGTCATCGTGGATGGCAACTCAGAGTTCAGAGATGCTCCAGGTATTTAACTGAGCCTTCCCCTGTCCCACTGCCCTTCACAGCCTTGGCCATGTCTGCTTTGGCTCTGCTTTACAGTAAACCTGTTCTTTTGAAGGGACCTCTTCAGTGCTTGAGAAAACTCTGCTTTCAGGGAAAACATGGAGTGGGAGTCAGATTGGTGTAAGGTGTTTGACTGCTTTAGCACTCCTGCCTCTAAATGCCTCTCTGCTCCAGCAGCCTTTTCCCTTCTTACAGCTCCTTGCTTGACTGATCAAATAGGAATAAACCTCCCAGTTGCTGCCAGGAGCCCCCGCAGCCTCATCTTCCTCCTGGCACACAATACGGATGTGGCAGTGGCTGCCGACTGGGAGGTCTGCTCCTCAACGCAGCGATGCCCTGCCTGCGTTCAGCACTGTGTGTTTGAATTTCAGGCAAATATTTTTACAAACTAAACTCCTGTGCAGTAATGCCTTTGCAGGAAACTCTATGAGGTCGTGTCCTCAGAACCTTTCTCTTTCCCCAGCTGAGAGCTGCTTCCATGCAGTGCGATCTCGGGCTGCTCTCTACATTGGCAAGGAGGAAAATGTCCCAGTCTCCTTGCCCATCTCAGAAATGTGAGCCCCAGGTTCCTGATAAGCAGCTGGTGATGGTTGGCATAGAGAGCTGAATCGCTGCCTGCTTTCCTTTCCCTCCCAAAGGAATGGAATCTTCGAGCCGTTAGCCCTTGTGGGAAAGCATTACTGGGAAGGCATTAACTTTGATACTGAAGTGTAAAAGTGTATTTGGGGCTGTTTGTGCACACCAGGCTTTGTTGGCTTAGGATGGGATCTGACCTTGGTGCAGAGGACGCTGAGGCATGAGGAGGAGTGAGTGGTGTGAGCTGCAGCATGGAGGGATGCAGCTCCACACCCAGAGCCCGTCGGGAGGGCTCAGCAGGCACCGGGGCTTCCAGGTCCTATTCTGCAAGAGCCCACTTCTCCTGAAATCCGTAACTCCCGCTGTTTCCCCTTCTGTGTTTGTTTCCTAATGAAGCTATTGCTGCATCTCTCCTCTACATCTGCCCTTTCTTCTTGAGCAGATCCCCAGGGACGCTCTGTGCGCTGGGTTGTGGCATAGTGTTATTGTTTGGGCTTTTACAGTTAAACAGAATTGAATTCTGCCAAAAGTGCTTTCTTACTGTTTTTATCTTTTAAAATGTGCAAATTCTGTGCTGCTGAAATGTCTTATTTCCTTGAAAATGCTTTTGATGCCGGACCTTGGCAGGGGGACGGTGAGCTGCCGTCTGTCGCGTCTCACCTAATGGCTGGTGTGGGAGAATTCACTGTTTGATAGGACAGGGAGATTAATGGGAAGGCAGGCACAGTAGATTTAGGATTTAGGTAGGATTAAGACAACTGAGGTACCTGCTGATAGCTGATATTTCAACAGCAGTGCATCTGTGCTAGAAGATGCTGCTCCTTTCATGCCAGCTGTGAGAGCAGA
Source organism: Neomorphus geoffroyi (assembly GCA_033558235.1). NCBI lineage: Eukaryota > Metazoa > Chordata > Aves > Cuculiformes > Neomorphidae > Neomorphus > Neomorphus geoffroyi. The sequence goes on from JAUMJM010000038.1 coordinate 3,308,802, forward strand.
TCAGAGCAGCACAGAAATGGAAATCGGGTTTGGGCACCTTCACAATATATTTGGGTGGGTCACGAGGAAAGACGCCACTCGCTGCTTCTGACCTTCAGGCGTTCATGCAGGGCTCAGGCTCCTGCTATACCAGAGATTTGTGCTAGCCTGGCTCTTTACTTTGGCTTAAGTTTGGGGCTTTTTTTCCTTTTCCCCCCCTTTTTTTATTAGCTTCTGTAAAGATAAAGTTACAGAGATTTTCTGCACTCCAAAGTGTCAAAAGATGGAATAATACACAAATATGGGCTTGGTATCTGCCCACAAATGCCCCCAACCTTCCCCTGCTCCTGCATTGCGTGGTGCCTGAGTGCTTCATCCCCGTGGACGTGACGCAGGGATGAGCGGAGCCCGGGCCAGATTGTCCTTAGCATCACGTCAGGCTCTGCTTATCAGAAGGTGGTGTTAATTCGTGTTTGCTCATTGCTCAAGTGGCACAAAGGCTCCTCTGGTGTGTGAGTGCTGTGCCAGGTGAGCACAGGAGGTGGACGGGGGCCCCGGGGAAGGTCCTGCTCCATAGCAGCCAGGGGGGCGCTGAGTGCTGCCCCTGCCCCAATCCCCGCTGGACGGTCCCAGCCACACGCAGCCTCCGCAGAACCTTCTTTGCCAGGGATCTCTTCCGCAGCACTCACAGTTTGTTTGCTGCATTCCTGTGGGTTTGTAACCTCTCTGGAAAGCAGGGAGCGTGGGCACAAGCGAGCGCTCTGCTTGCTGGGAAGGGCTTCCCATCACTTCCCAGCGCCTGCATCGTTTCACACCAAGAGGAAAACGGACCCTTCAGCTTCTGCCTGGCTCGGTGTTACGTACCCAGAGTTGAAATAAATTCCCCAGAGCTGCTGTGTTGCTGCCTTCTTTGTGCTTGATTAACCTTTATCACAGAGACGGTAACGAGACAGATCAGGGTCTGCGTTGTCTTTGGTGCGCAGAGGCTCGGCAGTTTTGACATGGGGCTCTGCTTGGCTGCTCCGTGCTTTGGCTTGTGCATAACAATTCCTTCCGCGGGGCTGCATTTACCCTGAGAAGTGTATTTACACTTGCCTGCTTTCCCTGTCTCTTATTGAGATAATTATTGTTTTTGGTATCTAATTACTCCTTTACTTTACATAAAGCCTAGTGATTTGAAAAGTCTCCTCGTTTTGAAAGCATTGAAATCGCACGGCAGAGCACAGGATTACTCACAGCAGCACGGTGGTGGCAAAAAATTGCTTTTAATCTAATAATTTTTAATTGCATAAATTAATTTTCCTCTGACTGCTTTGAATTAATTAGTATTGAACTTGGATTTGTCAAAACTCTGGTTCCCCTGCATGTGCTTTTTTGTAGCCTTAGTTCCAGGCTTTACAAGGTGAGTTCAGATGTTTGCAGAAGTATTTTCCTAATTATATGAGATTTAAGGATTGAAGGGGCCAAGACTGGGCAGGAGAGTGCCATGGGGAGGCGACCGGATGTGTTACCATTAAACATCTCCTCTTGTCCTCGAGTCAAGATTTGCCCTGGTAGCTTTGAGGTCCAGAAAAAGCTTTATTTGAGATTCCCTTCTGATTATTCAGCCAATATGTTCAGTATTTTGGGAAGCACTTTGGCTTTGTTCATAGGAGAGATGAAAGCCAGGGTCCTACATCACAAAACACTCACAGCCTTTCTCTGGAGCGAGGATGAACACCCACTGAGCTCAGGTCTGGGGCTGTTAACCAGGCACTTATGAATGAGAAGCAGCACTGTCCCCCTGAGCATCACAATGGGGCCCTCAGTGCGGCCCCGGGTTTGGGCTGTCACCCGCATCCCTCTAAACACAGCGCATCTATTGCTGGAAGTGTCGGAGAGCCCTGATCCTCCCTCGTGTGGCAAGGAGCCAGGTTTTTAACCCGGAGCAGCAATGGGAAGCTCACACTGGCCCAAACTGTCAGCATTGGGGCTGTACCACTGGTTTGGGCCAAAACTCGAGGAAATCAAGGGCGTGTTCAGCCCACTGCTGCTCCTCGGTGCTGAGGATGAGGGCTTTGTCACAGCAGGGGAACAGCCATCCTCAGCTTTTTGTGATCTTTGATTGCAACTAGGGGATCAGTGGAAAATATTTTATTATGCCTTTTGTCTCTATTTGAAATCAAGGTAGAAACTGATAAAATAAAAAGACTATCTTCTCAGCTGACAGTTTTATTTCTGCAGCTAGGAAGAAAAGTCATTCTGCGCTGGCTATAAATATTAGAGAGGACACATCGGGGATTTATGTAAGATAAATCCCCCTCTCCCCCTTCTGCATTCGGGATGGAGTGGTGCCTGTACATTAATTTAGTACGAAAACGAAGCAGATTTTTTACAACACAGCTTTGGATAAATGCAAAAGTTCATATAGCGTCTCCCATCCTTTAATGAGGAACTTAATTTGCGGAGCTTTAAAGCTGGTGCTCCTGAGATAGCGGCAGTCCATCCTTCTTGCTCTCCCTTTTCAAGCTTGTGGGCCAGATCTTGCCTCTGGAACTGCAGCAGTGCTGGACCTTGGGCACTAACATGAAACCTCCTGCCCTCGCAAGAGCCAGGTGGTGTCTGCGGCATCGCGGTGGTGCCTCGGGCGGTGGGTGCAGGACAGCACAGGCGCGTGGCCACAGCCATTAGACCATGGGTATGGGCTTGGATGTGGCTTCTGTAAACACAAACACAATTTCCAGCCTTCAAGTCTTTATTTTATCCATGAGAAAGCTCCCAAAGAGGAGGATGTGTCCTTTGGTTTGCTGACCACGCTGTGTTCTTGCACATCTGAACAAAAAGCCTGCAGGAATAAAAGCAAAATTCCCAAAGCTGGGAATGAAATACTTCGGGTAGATGCAACTTTTAACATTTCCCATCCACGTATCCTTGCCTTGTTGCATTATGATGAGAATTATTCCTTACCAATAGACATTAAAAGTATGTTTCTGTTTTCTTTCCCAACAACTGGAAACTTTTCATGAGGTTTAGTTCTCAGATGGGGTTTGATTTATTTTTTTGTAAGGGACAGCACATTTCTTTATAGCAAACAGACGATAGAGCTGTCAGACATTTCACATGAGCTGTCTTCACCAAGGTCCCGTGGTGCTGCCAGGCAGCGATAACTGTGCTGTCACAGTGCTGCTCAGGCTTCCCTGTGTTTCAGGAGCCGATAGAACCCGCAGGTGAGCAGCTTGTTAGCAGGTAAACCCTGCTGTATTCGATGTTACTGCATTGATAACCTTAAGCACTGCAGGCTTCCCCAGTAGTCTTGTTCCTGGTTTGTTTTATCTCGGCACTGAGGGGGGAGACGAGTGACAGCGTGTCCTAGAAAAGCCCCTGTCTCTTTGTTTCGTGACTTCAGCTTCCAGGCTTTGTGGAGCTGGCAACTTCGATTCGGGGAGTTTATCTTCTGTGTTGATGTGAATGCGATGGCTTTCAGGAGGGCGTTGGCTGATGCCACCTTGTCAAGCAGCTAAATCAGACTTCTGCAATACTTTGAAGCTGTGCTTGATTTCATGGTCCGAAGCAGTGACCAGCAATTCCCAAACAAACTGGAGCTACGATGGCTCTGGTTGGAATTCCTCATGGTGGGAATTGTCAGCTCATCAGGAGAGGACCTCACTATTCATTTCGGCACATCTGTGGACCTCGCTGCTGTCCTGCTGCGCTGGAGACTGGGGGGTCTGCCAGCCCTTGCGCCCTCGCCAGGGGAGGCTCTGGGTACTTGGCAGCTTGGATGGGGCTTCCCAACTGCTCCTGCCCTCTGCAGAGGCAGCAGGCTGGGATCAAACGTGAGCTGCAGGTACAGCTGGAGTAACCAAGAGGGGAAGGCCACCACAAGGTCCCTGTTTGACCACTTCTTCATGAGCTGCAGAGCTTCCACCTGCCCAGGAGATGGGCACACCCCCATTAGTTTGCATTCACCTGGTGCTTGGAGAGAAGAAAAGATGCGGAGAATTCCCTCGGAATGGGGTCCACACAGCAGTCAGGGATTGGCAAGATGCAAGAACTTAGGCTTTTTACAGACAGCAGGTAATAAGCTGTGTGTCTGCCAGTCTGCTTGCTGTGCTCGTGTCTTCATCCTTCATCTCCTTCCTGGGTTGCTGCTGTTGGTTTGTCCTGAGCTCCATGTTTTCTGCTGCAAGTATCCTTATGCTTCCTTTGGAGAGCTCATTTTCCATTGAGTCTTGGTGCCTGAAGTCAGGGATTTCCAAAGAGTCGTTGCTGGAGGGCCATGGTGGGGACAGCGTCATGCTGGAACCATGGGCACTGGGGCAGGTTCTCCTGCACCAACACACTGCTCTGCATGAGAAAGCTTCTCAGGCTCGTTTTGAGAAGGCTTCACCTTTGATACCCTCCTGGTGAACTGGTTCGCACTGCGTTTGCATGTTTTATTTTGGGGGGATTTTGGCTTTGAATTTTGGGGGATTTTTTTGGCATAACTTCTGCCCTGGGCAGCACCAACTCCTTTTTTTTTTTGCATCAAAATGCTTGAAAAAGAGCAAGCCACGTTGTAACCTACCACACCAAAACCAGCATCAGCCCTCGCCAGGGCTCAGCTGTGTCCAGAGGTGGGAGCTGTGTTCACCGGGGTTGATGCTGCAGCATGTGTGGCCACGACAGCCCAGGAGAGATGCAGGAGGGGAAAAATGCCTCCAAGGTTGCTGAGTAGATTTGAGCACTGACTTAGGAACCATGCTGAGCTCATGGTCATGGAGAGGAGATGCAATTGGGACCAAAAGCTTGACAAATCCAGACTAGAAATGTGGTGTAGGTTGAGACAGAGCCCCACAAAATATGGGAGGTGAAACAGTGCAGCAGGGTGGGCTGGGACGCTGGAGGGGCTGGCGTGTGGCTGTAGCTAGAGTTAAATCTGGGGTTGTTCAGCCTGGAGAAGAGAAGGCTCCAGGGAGACCTTAGAACAGCCTTCCAGTACTGAAAGGGGCTGCAGGAAAGCTGGGGAGGGGCTCTTGATCAGGGAGTGCAGGGATAGGACAAGGGGGAATGGTTTCAAGCTGAAAGAGGGGAGATTGAGATCAGATCTTAGGAAGAAATGTTTTCCTGTGAGGGTGGGGAGGCCCTGGCCCAGGTTGCCCAGAGCAGTGGTGGCTGCCCCATCCCTGGAGGTGTTCAAGGCCAGGCTGGATGGGGCTTGGAGCCCCCTGATCCAGTGGGAGGTGTCCCTGCCCGTGGCAGAGGGTGAAACTGGATGGGCTTTGAGGTTCCTTCCAACCCAAACCATTCCATGATTCTGTGACTCCAGTGTTTCCCCCTGAACATTTTTAGAGACTTGAGGATAAGAAGTGTCTTCCTTAGCACTGTCAGAGCTGCCAAAGGACCATGGCATTGGAGGCTAATGGAGGTTCACGTTGTCTTCCCTGCAGCCTCTGTGGCAGAGGAAGGAACTGGGAAATGTTGAAGTTTTCATGTATTTGTCCTTAATATTTTATTGTATTTAGTCTGACGTTTATTAAAAATGTAAATCTATTTTCTTAGCATATGAAAATTAAATGCCAGGAAAATTGGTCCCAGCACTTGGAGCGTAGGTTCTCCATGGGAAAATGGGAGGAGAGGACTGAGGGACCGCGAGGTGATGGCTTCTGCATCTCTTCAGAGAAAACAGGGCCAGGAGAGCATCAGCTGTGTGTCGGCTCTGACAGGGAGTTCGCCAGCTGTTAGAGCGAGTCATTACACGCAGTTCATGGGGCTGAAACGCGTGTGATAGGTGGTAATTGAGCACAATTTGTAGCTGCTGTGGTGACCTGGGATCCACCTGGTATCAGCTCTTGCTAGTATTATTGTACTAAATCATGACTTGCAGCACAGGAAGTTACAGGACCCTTGTTTTGATTACGAAGAGAATTAAATAAGACATTTGGCACGTCTCCCTGCTCCTGCCCTCCCCTCTTCGCTGCAGCGGCGGCAGCGCAGCCAGCCAGCTCCTCCGCTGCTGCCCAGGGCTCCTGCGCTGCGGCAGCCTGGCACCAAGGGCTGCTGACTGACCCCCAGTGAGAGTCGGTGCCCTAGGGTTCTTTCCAGATGTTTTCCTGCCCCACAGTGCTGGTGGTCACCTGGATTCCAGAGCTTTCAGATTCTTCTCTCTCTGGCTTTGCTGGCTGTGGAGAGCTCAGCGCTCTTGGACTCCTGCCCCGCCTGAAGGAGGGGTTGTTGTTAGGTGCCTTCAGAGGCAAAGGACCAAAACATCACTGGGCAGCCCTGCCCAGCTGCAGTGAGAGCTGCAGGGATGCCATGGGGAGAGCTTGGCTGCCGCGTGGAAAAACTGGTGGCCAGGAGCGCTCTGGTGCCCCAGCTCCCAGCTGCCTTGGCTGAGTGGCACAGACTGTCAGACTGTCACTGGCATGGCACGGACCATCAGGGTGTGATGGGCACGTTGGGAAGGGACAGAGCAGCCCTGGAAATTCCCAGCACAAGTCCCCTGTGAAGTATTCAACCAGCAGCAGTTTACAAGACCTCTGCGGGAGGGGGGATGCTCTCTCCTTGAGCAGCGCAAGGAGAAGCCTCTCAGCAGTCCAGGCATGAGGAAAACTTCCTGTTCCCAGGGAAAGAAGGGTGGGCAGGAAAAAGGGAGCAGGAAAAGCCACAGGGGGCTTTCAGAAGAAGCTGCCATGTGTGTGATGTAGCCTGAGAGAGGGTACAGTGTAGGCAGGGACCGACAGCAAGTAATTGCGCTCCCATCTCATGCCTCTCCTGCAATTACTTGCCATGGCGCAGCCGGAGGGTTTTGCCATTCGCAGGCTGTGCCATGAGATAACATCGCCTTGCGGCTGACAAACCTCATTTGTATTTTGCACCTTTTTCTTTGCTGCCATGGCTGCGCTGAGCTGAGCGGCGGCGCGCGGCGAGGCTGGGCGGGAGGCTGCAGCCGCAGCCCGCACGCTTCCTTCTCCACCCACCATGCGTTCTTTTCTTCCCCTCTCATAGTGTGGACGCAATGCTGAAAACTTCGACCGGTTTTTCACTCGCCATCCACCCGTCCTAACACCTCCTGACCAGGAAGTCATCAGGAACATTGACCAGTCAGAATTCGAAGGATTTTCCTTTTTTAACTCTGAGTTTTTTAAACCTGAAGCCAAGAGCTAAGTAGCTGTGTAGATCTCATCCCTGCATCTCTATCACCCAGTCCCAGCTGCTGTTGTGGTGACATTTCCCATTGCAAAACTTGCGTTCATGGTTTTTCTTTAGTACTGCTACTAGAGTGACCATGTTTCAAAGCCAGAAGTGTCCTCACATTGTTCAGGGCGTGCCTGACCTTGGGGAGATGTGCAGTAAGCACTGAAAATGCGCTTTTGTGGCATTTTATTTGCAGAAAATGAGGACAGTTCATTGGCTAACGAGGAAAACAGAGAGATGCGGGCCGTGACAGTCAGGAGAAATCTCTTCAGCCTGTGCTCTGATGCCTGCTCTTCCCTTTTTCTGGTCTTTTAATATAAATATGAACATTTAATATTTAGCCTTTTTAACAAATAAGTGTTTTTAATGAAACCTTTCCCTGGCATGAGCCTGCTGCCCGCAGCGCGGGTGCTGCTGGCTCAGCCTCTCAGCTGCTCCCAAACCCCAAAAGGGCCGATTCCGGCTCCTTTTGCAGCTCTGTCCTGCTGTCTATGAAACCTCCGCGCATCCCTCGCCGCCAGAGGCTCGTGTGGACGCGACTGCGGGCAGGCGCGGTTCCCTGTGCTGGGGCAGCAGCAGCAGCAGCGAGGAATTACTGGGGGAGCCAGGTGTGCCGTTTGCAAAGATTTCTCCTGATTTTGCAGTTCCTAAGCAGTGTTTTTTAAATCAAAAGAAACATATCCAGCTGTAAACGGGAAATTAGAAAGAGCTGTTGCAGATGCTGTCGGATCCATGGTCACCCTAGTAAATATCACACGACATCAGTTCTCGTAGCAAAACCTGTTTCTTTACTCAAATGCCAAAACCATTGAGTTTGTTTACCTGCGCTTTAAATGTGTCAAAAAAAAAAAAGGTATTAACTCAAATGGGATGCTATTTAACTTTGAACAGTATTGTGAACTCTGATATGAAGCTTGTAAAGAAACTTGTTTCAACTAATAGTCCTACTTTAAAAAAATGCCGCTACATATTTAAATGGCCTACATTTTGTTGCTGGCATCAAAGAAGACGTTTCAGGAAGGATGAATTTCTCTTGAAACAATAGCAATCATGCAGCTTCCTTTTATACTGTCCTGCTGATGTCTGTGGGCTGTCACTGTATCAATATGCTTTCAGTGTAATGTGCCAATTTTTTTTCCCCCAATACTGATTATAAAATAAAAGTGAGAAATAATGGCAAAGAAACCTGCATATGTTTGGCAATGATGAGTTTCTACAGTTCTGGTCTCAGAGATGCCAGGAGCGCCGAGAGTCGGGGCTGCACCGTGCCGAGGGCTGGAAGCTGTCCCAGCCGCTCAGGGATGCCGGCTCGAGGCACAGCGGGTGTCCAGGAGAGCAGTGCAGGCAGAGCCCACATCCCAGCGCAGCCTCCTGCATCACCGGCGACGCCGTGGCTCCTTTGTCCTCTGCAGTGTTCATCCCCAAACCGAGGTGTGACCTACTGGAAGCATCTTCCCAGCGGAGAGTAAAAGCCTGCATTTCCTCTGCTCTCGCTCACGCTGTGCGCAGCCAACATCGCTGCTCGCTCAAACGTGGACGAGGAAAGGAGCTTCTCTGCGATGTCCCATGGAGGAAGGATGGTCTGGGGTGTCTCACAGGGCACTGTGAGGTGAGCAGAGCTCTGCTGCGAGGGGATGTCTTGAAATGCCTTGAACAGAGACAACTGCGGTGTGTGCTGGGAGTTCTGGAGACTGCAGAGGCAAGGCTCTCGGCGAGGCAGCGCCGTGTGTCGGTGACTCATCGCCCAGCCTGCGCGCTCTCCGAGGAGCAGTTGTTAAAAGCAATTGGCAGCTTCAGCTAAAGAGGGATTACAGGTTCCTGTTATCCTCTTCTGTCCTGAGCACACACAGAATTTCCCTTCTGCCTTTGGAAATCCACTTCTGCTGAACTGCTGCGATTCCGGACTCTGCAGGATTGTTCTGAAAGGCACCAAACTGCAGCGGGTACTGCCCAGCTTCCTCGGCTCGTGCAACCCTGGAGCTCTGCTGCAGGGAAGGGGTTTGGCGGTGGCTGGAAGGATGGCCATGCTCTGTGGTCCAGCACAAATGCTGTTCTGGGCCAGGTGTGCCCTGCAGCCTGTGTGAGAGCCCGGGTGCCTCTGCCACGCCGTCCCTCTGTGCCCCTGTCACCTCCCAGAGTCAATCAGCCCTTTGCTGGAGGCACTTTCAGCCTTGAGTTTCCCCTGCCTTTCCCTTTCTCTGTTTAGCAGATCCACCTAACCGTTCCCTACCTGCTCCCAGGCTATTCATCATCTTTGACAGAGCCAAATTGCTACCAATTTCAGACAAAAGTCAAGGTAAGGAATCAGCAAACCCCACTTTGCTGCGCTAACGGTGGGACCCTCCCGGTGCTGCGCGTTCCTGCTGAGCCCCCAGAGCGGTGGGAGGGGGAAGCTGCTGGAGGATGCTGTGCAGGGGGGGTGGGCTGACCCGAGCCCCTTCCCAGGCACAGCACAGCCTTTGTCAGAGCTTGCTGCCGCCAAAAAGCAGCAGGAGATGTTGCTCATCAGCTTCCAGGCTGAGCACTTGTCCTCTCTGGTGGCATCAGCAGAGGCGACTCTTAAGGGTTGGGGACCGTGGTGGCAATTTCTGCTGGCAGCAAATATGGACATTTCATTCCCCTTTGCAGCGTTCCATACGTTCCTGCTCAGGAGAAGCTCCTGGCTCAGTAGGACTGTGTTGTCTTGGCACATGTTGGTTTGGATGGATGTGGCCTTCAGGAAGCACTTGGTCAGCTCAGCATCCCTCCAAGAGCAGGGCAGGAGCCTGGTGCCAGCGTCAGCTCCTTCCATCTGCCTGTGCTGGAGCTGCAAGAGAAGAGCAACTGCATCAGAACACTCTCTTCACAGCAAAGGGCAGTGAGTGCTGCTTTTCCATAACTCCACTCCCTCTCATCCTCGGGGATACTGCCTTCCATCGAGGTGGGCTAACACTTGAATTTCAACCACTTCAACCTTCACCTCGCAGAACTCTCTGCACCTGAAGTTGGTTCCTTCACCCCATCTGCCCTTCCCCACTGCTCCTCTGTGCACCCAAATCTGCCTCTTTTCCTTCTCTGTGACAGGAGCCCCACAGGCACTGTCACCTCCTGAGTGTCACTCTGAAAGCAAAGACAGGCCCCCACCTCCTGCTCTGGGATGGGACCCGCAGGGGCCGGCGGGTCAGGTCACTGGTGCCCTAAGCACCTCTGCGCGTTCAAATCCTCGCTGGCTTGACAGCACAGCTTCATCCTGACTCTTCTCCTGGCCTTTCTCTCTTTGCTCCTTGAGGTCCAGCCGTGTTTTTCCTCCCACCTTGTCTCCTCTGAGATGTCCTTGGCGCTATTTCCCCTCTGATCTTCCTTCCCCAAGGCTGAAGCTGTCCTGATGGGATGCCTTCTGTGGCAAGTGGGGTCTCTGAGCAGCTGGGCTCCTGGGCTGCTGCTGGCATTGGGGCTCATCTCCATCCACAGGCTCAATCCGGCTGCGGCTGCGATGTGGTGCTCCTGGCCTGGCCACACTGGCAGGAGTGCAGGGAGGACGTGGCTCTTGGCTGTATCCTGGCCATGCTCCTGCTTGAGGTGTGCAGGTGATGATGGCTCTGCCCCAGCGTGCCCAGACAGTGGCAGCCAGCGGTGCTATCAGGACGAGAGGTGCTGCAGTGAGGACACAACGTGCCACCCGCTGAGTGCTTCATCAGTTCCGAGCAGCAGGAGGGAGCGGGGCCAGGGCACGGAGCAGCCAGCGTGGTCCCTCCTGCAGCCGACAGCACACGTGTCTGCGGTGATGGAGCGGCAGGGGGTGAGGGAAGCAGGTCCCCCTGCAGTCACCCCTTGGTGCCCGCTGCACCATTTGGCAAAACAAAGAAATCTGTCGCAGCAGAGCAAGGCGAGCTGGCGCTGCAGCGGCCTCAGGTCAACGGCAGAGCCTAAAGGAGAGCATTTCTGGTGTTTCTGCAAGGCACCAGAATTGTGACCTGGTCACCTCCAGTGCCGAGTCGGGCATCGGAGTGGCTGCGCCTGCCAGTAAACCTAAAACAAGGGGTGGGAAGTGCAGCACTCTCCAGTGAGGCTCATCCGGCCGCGGGGTGCTGCTGCAGGTGTTCTACCCATCACCCCCAGCAGCATCCCAGCCCCACACGTGCTGTGTGGCCTCGGTGGGCAGTTAGAAACGCTGGGAGGAGGCTGTCAATGCCTGCATTCCGATCTCATCCTACATAGAGGCATGGAATAAGAGATGGGGAAAGTCTTTTGTCCCTGCTTGCTTTAATAAGGAGGCGAGCAGAGCAGGTTCCTGCCACGCTGCAGGGAGCAGGGCATCCCTCCATGGGGTTTTTAGTAGTGAAGGATTTTGGGTGCTTGTATTGTATTTTCAGTACTCTGGTTTCCCATTCAGCCAAGGCACCGTCACCTCCCACAGCCAGGATATCCCTTAATTGGGTGATCTCTGATGCACAAACATTTATAACAGCAGGCTGAGCGTTACCACCTGACGGGCTCTGCAGCGTCGAGAGCAGGGAACCAGCGCAAATCGAGACAATAACGTTCTATTTTTTTTTTCTTTCTTGGGTTGAATGCAGCTGCAAAGTTATGTTATGGAATTAAACTGCTAAGGGGTTGCGTATGTGGAATTTTAATTCTTTGAGGCTTTGAACTCCTATTTTCTATATACAGCCCTGGAGCAAATCACATCCTCCCATCAGTAAAACATGGTGTTGGTCAATGCCATATCATAGCATAATTGTAAAAAGTCAAGCTTAAAGCACAAGGAGCTCTTCCAACTGATCATTTTGTGCAAATATTGAAGCAGTATTGAATGTTTGCTTCCATTTTGAGGCATGTTTCTTCCTCCAGGTCCTTCCTACTGCACGTTGTCAATCTCTGTTTGCAGTGATGGTTTTGCATGCTGAGAAACTGCTCTGTTGCTCTCTCTCACAGCAGCCAGGAGAGAAGGGATGCCCAACGTGGGAGTGCCACGGCCCTCCCCGACGCCCTGGGCTCTCATCGTGTCCCTCTGCCTTCTGGTTGTGAGTTTCAAGTGTGTTAAACTGCCATTCTTTTCTTGCCCGTAGTGTGGGGTTACTTCTAGCGTACAGGGGCTGCGCTGCCGGGCTGGAGGTGTGTTCCTCATCTCAAAACTGGTGTGGAGATCCGGAGTGCCGGGCGAGAGCTCTCCCAGCGCCACGCCCTTGTTCACTCTTGCCTTTGCTGAGTTTAACTCTGTGCTTTCCGTTTAACAGAAAGACAAACGAGACACTTCCAACTTCGACAAAGAGTTCACCCGGCAGCCGGTGGAGCTCACGCCCACAGACAAACTCTTCATCATGAACTTGGACCAGAATGAGTTTGCTGGATTCTCCTACACTAACCCCGAGTTTGTCATTAACGTGTAGTCGCGGCACCGCCGCCCTCCCTCTCCGCGCAGTCCGAGACTCCAGAGCGCCTTGTACATACCGACACTAGTCTTCCGGGATTAGCAGTGCAGACATACACACCCTCATGTGAAACACGTCGACCGCTTGGTTTAGGAGGCCTTTCTATGTCTGTGTCACTTGCTAGCTTGGTTTCCCTAGCTGGAGATGTTTGGGGTTCGAGTTAACAGTCAGTGCTACTTCTAGGAACTGTAGTTGGTGGTGACTAATAGAGTTTTTAAACAGAAATATACCAAATTGCTACAGTCTTTGTAATTTTTGAACTCGGATGCTGAGATTCCAGTGACCCTAGCTACTCACAAACCATTTCTGTTGAATGCTAAGCATGGTTGATATCTTAAACCGTTGTGCTGAAGCTTGCGATGACTGTGAGCTTGTCTTAGAGGAGCCTTTTGTTCGAGACATGGATACATTTGATCAGTGTGGAAAATGTCTGCTTATAGACATATATTTTTAAATGCATTGCCTACCCTGTCAGCCTGGCTCCCCGAAGCCGTCTTCCTCCCGCAAGCCTGCGCCTCGCCATTCGGCCTTTCCTACACTCAGGCATTACGACTCCAAACGAATCCCGTGCCAGTTCTTGTAAATCAAAGGCAAATCTTTTTCTAAGCAAAAGGTGGGATCTTTTCTTTTTTAACATCTGGAACAGTTTGCAGTTTTGATACGCTCTGTCAGCGCTCTCATAAATCTCGCTCCTGTTTTTTCACAGACACTGTCGAAATTTAACAGCTCTGTAAAGGATATTAATATTCTACCAAAACAAAACACATTTATATTCTCGGTTTACAATTTACCAACTGAAAACATGCCCGCTACAAAAGGGCTGCACTGAGGGCTATTTATAAAGGTAACTTTTCTACTTTACACCCTCTGCTCTTATCTTAAAGGCTCCAAACCCATGAATTTTACAGGCATCTTGGTTTACCTAATTTCAGCCAAAATTCCGGGGGGGTTTATTCAGTAACCCAGGACCTTCTGCATCATTTCCAAAGTTCTGAATTGGAGGAGCCAGTCCTGGCTGTAAGGCAGAAAGGTGCCGGGTGGGAGGGCAGGGGCTCTCGCAGCAGGGTGAGCCCCAAGCCTGAGCATCCTTCGAGTCCCTGGCTGTTCCCCCTCTCGTATTACACACCAGTTGGGTTGGTTTGCAAAAAAAACCAAAAACCAAACCCATATGTATATTTTCTGAACCAGTTCTAATGTAAATACACATCACTCCATGCCCATAGGGGAAAACGGGGGTGGAATTTTATGAATCACAAGGAATCCTATAAAGGAAATTCTGGTTTGTAGATCTTTTATAAACATCGAACTACCTTTTTGAAATTATTTTCTTCTTTTAATGATTCACTGAGAAAAAAACGGCTGCTGGAAGCTCCAGCCACTGTTCTGCTTGCTGGGCGTCCTCGCCCCATTATTAAACTGCAGGCATTGCCCTGTGCGTGCTGTGAGCTGCGAGTCCGTGGCCTCGGGTACTGACCTGGGCTGGAGGAGGCAAAGCAAACCCCAGAAAAACTGCAAATTGTGCCAGATGGAGGAGAGGGTTACGAGACGCTGCACCAGACAGAGCCCGGGGCAGCCTGGTGAGGGTTCTCGTAACCCCAGCACGTGTTGCTGAGGATGTCTCACCACCTCTGGCCACAGCTGATGTTCAGAGCATGTGCGTTCCTGTGACTTTCAAACCTGTTGCTGCACAATCAGTATTACTTCAGTGGTGACTGTTGTTACTTCCCGTCCCTCCGGCTCCACGGCAGCTCCCGGGGTCTGTCTGTCCGGGCTGCTGCTGCCAGGACTCCGTGCTGCGGACGCAGGGGCTGCAGGGAGGAGTCACGTCTTGTCTGTTTGGGACTTCTGTGTGCGTGTTGGGGTGACACTTCTACACGGAGCAGGCATGGTAGGGCCACCGAGCGAGCCGGGGCCCCGTGGGGAAGCCAGGCTGGTACATGCTCAGCCATGCCTCCAGGCAGCTTCCGTGCCATGGGTGAAGCTTGTGCCCATCTTCAGGAGCTGCAGGGCTAAGATCCATGCTTGAGGGAGGGCTTAGCAAAGGCCAGGTCCTGTTTGCAGGACTTGTACCTTGAGCACTTCTGATGTTGTCCGTTCTGCTACTTGCAAAACACTTGTTTCAAGGTTTATTTCCAGATGACCTTTTTCTCCTCTGGAGAAATGTAAAATGAGATAATCCTGGCCCTGCACAGCCACTGGGATTTGTATGAACTCTTCCCAGGAAGGGCAGAGTGACAGCGCTTGACTCACTCTCTGCTGTGATTTAATCTTCGCTGTTGGATGGGGAACGCTGTGCTTTGGGAAGATGCTCAGAGCTGAGAGGCTCCAGGAGAGCCCTGCTAGTTGGTCCCTGGGTGCTCCGATGCACGGATAAAGCCCAATCAGACGATACCAGTGCGCTGCCAGCACGCAGGGCACCCACCCCAGTAATGAGGGAGAAGGGGACAGTGTGAGTGGGCAGCAGAGGCAGAAAGTTGCTCAGGAGAGACAACGCCAGCAGCTACAGCGGAGGGAAAAATCCCCTAGGGCTTGAGGGGTGCTCCCTGACCATGAGTTAGAGGGGGTTTAGCTGTGAGTCTGGTGTTCCACACCAGGCAGTGTGGCTGCTGTGGGGCTGGCAGTGAGGTCCAGTGGTGGCAAGGTGGGACCCAGAGCCCCACAGGTCCCCAGGTGAGGCAGGAGAGACCGAGGCGGCAGGACATGCAGTCAAGAAGGACGGGAAGTCCTGACTCCCTCTCTTGGGCTGGAGTACACCTGAACACTGCAGGTAAGTGGAGTTCAGGCTTCCTGGGTGGTTTCCCCATGAGGAGGGATGGATTAGGTGGGCTGTGCTGGCCCTTCTGCTGTGCTCGGCGGCTGCTCTGGGCAGCAGAACCTGCATGGCTGCTGCACTCACAGGGGGCTGAGTAGCAGCACAGGCTTTGCAAGGGAGACCGCATGCTGGGTGAAGAAGACACGGGCAAGGAGAGCTGAGGTTCCTGGAGGCGAAGAAATACCTGCTTGCATTTCCCTACTGGCTAAGGATTTCTTTCCCAATGCTAACATTTGGAAATATGCCAGGATTCCTCGGTGCAGGAGCAGATTCCCATTCCTGTCTGCAGAGATGTAAGGGCTGCAAGTGCCAGTGCTCCCTGGGCACACCCTAATCTTTCACTTGGATAATTTGCTAAAGAAAAGAAGGATTGTGGCTGCTTGTCCAGGCCTTCTGCCATCCTGGTCTAAAAAACAGCCCAGCTGGAGCTGGGGAATGGTGGGGAGCCTGCCGGGTGCCGGCAATGGTGGAGCACTTTGGGAGAGCTTGCATGGACCGTGGGGACAGTGGGAGAGAGAAAGGAGCCCGAGCACGATCTGAGTCAGGGGCAGAGCCTGGACTGGCTGCCCGGATTCAGCCTGAGGAATCCCCTGGTCCTGGTGGTGTGCAGGGCACTGCTGGGGGCTGGGGCCTGCAGGCAGGTAAGGGGGGACTGGAAACCCTGATCCGCTCTGACTCTGCTGTCCTGCAGCTGCAGGTGGCTCTTTGGGACACCGCCGGTGCCAACCCAGCCGTTACACAGCAGTTGAGGGTGAGCCTGTGCCACGGCTGCCAGCGCTGCTGCACGGCCCTCCAGGCAGCATGTGCTCGGGCACTGCCCCCGTGTGATGCCGTGACCAGGGGACCTGCTGTTGCTGCGGCTCTTGTCTCCCCTGGCTGGACATCTGAGCAGCCTTCTCGTGATAAGAGAGCCATCACCAAAGGAGTTATTGATCCATTTAATCCATTTAATAAATAAATGCAAGTTTGCATAGTGACCGACCCATACGGGTAGTCTCAAAGATGGGAAAATGATTGAGGGCAGTAGATATGCTCTGATGATTATTAATCCCAGGAGCTGTAATACAAGCGAAGAACCAGAGCGGTTTCTAGCACAGAGCACGAGGATCTTGCTGTTCAAAAGGCAGGGCTTACATCTGGGGGTGGAACTCATACAAGCAAGTGCTGCAGCTTCTCTGCTTTTGCAGAAGCAGGTGAGGCACTGAGCCTGCAACAGCAAAAGAAGCGACAAGCATCTTGCTCCATGCATGGAAGTGTCATCCAAGCTGTTTATTTCTGATCAAAGTGGCAATTAAAACAAAGTAAAAAAAAGCAAATGTTTATTGTTGAACAGTTTGTGTTTGTGAATTTGATTTCACCTGCAAGTATTTGATGACTTTTCTACATCCTAGACTCCCTACTGTGTGTTGTCAAAGGATTCTCATAAAGACCTCCTTTTAGATGGGCATATACTCTTTATTCTATTTGCTGCATGTATGAAAAAATAAAATATATAATTTTAAAGAACCCCCGAGACGTGGACTTCCTTTGCCTGCGTGACTCCGGTGGCGTGGAGGGGAGGGCGGGGAGCGCTGGTGGGCTGGGCATCCCAGGGGATCCTTGGCCATCAGCAGCTGGGTCTGGTTGTGGGCCATGGTGACACAGAGGGACGCCCCTGTTACAGCAGCAAACGCAGAAACGGTAGAGCTTTTCTGTAGCGAAGAAGCCTGTCTGCCCAGCTGGAGAACATCAGCAAAGGGAGCCTGGCTGAGAGCAGGGCCAGGACTGGAGACCCATCGCTGTGCCTGGGCTTGCAGACACAATAGAGACCAAGGGGGAGGGGAAGGTGGTGGCTGTTTGGAGCTTCGGTTGATTGCTAATTGAGTTAATTAGCACTATTACCGATGCTTTTCCCACCACCCCACGAGCACTGGTTCCCATTTGCTGTGTCTTGGGCAGGGTTGGGGGGTGGCACAGAGGGGCTGGGTGCTTCAGAGCCTCTGCGGGCACTTCCCATGGCACTGCCCTGCGGTAGCAGCGAGGGCAGGAGGGCAGCGGGCTTGGAGAGTTGAGGCTCTGCGAATCCCCTTGTGCCTGCATGTTCTCCTAATGAGGCTGTGAAGGGTTTCCTGGCTGAACACACCGTTGGGTAGCTTTCTGCTGGCTTGTAGGAAGAGCTGCATGGCGCATCCCTGCTTTGCTCCGTCGAGGAAATCTGCTTTTCTACAAAATGCCCTTGTGAAAGCCAGTGAGCAGATGAGGAAGGGCATTTCCCTCTCTCTTTGAGGACTTCAGCGAGAAGATGTCCTCACCTCTCCCACCTGGCATGGCTGGTGGTCACCAGGTACTGCCCCAATCTGTGTGGGGGTGGGAAAACCAGAGAGCGTGACCAACCCCAGCACTTCCTGGCATCTCTCTCCAGGCTGGTCCCCGTGCAGGGTTTTTGGGTCGCTGCTCAGGCCCCTCCCTGGCTTCACTGCTGTGCCCGTTCGCAGCATGTCGAAAATGCTTCTGAGCTTCAATTATCCTGGCTTGTGTAAGTGAAACATTTGGTTTTGTGACACTTCCCTTAATTATGGGAGCTAATGACAAAACCATTGTGAAAAATGACTCAGCTTTTGATAGTGAAGTTAATTAATTCTGAAGTTAGAGTCTCCATTGGAGTATCTGGAAAAACCCAATTAAGAAGTCTGCGTACCCAGCGCGATACGGGCAGCAGAAACTCAAGCCCCAACAGCATGCCAGGTAAAATCCTCCCCACAGCTGCGAGGGGTTGATGTGCTTGGAGTGAGGATAAAGACCAATCATCAGCCCAGTGTTTGCTGCCCTGGCCACCCCTCCATCCATCAAAGGCATCGGGAGGAACACAGCCTCATTAATGTTTGAGTGAGTGACCAGAAGCAGCTTTGTGTTGGGCTCTGACCTTCAAGAGCTGTCTCCCTGAAGCCATCTTTCATCTCTTTCATTTGCATTACAATCCTGTTTGCCTCATTATTCATTATCCACTTCTTCTTCAAAGAATTTAAATCAAATCAATTAAATTGCGGTGGGTCAGAACAGCAGCAAAGCATTTATGGTGGCTCAGCGTGGTCCGGCTGGACTCGGACTACCTTCTAATCTACTGCTATTTGTTCTTTTATCACTTCTGGGGTACCAGTGCCTCACAGAATCCCTGTGATAATCTTCTCCCTTTCCCACTCACTCCATGCAGACCTGCTCCATGTAGAGGCTGGTCTTTCTATGACCTTGGGGAAGGAATTCTCTTGGCCTCCCTCCTGCAGCCTGGGATCAGGATGGTGTCATCACCATCAGGGCTGCTGAAATGGGGAGGGGCTGAACTGCGCACAACACCCCGCACCCCCGTACCCAGCACAGAGCAGCCGGGGGAACCCTGTGGCACTGCCGTGACCTTTGCTGTCCTGTGTCATCCCCTTCCCTTCTCCTGGACTTGTGTCCTGGACACCTACCCAGGGCATTGCTACAGAGGAAAAAGGCAGATGCAATGGAGGGAGATGGCAGTGTGCACAGCCGGTGCATGCGAAAGCAGAAGTGCAAGCAACGTAACTCGGACATTGGCATGCGGCTGCTGTAAGTGCACTCACCTGGGCCTCCCGAGAGGCTGCGTGCTGCTCGCTGGCCCATGCATGGCCACCTCTGCACTCCCTCAGCATCTTCCCATAGAGAAGAGGCTTGATAAGAATGGATTTCTGTTTCTCTCCCCTGCTATTTCTATTGCTACTAAACTGTTGGAAGTCCAGCAGCGAGCTGCAGAGCTGGTAGGCAACCACACAGGCTGGCACCGAGGGAGCCAACTCGTACCACATGCATTTGGGCTGGTGGCACCTACAGCATCGCAGCCAGAACCTCCCTGCACTCACCTAAGGACACACCAGCCTCACCACTGGAGTCCTGTTAGAGCCAGGAGATCACAACTAGCATTTCCAAAGCATGTGCAGATATAAATAATCCCCTCGTAGGAGTGGGGAAGGATGAACACATGTGCCAGAGGCTCGGGAGTCCTTATCCCCTTGCAGCTCCCGGGAGCAGGAAAATGAAGTGAAGACTAGGCAAGGCTGGAGCTCAGCGTCTCCCTGCATTGCTAATGACCTAAACTCGCCTTGTATCAGAGCCTCTCTTCCTTCAAGGAAAAAACCTAATCCAGCTAGGGATTATTTCTGACTACTTACTTTCTGTCACTTTGCCAATTTAAATGCAGCAGAGCTTTCATCGCTGGATTTGAAAGGACAAAGCCTAACAGATCTTGGTTTAGGACATTTTTGCCTGCAAGGACAGCTTTTTTTTTTTCTTTTTGCACAAATTGTAAAAATCTTTGCAGCATGGGCTGGTTTCTATTATTTCTCTCTACTTATTTCTTTCTACTCTGCCCAACCCAGAAGGGCCCAGGTCTGGGAGTTGGTAGGTGGTGATGGATAAGGCAGTGAACAGCAAGAGGCAGCCGGGGTAGGAGCTGGAGCTGGCTGCAAAAGCAGGGTGCCAGGCTGTGAGCATGCTGCTTCCAGGGGCTGAGCCTCAAAGTGGGACGGCAAGGTCCTCACATTTTGGTTAGCTGCAAATCTTAGTGCCTCTCCTGTGCATCCCCTGGAGCAGCTGCTCCGGGCAGAGCTCCAAGCTCACTCCTGGGACTGGCTGCTCCATGCAACAAGTAGAAAAAGGGCTCAGGGCTTGGTGAAGGGTGCCCCCACCACCAGCCCATACAAGGGCCAACACGATCCGGTGTGGACTTTGATTCTGTTTGAGTTTGCTTTGTTAAAAGCCTAGGAAACGGTACATGTGCACTCTGCACACACCTACACACACTGTGTTAAAATAACACAATTAAGGCTGCAAAATCCCCCACTCGCGATGCGATTTGCAGCCCCTTCGCTGTAGGTGTGAGATATCTTTACTGCCTCCCCCCCAGGCCGCCTGCCTCTGCGCAGGATGGGGGCCGGGCAGGGTGCTGGCGTCAGGCTCAGCCCCACGCACCGCAGGAGCTGCGTGACAGGCGGTGGGAGCGCTGGGGGTGGCAGGACAAGGGAGTGGAATGCCACGGCAGATGCAGCTGCTCCAGAGAAGCATGGGCTCTCCCGGCACTTTGCTCTGAGCCAACGGTGTGGTGTCCATCGGATCGCTTGGGAAAAGCACCCAGGTGCAGCCATGTGCAGGGCTCACCTTGGTGTCCAGCCTGTGATTCCAGGGTGTGATCTGTGACTGTTGGGTGCTGCTGCCGACACCAGAAACTGGAAATTACAGAAATTGGAAACTATAACCTCTCCTCAAAACATACACTGGAAAAAAATAATTCTGTGACACAGCTTTGGATGTGTTGGAACAGGTCCAGAGGAGGACACGGTGATCATCTGAGGGCTGAAGCACCTCCCATACGGGGACAAGCTGAGATAGAGTTGTCCAGCCTGGAGAAGAAAAGGCTCCGGGGAGACCTTAGAGCAGCTCCCAGTGCTGAAAAGGGCTGCCGGAAAGCTGGGGAGGGGCTCTTGATCGGGGAGTGCAGGGACAGCATGAGGGGGAATGGTTTTCAGCTGAAAGAGAGGAGATTGAGATGAGATCTTAGGCAGAAATGTTTTCCAGTGAGGGTGGGGAGGCCCTGGCACAGGTTGCCCAGAGCAGTGGTGGCTGCCCCATCCCTGGAGGTGTTCAAGGCCAGGTTGGATGGGGCTTTGAGCCCCCTGATCCAGTGGGAGGTGTCCCTGCCCATGGCAGGGAGTTGGAACTGGATGGGTTTGAGGTCCCTTCCAGCCCAAACCATTCCATGATTCTATGCCGCTGGCCATCACGAGTCTCCAACCTCATCCCCATCAGAGAGGGCTGTGGGCCACCAGCCTGCTGGGCACTGCAGCTCTCTGGGTGGGAATACTGGAAAAGCAGGAACCAGCGCTTGTGCAGTCAGGAGAACTCGGGCTTTGCCTCCAGCCTGAGCTCTGAGCAGAGGTCGAGGGCCCGTAACAAAGTTGGGGAATAAGGGTGACCCACAGCTAGCGCCGGTGCAACAGGCACCGCATCTGGCGTGGATCTGGGGAAGCAGCGCTGCGTTGCAATCCAGGTGCCCTAATGAGATGCACAAAGAAGGTCCTTGATTTAAGGTTGAGGAGGGTGCTTAATTCCCACATTTCTTAATGACTCAGTACCTGATTTCTTTGTAACCTTCCTAATTTTCTGTTTACATTTTGGGAGAAAATAACTAGTATTTACCTGTGTGTGCACACAGACGAGAACTGTGGAGGTACACACTATCACATAAATCGTTTGCTCTCCTGTCTCACTCGTAGCCCTTAAAAGACTTAATTTAAGAGGTAGGTATATTATAGGGCTTATTTGAAAGGTCACATGAGTCATAAGCTCATCCAACTGGCTGCAAAAATGTTTGAGACGAGGAGACGATGGAGGCGCAGGGAGAGAGTGAGGGTTGAACCAGTGGCAAACGCTTGGGGAGCACAGTGGGGATGGAGAACACCCCAAGGAGCCGCAGCTGCTTGCTGGCACCTGCGCTGGCTTCGGTGTGGTGACAAAAGATGCTCTCCCAGTGGGGCAGGAGGTGGGGCAGCCCCTGAGCCGCTGTCGCTGTGCCACTTGCATCTCGCAGCCACCCGGAGCTTGGTGCCCTGAACCGGGGGCACCGCGGTAGGGGCCGGGGAGCCGAGCTGTACCCCAGGGGGCTGGAGGAGGGTGTCTGCCTGGCATATCGTTGTGGGCGTCCCAGTCCCCCGGGGCAGACTTGGTCCCAGCACCTGGAGTGGGGTTCCCCTGCCCGGGCCCGGCTCCCCAGGGCAGTCCTAGTCCCAGCACCCTGGGATGCGACCCCCGTCCCAGGCCCCCAGATCAGTCCCGGTCCCAGTTCCCCCACCCGGCCCCGGTTCCCCTGGGGCCATCCCATCTCCAGAACCCCGGGATGGGGGTTCCCCGCCCGGTCTTAGTCTCCGGTGCAGTCCCGGTCCCCATCCTCTCCCAGTTCCTCCCCCCACCCGGGTCAGTCCCCTCCCGGTCCCAAAACCCTGCGGCGGGCTCTTCTCCCACCCGGGTCGGTTTTGACCTCCACCCCCGGTGCCGTCCCCCCCCCCCAGTGCCAGCTTCCGCTGCCCCCCCCCGCCCCCGGGCCGGTTCCCCCCAAAGCCCCGGCACCCCGGGGCGGGCTCCCCATTCTCCCCTCCCCCTCCCGGGGCCGCCCCCCCAGTGCCATCCCCCCGGGCAGGGGGCGGTGTCCCGGCTCCCTCCCCACCCCGGGGTCGGTTCTCCCCCGGGCAGGGGGCGGTGTCCCCCCTCCTCGGTGCCATCCCCCCAGTGCCGTCCCCCCCCGAGCAGGGGGCGGTGTCCCGTCCCCCCGGTGCCGCCCCCCGCTGCCCCCCCGCCCCCGCCGCCCCCCGCGGAAGCCTTGGCCGGGCGGCGCGGGGGGAGGCGCCGGGAGAGACGCGGCACCGGGCGCACGGCGGGGCCGCCCGGCTCCGCTCCGCTCCGTTCCCGCCGCTCCCCGCTCGGGCCATGCGGTGCGGGCGCCCCGGGGCTCGGGGGGGGCCGTGAGGAGCCGGGCGCGGCGCCGGGAGGATGAAGCAGCATGAGGATGTGTGAGCGCGGCGCCCAGATGCTCATCACCACGGTGGGAGCCTTCGCCGCCTTCAGCCTCATGACCATCGCCGTGGGCACCGACTACTGGCTCTACTCGCGCGGCGTGTGCAGGACCAGGGCCGCGGGCGACAACGACACGAGCCGCAAGAACGAGGAGGTGATGACCCACTCGGGGCTCTGGAGGACGTGCTGCCTCGAAGGTACCGGCCGCCCCGCCGGGGGGCTCCGCGGGAAGCCAGGGGAGGCACAGGGCACCCCGGGACCCCCCAGCACAGCCCTGGCTCTGCTGTGAGCCACACCGTACCCTCCCTTCTGTCCTCTTAGGCTGTGGCACCGTGGCCCCCTCTCCTGTCCCCTGTCCAGCCTGCCCCGCCGTGCCCCCAGCTCCTGTCCCCTCTCCGGGCTGTGGCACCGTGTCCTCCCCTCCTGTTCCCTGTCCAGGCTGTGGCACCGCCGTGCCCCCCACCCTTGTCCCTTCTCCACCGTCGCAGGGGGGAAACAAGGTGCCCTATCCTATCCCTCCCTCCTGTCCCCTCCTCGGGCTGTGGCACCGCTGTGCCCCACCTTCCTGTCCCCTCTCCGGGTCGTGGCACCGCCGTGCCCCCTGCTCCTGCCCCCTTCCTGGGCTGTAGCCCCGTCGCGGGGAAGGGGACGTTGCGGGAGGGTCCCACACGCAGGAGCCTGAGTGCGGGCGCAGCCGGGGGGACCCCTGAGCATCCCCGCCGGGGTGCGCCTGGCTCGGGGGCACGGGGGCTGCGGGCACAGAGGCCACAGCTCCCTGGTTTCACCGCCCAGTAGAGCCCCCCAGCCTCTCCCCGGGCCCGAGTGTCCATGAGCACCGTGTCCCTGCCCCCGGGAACCCATCGCACCCGGCATCTGTCGCCCAGCCCCACACCGGTGCCAGCCCTCAAGAGCAGCAAGGTGTGCTGCTGCCACCCCATTGCCCCCTGACCCTCAGGGATGCGCCCCACAGCCTGCCCATGGCAGGGCTGCCCCTCCACAGCAGCCCCACAGCTGCCCCACGGCTGGGCTGCCCCATGGCCAGGGTCCTCCGCCACAGCCTGCCCCACAGCAGCCCCTGGCTGGGCTCCTGCCTAACCGGCCTCACTACTTCACCCCGCCGCTTCGCTCCTGCGGCAGCGCCCGGCTGGAGAGACCAGGGCGGCTTCTGCCCTCCTGCAGCCCAGGCCATGCTTTGGGGATGGTTACAACCCCAAGCTACAGGTTGGGATTTCTCTGAGCAGCCACAGGCTGTAGCTAAAAACGTGAGCTTGAGCGGAGCCAGGTGCTGGTACCTGCACAGCAAACAACGGCTGATGGACCCACACTGGGCTGTAACTTTGACAATCAGTGGCAGCAGCTGGTGTCCTGCCTACTTGGGGGTTCCTGCCCCACTGTCCTGTGGGACCCTGTGGCCGTCAGGCTTCCCCCAGCCTGGGAGCGATGCGTCCGACTGTGGGGGCAAGTGAGCCATGGTGGCTGAGCTGCTTCTTCCACATTGGAAAGTTCTCGGTGAGTCACAGCCACGGATGCAGAAATGCCCTGTCTGTGCCCAGTGCTCCGTCCTAAACCCGGTGAAGTCAGTCGGAGCTTTCTTATATATTCAAGGAGGGTTTGGATCATGCTCTAATTCCGTAATAAATAATTTGAGATAATCTATCTCCCCTCTTGGGCTGAGGGAGCCAAGGAGGCAGCAGCCAGGGCTGTGAACGATGGGATGGCTGGAGGCATGAGTAATTTCCAAAATTCTTGGTTTTGCTGGCTCTATTTTTTTTTCAGCCAGTGTTTTATGTTTCCCTCACTGCGATAAATCACTGCTTTGGAAGGAGCTGGTGAGGCCTCAGTCTCCTGGGCACAGCATACTCAGGAAAGGGTTTAATGGTGCCACGCCAGAGCTCAGAGCTGAATCACAGACCATCACCCTGAGCCCAGGCACGGGGTTGGG
This sequence comes from Neomorphus geoffroyi, assembly GCA_033558235.1. Lineage (NCBI taxonomy): Eukaryota > Metazoa > Chordata > Aves > Cuculiformes > Neomorphidae > Neomorphus > Neomorphus geoffroyi. Next base: position 3,333,661 of record JAUMJM010000038.1, read on the forward strand.
AGCAGCAGCGCACATTCTTGCTGTGGGGCTCAACACTCCCTGCTGCATGTTCCCCTCCTGGGCTGGCACTCCCACAGCTGCTGGAGTGGGAGTGGGGCAGCTCGGCACAGTGCTGTGCCAGTGCTGCTTGGCTGTACCTGTGGCACAATTGAGTTCTCGTGCTGGGCACAGAGTCTGTCATCCCTTGCATGTGCATGGGCAATGGGGGCTGCGGGGGGCACATGGCACCAAGTCGGCGGTCGGGTGGGGAGGGACCCACCTAGTGCTCAGGGTGAGTGTGTGGGGCTGCGACGGTGCTGGGGGGACGTGGCGAGGCGGCTCATCGCCCTCCAGATTTTGCTGGGGAAAAGAGCTGGTGTCTCCCAGACTGTTAACTGACGCGATCCTGGGAAGGGGAAACTTTGCTCCAGCTGAGCTGTGCTGAGCTCACGCACGTTCCGGCGCAGAGGAAGGACAGAGCTGCAGCGGGGGCTGATTCCCCCCAGGAGCTGAGGATCGGTGCTGCAGCCTCTTGGCCGCTCTCTCTTTGCCAGCGGTCCCTGTGCCGAAGGAGTGCTGGGTGCTGAGCCGCTGCACTTTTATGTGCAGCAGGTCCTGTTTGATTCCTGCTGGCAGGGCCTTCTTGCATCTCTGATTTTTATGCACTCATCATATGTGGCTTGAAAAACAGACAAAGGTTGCCCTTTATGTTCCTGTGCTAGGAATGGACACAGTTAGTTGAAAGGACCAGTTCTCCCATGGTGCAGAAGATGCTTTTAGTTCTGGGCAGTGCTCTCTGCCCGTCCAGAGAGCCTTGGTCTTGAGCTTTCCACTGCCAATGAGGGTTTAGTGTGTGTGTGCCAACGGGGGAGCGAAGCGGCGAGCTCCAGGCGCTCGTCTGGCTGAGCGTGCGTGGCAGATTATAAAAATGACCGACGTGAGCGCTGGGTGCACGCTCCGTCGCAGATGCTCTTTAAATCCATGTCAGTCACACACGCGCAGCGCCTGCGTGGGAGCCGCTCGCACCACGTGAGCGTCAAAAGCCCATAGGCGAGAGCGGATAAATCTTGAATGAAGCCGCCGCAGACCGATGTAAGAGACACCCACGCTGGAAAACACAAATTAGTGGTTGCCTCAACATCTGGAGCCCAGGCTGCTGTGCTGGGATAGCTGTTGCTTTACATTGCAGTGCTGGAATGCTAATTATCACTTTTACACTACGTGAATATTTAGTCAGTGATGTCTTGCCCTCCCTGCTCAGACGTGGCCAGCGTTTGTCGCTGTGTGTCAGTTGTTTTCCTCTGTGACTTCCTTGTTAATATAAAAGGTAGGGAAACGCATGGCCCTTTGGGGAGAAAGATGAAGTTGAGAAATAGCATCTTAGACATCTATTGGTTGTGGGCAAGTAAAAGAACTTTGGTTTTCATCAAACCTAATTAAATTCAGCATCATTAAACGCAGGGAGCCTCCTTGTCCTCCCTGCTGCGTGGTATAGATTGGGGATGGCTTCCTGGCATCACGCGGAGCTGAAACAGGCAGAAGTAGAGGGAGGATTTGGCCAAGGCTGCTTGAAATACCATGTTTTAAGGCGATGTGGTACTTTTCCTTTCCTCCTTCTTTTCCCTGATCAGAATAAAGTGCTCTGCCATTTCTGGAAGATCACAAGCATTTGCTTTGCCTTCCTACCTCTTAGGGGATGCCTAGAGTCCTGCCATTGCATGGGGTGTCTGCGATGGGATGGGATGCAGGGTGGTTTGCAGAGGACACATCTGCCTGCAGCTCATGGGGATGGGGGGACCCAGAGCCGTTCCTCAGCCCAGCTGACCCACTTGGACCTATCCCAGCCCCCTGCCTCCAGCACCCCCTAAGCAGCATCAACACAGCCTTTGCCAGGCAGGTAATTACTCCTTGCTTGACCTGTAGAGCTTTGCTCAGGTCTTGTTCTTTTTGAGGGGATCCTGTCTAGATTAAATCCTAATATTGTGAGTGCTGTCAGCTGAGTCTGCCAGCCCGGAGGACCCTACTGAGCCATTTCTACACCTGACCTGCCACTGCTGCTTGGCTCCTGGTGGGCTGTGAATAGATGGTTAGTCCTGGAGACTTCAGCTGAAGGTGAATTTGCTGTGTCCCTAGGCCAGCTGGTGCCCTGGGGAAAGGAATGAACCTCTCAAACTTGCTTTGAACATAAGAAATAATCTCTGATACATAAGTCTTATGTAAGTCGTACATAGCCAAGCTGTTGTTAATCTGGTTGAACACCTGTGGGTTATCTTGGCCCTCTGATGTACAGCATCCCAGGGGAGCTCCCATGCGTGGTATTCCACAATGACCCTCCTGTGCTGCTGAGTGTATGGGTGTCATCTCCTGCATCCAAACAATAACTTCCTCTCCTAGGTCCTAACTGTAAAACCTTGCCCTTGGCTGTATAAAAATGGCTATGACTGAATGAGCACATGGTCCCGAGTTGCCCAGATTTGCCTTATTCCCTGCCCCACCTCCAATGCAGTCAGTCATTTCTCTGCCATTTACCTCTTTAACCCACAATTGTTCCATGTTTTCTTTAATACTCAATGTAAAGATATTGTTATAGCTCAGCGCCATTCTGGTAACAGGCAATCCCATCTAGAAATATCCCACTGGCTGACAATGTACAACCTCTGCAATCTGCCTCACCAGTCCCTTTAATAAAGCGCTGTTGATTCTGCATGATACTGGTCTTATACCTTTTCAGGAGAGCTAAATCAAATACCCTGTGGAACTCTCAATGTATTATGTTACTGATTTCCTTTATCAACTGAGTTTGTAACCATATCAAGAAGAATTTATGAAGTTTGTTAAATCCATTTTCTGCAAGGCTGCTGACATTTATCTCATTCCTGGTTCCTCCAGCCGCTGCCCACCTCAGTTAACGCCCAGGCGATGCTGGGGGCTGCAGCTCCTTCCACTGCCCAGCACCATCGCTCGTGGCATCCAACCAGCTTTTCCTTTCTTCTAGAAATCCAATAGAATGCCAAGGTTTATTAAACCCCATTTTTGATTTTCAGAAGACTTTTCAGCCCATTCTCTGGATGCTCTGGGGCGAAAGCTCTCTGGTCCTGCCAGTTTTGTGTTTACAGGCAATAGTTGCTCTTTAGCGTTCTCCCGAACTCCTGGCAGAACACAGGAGCCTATTTGTCTCTGAGTACAGAACAGAAGTAGCTGATAAATAAATAATTGTGTGTCACTTCTGCTTCATGACTGACACTCGCACCGTCATGATCTGGTAGTGATTTGTATCGGAGGTAAAGCTCCTTTCTTCTAACGTGACTAAAGGATTCCTCCTTGTCTTGCCTAAACCTGTCGGTTGCAGTTTTAACTGATCCCATTAGCTTCTCTTTTCGGCCACGTGCGTGTCCTAACTGCTGCTTCCAGTATCGAACCCCACGATTTTTATGTCTTTAATTGCCATTTTTGGTTTCCCTTCTGGCTGGGCTGGCAGGAGCTTGGCGTGCCAGCGAAGCGCTCTGCCCTTGCTCCTGAATAGCAATCGTGCTTCTGCATTTACATTTTCCCCCAGCTGGGTTTGTCCGTGGTTGCTTTTGGCTCGGCTGAGCTGAGCTCATTTGCACCGAGGGCGTTAAACTGGGCTGGAAGCAGCTGGCCCTGGACAGCCACCAGCTCTTCCCCTGCTTTCAGCTCCTCGCAGTCCTTCTGAGTAAGGCCAAGCAGAGAATTTCCCCAAGGTGACAGCAATATTGTTTCTGTTAGAAAGTTATTATCTTTAATTTTTAAAAGCGCCAAGCAAATGTCCCTGAGATTGCAATCATCCATGATAGAGCACTTTTTCTCGCTACTCATTATACGTGGGTATTTAAGGAGCTGCTCATCCTGTTCCTAAGTCTGGTTGGTGTCTGTAATAGATTCTCATCAACAGCCCATCTTGCAATTGAACACTTCTCTACGGTGATCTTGGTCCAGCTCCACGGTGATGCTGTCTCTGCTGCAGTTGCCAAGCTCTCCATGGGCAGCCATGCTGCCCTCCCTGCCCCAGCCCCCAGCCTGGCAGCCCTGGCGCAGCCCCCCATGCCGATGCCACTGCATGTGGCTCTGTCCCAGAGATGCCCACCAGCTCCTGCACCACTGATGAGGAGAGTCCTGGGATGACAACCGCGTGGAGAGGCATGGGCTGGAGGTGGTGAAGGGGGAGACAGGTCAGGTCTGTAACGGCAAGAGACGTGTGGGGACATGAGCAGGGAGGGGTTATTTGAGAGAGAGGAGGCTTCAGGTTATCTTGTGTGATGGAAAGTAGACGGTTGAAGCATCTCAGATGGTAGCGATGGGTGTAGGTGAGGAGAACACCTGATGTAATCACCACACTGAAGGACTACCAGCCCTTCCCCTCACCCCTGCGAGCCTCCCCACCCTGACAGCACTGAGGAGGCGGAGGCCACGTGCCCATGCTGGGGACAAAACAGGATCAAACAAGTGCCTCGAGCATGGGGCCCTGCGTGGTGTCACAAACGATGCTCCAGCTGTAACCTCTGACTTCAGCAATCCCTGAACCTTGGCATGGTGGAGGATGTATTGGACAAGCATTAATTACTGTCCTCTGCTAGAGATGGAAATCAGGCTGGCTGGACCCTCGGTCTGCTCCAGACCCATGCTCTTATGGCATGTGACCAAAGCAAGAGCCATCAAAATCCTTCTGGACAGAGCGTGAGCCCTGGCTGCTGCCAACCGGCACAGCCGGAATCTCACTGCTCTTTGGAAGGAGTCTGGAGATGAGCTGGGCTTGAGCTCGCTGCCACCAGCTCTGCTTTGAGAAACCGGCTCTTTGAACAGGGCGTGCGGAATTTGCCCTCCTGAGATGCCGCAGCGTTTATCCGGACAGAAATCCTGTCTTCTGGGGTGGTGTAGGGAGCTGGTTCCCACACTGCCTGGGAGCAGCACGTGATGAGCAAAATGTATGCTGTGAACAGCTCAGAAACAGGCATTTTATTGCTGCATAGGCGTGGTGCAGAGTCTGTCATCTCAAGAGCTGTTACTGTTTAATAGAGGTGGAAGTCTGAATTTGAATGAGGCTCCAGTGAGTATTTTTTCCCATGCAAGGTCACTCTCTCCATTACAGCAGTAAATAATTAGGGATGGGTAATGAAGGCTGCAAGCCCCGGTGCTGGGGCTGGTGGCTGGGAGCGTAGCTGTGGTCTGGGGGAGGATGCCCCATGGATTGATGCCAGATCCTCCTCTCCCAGTCCCCGAGGAGGTGGAGTGCTGGCACAGGCTGTCCGGGAGGTGCCAGCGGGTGATGTTTGCTGAGAGCAGCCAGGGAGCAGGGGGAGATGCTTGGCTTTGCTGCCCAGAGTTACGTGGCATTTGGTAAATTACTCTCTGCATGAGTTTTGCCTTTTGTAATGTGAGGATTCTTTAGTGTTCAAATCTTATAGGGCTCCTGGAAAGGCACACAACGCTGTTATCGCTGCCCCGTAGGGTAAAGACCCCTCCTGGCCCAACAGCAAACCTGACAGGACCACATGGTGCTCTCTGGCACAGTGGTTCAGGGCAACGGTCCGGTGTGGAGACGCGTAGCGCTCTTCATTTGCCCGCGCTATGTGGGATGTGATGAGCTGAGACAGCCATGGGAGTAAACTTGCTCAGTGCTTCTCTCATCTCAGTGGTTACTTTTCTCATGGATTTCACCATGGATTTGTAATGAACACAGTGTGCGCTTCATAAATAGACATTAACCTCCTTTTTCAGGAAAATAAAAATCGCTCTTAAAATGATATAAATGTGCTGATCCGTAATTACTGGGGGGTTGCTCAGCCACTGCCCGAGGGGTCCCGCTCGCAGGGAGCGTTGATCCCTATCTCACCTTGCCGGGGAGCATCCCTGGCTGCCCCGTGCCCTGGGCTGGCAGGAGGCAGATGCAGCGGATCCACTGCCGTCAGCGCGCATCAGCGCTGATCAGTGCTCAGGGTGCGGGAATCAAAGACATCGGGAGGAAAGGTGCCCACCCTGTTTACAGAGTGGCTCCGAGTCGCCTGTGGGGAAACAGGGAGCGAGCAGGGGTGCGAGCAGGACTGCGTGCTTGGTGAGGGTTTTCTGTGACGGTAGAGGAACCGGGGAGGGCTCCTGCCCACCCGCTGCTCTGCTTTCCCCTCAGTAGGGGCTGCAGCTGTGCAACAACGTCTAAAACGCCCTTTAATTTTTTCAATGATGCTTGGAAGCAGATTCCTTGAAGCTGGTGTTTGACTGCACTTTGGGTTAGTGCTTGGTGTGGAGAGAACAGTTTCACATCCTGGCTCCCCTTGCCTGGCTCAGCACCCAAGGGTTTTGGTAGCTTTTCTCCGGGGTGAGGCACCCTGGGAGCCCATCCCTTGCAGTTGGCACTGCGCAGTCCCACTGCTTGCGCTGGGAAGAGCCGTGGCTTGCTTGAGGGCCCTGCAGCAGTGGGCATCTTGAGATATGTCTTTGATTAAAAAGAGGCCTGCTGTGATAAAGAATAACAGTGCCAGGGTGACAACTGGTGTCTTCTCCCTTGGCTGGTGCGTGCTGACAGCTCTGTGGTGCCGAGGAGGAGCAGCGGCTGCGTCGCTGAGTGGCGGCTCTGTTACCTATCCCCAGCATAAAACTCCACTTGTGTCCTGAGCCAGGGGGTCAGCCCACGGCATCTGGGGATGCTTCCCAAACTGTTCTCGCTTTAATTTTGGGTTATCTTTTAACCATCTCCTTCTCACAGGTGTTTAACAGTATCTTCAAAATAAATAAATTCAGGCCGGGGTATGCTCCATGCTTTAAACTGTCCGGTGTCCTTTGGAACGGTTCTGTTGAAGACAGAAGTGCTTTGACTCTCCCAGTCACTCTCTGGACCAGAGGCACGCTGCATGGCCGGCCTCCCTAGGTGAAGCTGTTGAGTGATGGCTTCGCTTGCCTGGCCCGGTCCCTCGCTTGTCTGAGGTGGAGAAGGATGCAGATCAGAGAGTGAGTGAGGAGAGCGGGCATGAACAAATGTCTCCTTGATCTGTGGTCTCCAGAGAAACGAAGAGAAAGTGGGCTTGCTGCATTTGGGTTAGCTCACGTTCCGCAACCAGAGGAGAGACAGCTTCCTTTGGCAGGAGCAACAGCCTCCCTTAGAAACTCTGCCTCTGGGCCAGCACCGGCAAAAGGGCCAGATGGTAATTGAGTTGCTCTTATGGCAACCGGGTGGTTTGCATTTGTTTGCACATCACTGGTAATCAGGCTGCCAGAGGCGGGTGCGTGCTGTGGTCAAGGGACATGCACAGCTGGGGCTGCGGGCATCATCCTGCACTGTCCTGTGGGACCCAGCGACAGCATCTGGCAACGATGGGCGGTGATGATGTCCGGCAGTGTTGGCATCCAGGAGCAATGGCCAGTGAAGGCATCTGGTCAAGATGGGCAGCGATGGCATCTGGCCAAGATGGGCAGTGATGGTGTCCGGCAGTGATGGGCAGTGAAGGCATCTGGCCGAGATGGGCAGCAATGGCATGTGGCAGTGATGGGCAGTGCCACTGCTGCTCCTGTTGCCGTGTCCTTGCCATGCTCCATGGCAGGCAGGCTGAGCAGTAAGGCTGATTCACCATCGTTTCCCACTGTCTTGGTTCCAAGGAGTTACAAGAATGTTAATGCTACAGCTGCCACACTCCATTCCTCCATCCCACCTTCCCCTGTTGCCTCGGCCGTGCTCTTGCTGCCCTTGCTGTGCCAGGGCTGCTGACACCCCGCAGCTCACTTGCCCGAAGGAGGAGGTGGAAAGATCTTCTCGCAATGGGAATTTGCTCCATTTTGGAACCCGTGGCAGGACCCTTGGGCTTTGCTCAGCTCCCTAACCCTTGCAAAAGTCACCTGCATGCAGGGTGAGTGACTATGACAGCTTGAAAATATCAGGGTTTTTCATAGCCATAACGGGGAGAGGCAGAAGAAATGATTGTGACTGCTGGACAGGTGATACTGCAGGATGATTTGCTCAGATATTGCCTGTTTCTTATCTTCTGACACTGCAGTCTGGAGACAAACCTGGTGCTGTTGGGCTGCAAAGGATGGCTCAGCCATTCCCACATTGGGTTATTAGGAGCTGTTTTATCATCCCAAGACGAACAGAATCATGATGAAATAAGGCCAGCAAGGGGAGGCAGAGGGCAGGTGGAAACAGGAGCAGCCTCTCCTGCCATCCCACAGCCTGCGCTGAGGGCTTTGTGCGTTTGCTTTTTGCCAAGCGGTTTGTATTGAAGCAGCAGAATTGGCCGGGGCCGGAGCCGGAGCCTCAGGGTGGGCAGAGGGAGCGGAGTGGGATGTGGGACCCCCCCAGCCTTTCTAGGGGCTGCTGGGAGCCTGGGGGCTGTTGGCATTGTCAGTACACCCTGTGGGACACGGGCAGGGGAAAGCAGTGGTGAAAGGTGGCATTTGAGGGTGACGTTTGTGACGTTTGTGTTTGTGCCTCTTTCTAGTTTCACTGGTGATTTGGTAATTGTCCCCTAATTATACCTTTACTCTCAGTTTGTGACTGGAATCACACGGGGAGGAGAAAGCAACCCCCAAAGAGGCTACAAACAGCAACTACCCTTTTGAAGTATTTCTGATTTTAACTTACTAAAATCAGTGTTAGCTTATGCTGCTGGCATCTTTGCCGAGCCACTCGTGTCCTGCCAGACTGCCCCTGGTCCCAGGGATGGCACCTCTGTCTCCTCGGCAAGGCTGGGCTCCCTCAACAAGGGAGCAGGAGACCCTCGGGACAAGCTGCCTGGTGCTCGGCTGGATGTTAGAGACCAACTTACAGTTATTTTCTGCGGCTGCCGGAGTGCTTTGATGCATCAGCATCATCAGCTGCATCACATGACGTCATCGCATGAGCAACTGCAAGGGGCTGCGAGAGTCGGCTGCCATCCCTCTGGGCTACCTCCTGCCCAATCTGACCCTGGAACTGCTTGTCCAGCCAGGAAAGGTCATTATCACCTCACGAGACAGACTGTGATCTCATGTTGGCTTTCCCTGCCACCTGGATCCTGCGGCAGCTCCGGCTTTGCCCCACCGGCCATGGCGGGCAGCCCTGCCAGGCTGCACAGCATCCTTGCCAAACCCTCCATTTGCCTGAGCAGCCTCGCTCAGCTGAGCAAACCTTATCGCGGTGCAGCAGCTGTGCCGTGTGGCGTCACCACCAAGGGGGCTGGGGAAACGGGGCTCCGTGAGGCAGCGGAGCAGGGTCCCCTCGGGATGGGGACCTGCTGCCCCCCCCGCCAGCCCCCAGCTGCCAACGGTGTCTGGAAGCCTCTCGCAGCCCCGAGGCTCATTCTCTCTGCGCCAGGAGAATCTCTTGTCATTCCTCAGCACGCATCAGCTGAGGATGAAAGTGTTTTCTGTCCATTAGTCTTTGGCCTTCTCTCTGACGTGAAAGGCTGAAGAGGGACAGGAGTGATTGCACCTTTCGAGGGACGCTGGAAAGCTGCAGCCGGGGTGTGAGAGCTCTTAGCTGGGAGAGAGGCAACCACTGGGTCTTCTGCTGTCACCCAGCAGAAGAAACTGCAGAGGTGGCAGGGAGGCCAGAGGGAGGTGGCCTCCTGTATGATTTAGATAATTTTAAATAATAATAATAGTTTTAAATAATATCTAGATATTGCCCCAACCTGCCTTTATTCCCACTGCTGCTCTGGGGTGTGCATGCTCCCCAGCCCCAGCTGGCAGCAGGAGAAGGGCAGGGCCACGCTCCCAGGCTGGGGCCACCAGCTTGTCCCCTCGATGCCTCCGCGCATCCCTGGAGACAAGGGCCGTATGGCATTCCTGTTTGTCCTAGCTCGCTCGCGGCTGAAGTGAGAGACAGACGTGGCAGCGCCTCCACCCCTGAGCCACGTTCCCGCAGCGCAGCCCGTGTGCAGGCAGCGAGCGCTCGGCCCCGGGGAAACAGCGGTGCAGTGCGGTGCGGTGCAATGTGGTGTGGTGCAGTACGGTGTGATGTGGTACAGTGTGCTATGGTGTGGTATGATGTGGTACAGTGCGGTGCGGTGTGATGGAGTGTGGTACGGTGTGGTACAGCACGCGGGGTGTGGGACCACTACAACAGAATGGCCCTCTCTTGTCCACTCAGACACCCAGTGGCTACATCTGTCACAGGCGCTGGGAAGGTGTGAGCTGCTCTCCGTCACCCGCAGCTCAGCACGAGCGCAGTGTCTGTAAAACTGCCGCATCCTGGTGTGCACATCGGGTATAGTGTCTGTGCTGCGCACTGCAGGACCTTGGAACCTGCCCTGTGCCTTAAGCAAGGGCTCCTCAGGATACACCAACTCAGTCACTCGCTTAGAAATTATTCATGTTGTCCATTTGGACAGATCGCCCTCCTGGATGAGGAAACGTCATCCAGAAAATAGGAGAAGCAGAACATCCCATTGGCATCCAGGAGCTTTGTTCCTTAGGGTCCAGGTTTCGTCGTAATTAGCCCTGCTCGCAGCGCAGGCTCTGGCAGTGCTGTCACCTCCCGCGCAGAGCCTATTTCCAGGGCTGTGCTGAGGGCTGTGAAATCCCAGGCTCTGCACAGCTCCAGCTGAGCACCCAAAAAGAGCAGACGCTTGTGAGCTGCATCTCTCCAGCCCTCTACCACCCATCTGTAAATTGGGGAAACATCACCTGCCCCGGCTCAGTGTGGGAGCTGGAAGAGCCTCTGAAATGCTCCCGTGCTGCTGGAGGTGAGCAGAGCCCACAGAGGGGAAATCGCTCCCTCTTGGCAGCAGGTGAGGTGGATGAGGCTGGGGGCCACGTGCTGAGTACCGAGGGCAGGTAAGGAGCAGAGCTCCAGCAGAAAGCGCTGTGCCCCAGGGGAGCTGGCAGAGGTGGGAGCGGGTGAGGGATGGGCAGTGATAACAGCTGTAACCCAGCACATGCGTGGGCTGGCCCCAGGCTGCACAGATTGCCCATCCCACAGCCCTGCCCTCAGTGGGGCTCTCATGCTCTCTGTTAGCCCGATGCATCATCAAGAGCGAGGCAGGTGTGAGCTATGAGCGTTAAGAAACACCTGAGCTGTGGGGCTGCAGCTGGGACAGACCCAGTAAAAGAGCTGCTGTGGGGCACTGCTCTCCCTGCAGAGTGGGCTGAGTGGTGCTGGGGGCGAAATGATGGACCCTGAGCGTGAGCCTGAGCTGAAACAGAGGGAGCAAACCCACAGGGGCAGCTCCAGGTAAGTGCTGGCAGAGCCAGGGCAGTGCGAGCAGCCTGTGCTGTGCAGGTGTAGCAGTGTGTGTTGTGGGACACGAGATTCCTGAGGGAATCTCTTGCCTCTGGCAGGCACAGCCCCTCTGGCAGCCTGTGCTGTCCTGTGGGCTCAAAGCCGAGGGTAAAGTATCACCTGGCTTCAACAGCAGCAGGATGGGCTCTTCTGCCTGATTGAATGGAAAGAGGAAGGAGATGGCAAGCACTGATCTTGCTTGCCCACTGATCTCAAGGTCTTCAAATCTCTGGCTCCTGCTGCTTCTTGAAAGGGCAGAGACACGTGGGAGCTGGGGTTGTTTCGAAGCCTCAGAGTTATTCTAACAAAATAGTTTGTGCTTTGAGTCAGATTTGGGAAGGTGAGGCTGGTTTTTGGCCAAGGCAATGGCTTGAGCAGCTGGGGAACCCATGGGGCTGTTTGCCTGGATCTGACCCATGTGGAAGCGGAGCAGGTTTGTAGCTGGCAGCGTGGTCCTGTTCCCTGTCCCAGGGTTATCCGAATGCAGAGCCTGGCGTGGGCAGGGGAAGTGAGAGCCTTAAATTGGGAGTCCCACTTGCTGCCTGTGGGAAGGAGGGTTTCGAGGGCCCAAGGGAGCTGGTTGTCATGTGTTGGGGTCTCTAGGTGCTGTGGAATCCCAAAAAGTGGTGGATGATGAAGAGAACACAGCATCCTCCTCTAGCTGTCCCCACCCCTGCCCTGGGGGGGACGCAAAGGAGGTTGCAGCAGCAAAGCCCTCCCAGATGCAGTAGGGTAGAGTGAGTGCTGGGTGATAGAAATTCCTCTGGATGTCTGGAAAGCCTCAGAGGGCATGGGTAGGCTTCTTTTATTTCTTGAGGGGAAATCAAGTTTGGCATTGCTTGTTCATCAGCAAAGTCCTCTCCTAATGCTCAGTCTATAGGGTGGTCCTTTCCAAAAAAAGCCAAGAGTGAAACTATGGTGCTACTCTTCAATATCGCTTTTCCCCATCTGGGGCGTTGGAACCGGCTTCCTGGGGCTGTGTTCCCCTCTCGCAGATGGTGAGGAGGCGGCTCTGCCTCCAGCAGGCAGTGAGCTAAATCTGTCAGTGCGGGATGCGCCCTGGTCCCTGCGACAGCGAGCGGGGCTGCCCAGACCCTGACCCTGGGTTACGCTGAGTGAGCCTGGTGCCAGCCGGGTGAGGGAAAGCGAAGGGAGAGCCTGCGGCTGCAGGTTGCCAGCACCCCCAGCTTCCGCACTGGCAAACATGCAGCGAGATGCCCGCTGAATTCCCTAAAATAAATAGGCTTTGATGGATCGAGTGCTTTTTAGTGCATCAGCTGAAAACTTCAAATATTTATATCGTTAGGGAGATGTGACAGAAGTGTATGTGTGTGTGTGTATATATATATATGTAAGAAGGCAGGTACTTGAGTGGCAGCCCCATATTTGAAGTTCAAATACTTACCTTCAAATCAATGCTATAAAAGAAGGAAAAAAAATGAATTTAATATCACTTTTGCAAGGAAAACAACCTGCCGAGCCTCCTCCCAGGCTAAATGCGCTTTAAAGATTGACTGTGCAGCTGTAAAAACTATTGATGAACTGTAAACATGAAAAGATCGCCCTGCTCGTGGCCTGTCAGAAGCATTAGGTTGGAAATGCTCTGTGCTCCGCTCCGGCATGACTCACCGAGTCCTCAGCAAATGTGTTTATTTGTAAAGATCCTCATTTCAGAAATAGTGACCTTTTTAATGCCTCGTGCAGCGAGCTCGGAAATTCAAAATTGCCTTTTGGCAACTCGCTTGTCTGGCTGAAGCTCTGACAGTGCTTTCCGTGGTGATTTACATATTTTTAGCCTTCATATTCTGTACTGTGGGGCTCCTTTGGAAAATTATTTGCTTTTTGCAGCCCTGAGACTGCAGTTTGGTCTCTGCAGCGCTGGGCTGAGATCAGACTACGCAGAGGGCGCGAGGGGTCTACTTGCTCACCTGGCGGGCTCCTCGCAGCACATTGCCGAGCCTGCAGCCTCCGTGAACCCTCCTGCTTTTAGTAACATCCTTCTTGAGAAATGGACCGTGATATCAGTTACAAATTCGAGCAGCTGCTTCCTTTTGAAATAGGGAATAAAAACTCTCAGAATCACAGAATGGTTTGGGTCAGAAGAGACCTCAAAGCCCATGCAGTTCCAACCCCCCTGCCATGGGCAGGGACACCTCCCACTGGATCAGGGGGCTCAAAGTCCCATCCAACCTGGCTTTGAGCACCTCCAGGGATGGGGCAGCCACCACTGCTCTGGGCAACCTGGGCCAGGGCCTCCCCACCCTCACCTCAATCTCCCCTCTTTCAGCTGAAAACCATCCTATCGCTGCACTCCCTGATCAAGAGCCCCTTTCAGTACTGGGAGACTGCTCTAAGGACCCTTTGAAGTTGTTATTCCAGGCTGCTGTGCATCAAAGCGCCAGGGTAGCTCCTTTGGCCATCGCACTCATCACCCGCTCGCTGGTGCGGAGCCCTCATCACTCCTGTGCTCTGCCAGCACTCGCACCAAGGCAGGTTTGGTAGCCAGCAATCTCGTCGCTGCGTCTGTGGCCTGTGCCCTTGCTCCCAGTCCCCATGGGCTGCCAGCCCCCGGGGCAGCAGGAGGAACACAGGGCAGCGCTGTGCGCTGGAGCCCGGGGAGGGTGGCAGCCACAGCCACTGCTGCCCTGTGTGGGGCATCACCACCCTCACCCTCCCAGCATCGCTGTTAACTGCTCCGGTGGCTCCTTCAGCGTGTCTCTTTAAGCTCTGGGATGCAAATATGCTGAATATGAAATGTCACAGTTGTAATAACAGTTATTTAACCTTTCTCGGTCCTGTGACTAACGCTTCTGCCGCTCGTGTTTGGGAACGGGCGATAGCACTGCTCCTTTCTGCTCTTGTTCATCCACAAGCATCGGGGAAAGATGTTTTGATGGTTTTTCTCCTGTTTGTTTGCGTCCTTTCTCAGCGCTCTACAATTTCTCGTTGCTGATTTATATTCAGAGTTATAAATATTTCCTTTCTTCTTTTTGTTGAGCATGTTTTTATTTATATAGCTGTTTACATATTAGCCAGGCGGGTTTTAAACTGATGCAAACTCTCGTCTCGGTTATGAATTTTGGGGTAAAACACTCTTAAATCATTTTCTATTCACAGTCATGCCTTTATGCTTAAATCCATTCTCCTAACTGATTTGGCTTATAATTGTTCTCTGCTCTAGGAACTGACCTTTCAAAGCACCAGGAATATATGGTTGTGCCTTGGACTTGCCTCTATTTGCCCATCAACAGCGTAATCAAGTCATGATTGCTTGGACTTGAGCAGCAACTAGTTTTTAATTCTGTGATCCATTCCCCTTCAGCTGTCAACACAGAGTCTAAAATAGCACTCCCCTGTGCTAGATGCCACGCTTCAGAGCTATGAAATTATCATTTATAGGTTTTTAGAAATTCAGAGGACGTTTTAATACTGGCGGAGTGAAACCTCCAGCTTCCCATCATAATGCAGCTTTCTCTCCTACTTATTATAAATAGGAGCTTAAGCAGCCTCTGGGATGGGCTGGCCCTGGTACTGCTCTGGGTCGGAAGCAGGCACTGGAGCACCCGGTGTCTGTAGATCACCTGTCTGGATTGCTGGCAGTTTGTTTAACAGGATGTTTTCACACTCCTGACCCTTGCTTTTCCCACCTGGTCCCTTCTGGGCAGGTTTCGTCATGGATTTTCAGTGTCCTGTACAGGTCTCTCTGTAGGGCTCAGCAATGCCACGTGGGTCAGACTTCCTCCAACAGTCCAGATCCTTTGGTTTGTTACCCCAGCTCGCGGCTGGGATGCGCAGGCAGCTGAGGGGCTGCCTCTTGCTTTCTGGGCAAGTTTTGTTCTCACCATCTTGATGTTGTGCTGGAGGAGGTTTCGGTTGTTCCCTGGCTCCTTTTGCTGCTGGTTTAGTGCCTCCGTGTTGCTGACTGCTGCGGGCTGGAGGTGGTCACTGCTCCTTCTCGGGGAGGATTCAGGAGCTGCCGCTCCTTGCAGCTGTGTGTGAGTCCCCACGGAAGGTTTGATGCAAGGCAGGGTGTGGTGCTGGAGAGGCCGCGATGGCCAAAGAGGGGCTGTGTCAATGGGAAGCTCTGGTTATTCCCCTGCCTGCAGAAAGGACACCTTGAGATGTGATGCAGAAATGAGTTATAGACAATGCAAATGATGCTTTTTGGAGGAGCCTGGCAAGCGGTGTGGGTCTTCATTTAGTCCTACCTCCCAAATCCATCAGGTTATTCAGTGACCAGAGTGCGATGAAGCCAGCAGCGAAGACCAAAAAGCTGTTGTAGTGGAAGAGTGAAGAAGAGAGAAAAAGACATAATTTGATGCACAGAAGTTGTGTTCAAGTAAGAGAAACAGAAAAGGGCATGAATTTCGACAAGTTAAACGAAGAACCATTACAAGGCAGGCAGAAATGATCACGAAGGACAACTTGCTGAAGGCATAAAAAGCAATAATGAAGTCTTTCCAACATGTGGCAGCTGTGGCTTGGGAAGTGATGGCTCTCTGTGGGAAAACGTGGAATTCTTCCCCTGGTAGTCGTTGCCAGACCTCTCCACAGTCAGGAAAAGTGTGATTTGCGAAGGTTATCGGATGGAGTGGGTCCATGCTGCTGTCCCTCTGGTGACATTGCTGTGCCACCAGCCAGACATGTGGAACTGCAGGGTTTCACAGCATGGGGATGTTGGTGGCTGGGTGCACCGGCTCAGCAGTGGTGGGGGGTGCTGGCAGGAACCCCAGTGCTCTGCCCCAAACCCTCTCAAACCCGTCAGAGGTGCACAGGGCTGGGGGAGGACAGGGTAACGCAGCACAGACTGCAGCAGGGACTGCACGGCAGCCTGGCTGGGGGGGAAAGTGGCCTTTGCTGCGCATAAGGATGTGTGCGGGGAGGAGACCGCTCACCTGGGAAAACGTGGCGAGACCCCTGCAGAGAACTTTTGGATGCACCAGTTCTCAGCAGCAATGGGAAAGGGAAGGACTGGGATCAACACAAGCCCTCCTTTCCCAAACGGGCACAGAACTCCTGCGCAGAACAGACCCCTTTCCCTGTGTTCTGTTAGTAAAAATTGTTGTGATCCAGGAATCTCCCAGGGCTGGGCTGGCTGCCCCTGCTACCAACAGCTGAAGACAAGGCTGGAAGGCCAACCCTTCCCAGAAGCTCATCAGTTAACCCAAGTGAATCTAAAATGTTTCTTAAAGGAGTGAGAGCTGAATCCTGCCCTGACTGCGTCTGTGCCGAGGGAGGTCCTGGTGCCTCGCGCATGGGATTCTCAGCTGGGGCCAGGGATCTCTTACCTTCAATGCCTGCGAGCAGGCAGACAAAGGGAAGTTGTTCTTTTTTTAATTGCTCAAATTGTATTAATTTAAATGGATAAACTCAATCAGTGAAGCTCATTAATTACTAGCACATGGCTTATTTACGCTGAATCTGGCTGCTCCAGCCCTCATTTCACTATCATAGGAATGTCAATTACCTTTTAAAATACAAATCAATGTTTATTCAGTGGTAAAGATGAAACATGAAACCCTTTCCTTGGCCAGCCTGATGAGTGCTCTGCTCCCCAGCCTGATCCAAAGCTCCAGCACTGCTGCCCAAGTGGCGGAGGGGATGGCAGCGCCTTGGCCTCCCTGCAGGGAAGGGGCCACCCTGGACCCCACACCGGCAGCAGCCCCTCTGCCTTCCTACCCTATTCCAGCTAGGAAAGCCCAGCATCTTCCCAGGAGTGTTTGAAGTTCCTTGCCGTGAGCTTCATTGATGCAAAAGGATGGAGGAAGGAAGGAAACCCAGGAGGGCACCGGGGGAGACCCTGGAAGGCGGCTGCAGTGTGTTACCTGATTACTTCTATAATGAGAAAAACAAAGCTAAACCCTTGAAGCAGAGTGCTGGAAATTACCCATCATTTTCAAACTTTTTTTCCTCCTCTATTATTCAGAATTGTTTTGCTTTTCTGCACTGCCTTGTGTAGGTTGCAGCAACCCCACAGATTCCAGAATGGGAGATGATGAGTCACTGTCAAAATGTAGATTATTTTTTTTTCCCCTTTAGCAATGCTGAGGGAGTGAAGTCCCAGTGACACACGTCGTTCGCTGGCACCTCGCAGGCTAAATCCGGCAGAAGCTCCGAGCCCACCCCTGGGTGCGAGCGCCTGGGCTGTGCCCACGGCTGCCCCGATGGGTCCCCCCGGGGATGCCTGGCAGCGCGGAGCTGGGCGCTGCTCCCCAAACCCTGCCAAGCTGTTGGGAACGCATGGGGGAGCTCAGTTCTTGCATTGCCGTGTGTGTGTTGGCGCTGGCCTCAGCGTCCAGCGGCACCGTCACGGCAGAGCCCACCTCTGCCACCTCCTCGCTGTCGTGTTTGCTTCAGCTGCCTTGGGTTTTTTCCACTGGTTTGTTTTGGTTTGGTTTTGTGTTTTTTTTTTTTTTTTTTTTTTTTTTTTTTTTTTTACAACAGGAAAAAAATCCTTCAGAAAAGGCATCTCTGTGTAGGTGACTCTGCTCAGCCACCAACCACCACCGCAGTGAGGGGGAGAGGGTGTGAAGTAGGGATGGAGCTGGATTCCGCGTGTACCCGGATGGGAAGCTAGTGTGGGGCTGCTGGAGCGCTGGGGATGTGCTGGGGGGGGATCTTGGTCTGAGGCTGCTGGAATGATGGGGATGTGCTGAGGGGAGATCTCTGGCCGGCTCTGGAGAGTCCAGCTTCCGTCCCAAGGAGGAGAGAGCTGCTGGCTGCAGAGTAACGCAGAGCAGGAGGCTTTTTTGTACCAACACACGGGTTTTGCCTCGATTTAGCTGTTCTCCAGTTGAGTTTAAGCAAACAAATGGGTGTGTAAAGCAGTCGCAGCCCCATGGGCTGAGAGGTCACAAACCTGAACTGATAGTGAGGCGCGGTGCTCACCTGACTCCCTGCGGTTTCCCAGGCTTTGGGAGGAGAGCAGACCCCTTCCCAAGGCAGCTGTGCTGGGCAGCATCCTTGGCTCGAGCAGCAATTCCAGCTGGGTCGCTCTGAGCTGTGGGTCTAGGGTGTCCAGAGACGTCCTTCCCACCCTTCCTGGGTGCTTTTCCAAGCTGCTTGTGTTGTCTTTGAAACAGGCTGTACTGAAGGCTTTGCCGTGTGGGAGGTGAAGAAGATGCCGGGGAGTGGATGGAACCCCCCAGCCATTCCTGAGTATGTGGGACAGCTGCTCCTGTGGTGGCTGCTGGTCTCTGGGTGATGGAGACCTGAAACTCCAGAGCTTTGCAATCTCACACTGGGGACCTTATGCAAAGAGCCTCAGGATCCCTCGCGCAGTGTGAAGCTGGGGAAGGAGTAAGGATGGATTTGTTTCTGTCTCTCCAAGCATCTGGGAAGTGGGTGGGAAGTAAAAAAAGATGAGCCCTGAAGTTTTAATTCCTTGGAGATATTTAGGTATCTTGCTCTTGTTACTCAAGGGAGCGCGCAGAGCCTGAGGATGTGCTGCAGACTTGTACCCCAGCACTTGCCAGCTTGGCTTGGACTTCTGATTCTTCACCAAATGTGAATTTTCAAAGAATTTAAACCATGACCCCACCACCTCCTCCAAATGGATTTGGTGAGACAAGGGGTCTTTAGGAAGGCTGTTACTGTAAACCACAAATTAGGAGATAATGCACTTCAATTCAGTGGGAGATGGGGAGAGCCAAGGGCTGAAATGTGGCCTTGCCTTGGGACTTCTGAGCCAGCCAGCATGAGGGGAGAGAGGAATTTCCTTCTCATTTAAGGACAGCATTAGCTCATCTTCCCCAGCCTGAGCCTTAGTTTGTGCACTGAGCATTAACAACCAGAATAGTCCCTGGAAAAGTGTTCCACTGGGTGAAAGTAATGAGGTTTTAGAACCAGAACTAGAGCTCTTTAGTCTTTTGGCACCTTGGGTTGGGATCAATATTCTTAACTGTGTTTCCACCATCAGGAGCATCGCGCTTCCCTCGCCCCTTCCCCACCCCCTGGCCTTCCCAGGGGAAAAGGGCTTTGAGAGGAAAAAGACCTGAGATCAAATCAATTAATTGCCTTTGCATTCTCCAATAAGTGCAGAGCAGAGAGTGCGTACATCAAAATAGGAAAGAATGAAAGCAGCAGCGACGAAACCCTGCTGAAACGAGACATTTCCCTGTGTGAGGCAGCCCTGGTCTGGGGGAGAAGGGTGACTCGCGGGAGGCTGGTGGTGGTCACGTTATTTAACGACAGCTTGAAGATGCTGTGATCTGCTGGGCATGAGAGGGAACGAAGAATCACATGGAGTGCAGGGTGAAAACCAGCCTCACTGGAGGGGAAGGGAAAGGATGCCTTTGCAGAAACAGTGAATAAAAAATCTGCTAGGAGTTCAACTCTTCCAAATTAAATCCAGTGTTAGCTAAAACTGCAGCAAGCCCGGAGCCCCGGGCAGGGACACCCTGCAGGCACCACACAGCTGACACTCCCATTGCCAGGACAGTGCTTACACAGGGAAAAGGCCCTGGAAGATTTGCCAACTGGAGAGGCCCTCCCTGTGGTGCTTGGGGTGGTTCCAGGCTGGTCGCTTGCCAGAGGGTGGCTCCTGGATTACTGAGAGCTTGAGCCGAAGCTGGCAGAGACTGGTGCAGAATGGGGAGCGATGCTGCTCTGCTGCGGGCCGAAGGCTTGATGTCAGCTCTGAAGGAGGAGGGTGGAGCAGGCAGCGCTGAGGATGCTCACACTGACCCTGCCACAGTGCCCCTGGCAACCCCAGGGCAGGGAGAAGGGAGGCTACCCGCAGGGCTCAGATGGCTCACTGAGCCCTGGCCCTGAGGTTCGAGTGTCTGGTACTGGGGGATGTTGTCACAGCTCTGCGTGTAGCTGCCCACCCCAGCAGGTCCATCGTGGCCCAGCACCAAGAGTGGGGATGCTTGTCCTCCACCTTGGCTCCGGGATGGGCTCCTTGGCTGCTCTCCCAACTCACTGGCTGCTCCTCCAGGCCGTTTGGAAGTGCCTGGGCTGCAGGAGGGGCCGGGAGCTGCTCAATGCTCAGCTCTGTGGCAGAGGTTTTAATCCAGCCTGGGCAGTGCCACGCTGCCACAGTGGAGCATTTGAAGGACATGCTTATCCTGGCCAGCCACAAGTGCCTCATCCGTGGCCAGCATGGCTCATCCCTGGTGCTCTGCTTTCCCCTCTGCTCGCTCAGGCTCGTGCCAGCTGATGTTACTGCTCTGTTGGCTGCCTTATCGGAGTTCAGTGTATCAGCCTGTGGGGCTGTGCCTCCCTCCTTGGGCACAGCAGCGGCATTTCTCACTGCCGGGGGTATTGCATGCCTGGCTGCTGCCCCACAGCTCCCTGAGGCTGGCAGCAGCATCAGCTGCAGGAGAGCGCCGGGATGGCAGCAGGTTGTGCTCCAGGGAAGAGAGGAGGAAAGCGAAACAGGAGGGACTTGTAACGTGACAAAGGATTATCTTGCAGGTGTTGTGGCTGGCACTCATCCAGCTGCCTCAAACCCTTGTTTCCGTGGCTCCTTGCTGGAGCCTGTTGGCTGGGCACCGTCCCTGCCTGTTTGTGCATCTGGGGGACCCCGACACGTGTGCTCGTGTGGGGAGGCTGAGCTCACTGGGTGCCGTGCATACTGGGTGCACCCCACGCGTTCTTGAGCAGGACCCTGCTGCAGGAGGGCATGCGCAGCTCTGCCTCCTCAGTACAGGGAAAGGCAAAGGGAAAAGCTGTCCCATGCCAGGGTGGGCAGGGGGAGGCAGTGCCAGCTGGCTGGGGCTCCCCAGCACAGCCCCGCTGCTGTGAGCAGAGCTGCCTGCTGATGCACCGGGCTCTGGGCAGGGAAGTGCAGCGATAAGCTAAGTTGGCTAATCAGGATTCACACTAATAGGGAGAGAAAATTACCCAGATCTACCACAGAGAGAGCTGAGCAGGGAATGAATAACCGCAGCGGCGCGCTGCCTTTGCTGGCGTTCTCCTGGCCAGCAGATGAATTAAACCCGAGGTGATGTGAGTCATGCACGCAGCGTGGAGTCACGTCACGGGCATGGGCAACAGCTGGGGAAATCACTCACGAGCAGCCTGGCACGCTCCAGCTCTGCCCTTGCTCCTGCGAAGGGAGAGGAGCCCAAGCACTGGCGCTGAAGGCAGTGGTGGTTGTAGGGGGCATCTGCAGCCCCTGACCAGCACGTCTGTACGACACAGGCTGCTCTGGAAGCCATCATAGGGTCACAGCGGGGTGATGGCAAGAGGCACGGTGCCATCCAGGCGAGGTGTTAGCGGGGCCTGAGGCTGTGAGTGCCTGGAGCAAGTGGCTGAGCCTGTACCTGGGCCAGGACAACATCCCGCTGCGTCCCGCACTGGCCAGTCCTTCCCAGCTGATTTCTGTGTGCAGCCAAGCCCAGCACCAGGCAGGGCTCCAGCCTCAGGAGCATCGTGTGCCTGAGCTCACAGTGTCGGCTCTGGCAGGGGGTCAGGAATGGCTCAGAGCAGGTGATCCAGCATCACCTCTGCCTCAAGTCTTTGCTGAGAAAACGTGGGCAGGGGAAGGAGGCTCCAGAGATTAAGGACTCAGACCAAACCTGCTTCCTTTATGTCTGTGATGTTATAACGCTGCCTTGACCAGGGCCCAGCTGTAAAGACAGGAGAGGGAAGCCCGGAGTTGCATCTGCTGTCACCAGGGATCTGGTGGTCAGGATGTGTGGGGGCCAAGCCCCCAGCCAGAGCCCAGAGATGCCACCGTCCTTTCACGGAGCCCTTTTCAGCCACAGGTCCCCGGGGAAGGGCTCAGGGAGCACTTTGGGCATCAGAGGGGGCTTTTTGTGTTTTAAACC
Source organism: Neomorphus geoffroyi (assembly GCA_033558235.1). NCBI lineage: Eukaryota > Metazoa > Chordata > Aves > Cuculiformes > Neomorphidae > Neomorphus > Neomorphus geoffroyi. The sequence continues at coordinate 3,355,621 of JAUMJM010000038.1, forward strand.
TTCTTGTATTTGTTTGGAGGCTGGGAAATTGTGTCAGGTGACTCAATGGTCACCATGGCAACGAGCATCGCTTAATGAACAGAGGGAGCAAAGAAGCCAAAATAAATGTCAGTGTGAAACAGATGCAGTGGAGCCGAGCAGGCAGTGGGGCTGCCCCTTCCCCACGTCAGGGGGCTGCCCTGCTGTCCCCTGCCGGACTGGGACTCCCTTTGCCCTGTGAGGAGCAGATTTTGCTAAGCCACCTGCAGGGTGAGGGGCCGGTGGGCAAGCAGCATGGTGAGATCTGGCTCAGAATGCGCAGCCTCCAGCCCCACTAGGGCTCGTGGGGTTTGTCCTGGTGTCCCTGGTACCGGGCAGCTGCAGCCCTGCTGCTGCAGGGACACAGTGCTCCGCACACGGTGCAGTGTTGGAGCAGCCTGCAAATATGAGCTATGCTGCCGTGCTTTCCCCTCCTGCCGCTCGGCCGGGGCTGCTCAGCGCTTCCAGCCACAGCAGGAGGGAGTTGGTGCTGGGTCTGGCAGCGGTGCTGAGCAAAGGCTATACCTCTGCCCAGAGAAGGGGCTGAGGGAAGCAGGGGGGTCACAGATCCAGGTGGGGCTGAGAGGGTGCAGTGGAGCTGCAGAGGGACGGACGGACGGACGGACGGACGGACAAGCACCACAGCCCAGGAGAGCCACATGTCAGAGGTGTGTTTGCATCCGAAGAGGGCATCCCATGCACTTGCAGGTGCCTGGTGCTCCAAGGGTTGTCCTTGTTCCTCATGGTCATGGATTTACCTTTACATCACGTGCGCCAGAATCCATGCCCGCAGGGATCCTGGCTTATCCAGCTGCTGCTCATGGCAGGGGGCGCTGGGGTCTAGGGGGGCTCAGCAGCACAGGGAGCCTCGACAAACCTCCGAGGGCTGGAGCCCAAGGGCACTGGTATTCTCCCTTGCATGCAGCGCTGATGGGCTGACAGGGTCTCTGAACTCCCTTCCCACTTTCCCACCAAGGGAAAATTTCCTCTTGCTAATCAGATAGCGAACACTGGCCCCATAGCCCTGCCTGGAAGGTGGAGGGAGGTGTTTCTTGCACTGCCTGGGAGTCAGTGCCACGGGAGAAGCTCTCTCAAGCTCCTGTGTGCTGCAACAGGTGTCCTGGCTGACAGCAACTTTGCAGCCACTAAAAGTCTGAGAGGGTGGGTCTGTCTCACCAGAGCAGATCGGGGCTTTGGGGCTCTGAGGCAGACGTTTGGAGACCAGCTGGAAACAGAAGCCTCAGCTCTGCCCCAAGAGTGACAGCCTGGCACTGGGTGAGGCTGGAGACGTGTCCAGGTCAACCCAGTGTGTCCAGGTGACTTGGCACATCCTTCTGGGTCTATTGGAGTATAGGGGTGTTTTAGGGTGCTACAGGTTGGCATGGTCCCACACTGGCAGTGCATGCCCAATGGCTGGAGAGCAAAAGTACAAATGTGGGGGTAATTCTAGGGTGCATGAGGCAGAGCCCTGCTGGCAGGTACAGGGAGAAGGTCAGAGAAGGAGGGTGGAAACCCAAAAGCTGAGAGGAGGAGGATGGGGGCTGTGCCACGAAGCTGCCATCCTCCCGGTGCCTCACCAGCCGCACTCGTGGTGCCCATTCTGAGCTTTCCCTTCACCCACAGTTCCCAAAGCAACAGGAGCAGGCGGTTCTCCCTCGGATGCCGTGTCTCCCATTTGGATGACAGCTTGCCACCTCCAGAGCTTCATCTGCAGTTTTAATTGATGCCTGTCACGACGCTCAGCTCCCCCGAGCCCGTAGCTGGAGCATAAACTGGCAGCATGCTGCTGCACGGGACGCCATGCAGGTTGGCTTCTCTTGCCTGGAGCCCTGTCCCATGGCAGCATGTCCTTTCTGGTCCCATGGGAGAGGGGACAGAGCCAGCATGACCTGACCACGTGCTCCAGTACTGGTGTCATGAGGGGCTGCCCTTTCTGTAGGGAAATGCAGAAATTCCTTACCCTGCCCCTTGTGGCTGCAGAAAAGCCGCACTCTGTGCCTCAGTTTCCTTATTTATAACATCCAAGACAACACAGGTTGCCCAAAGAAGCCATGGCTGCCCCATCCCTGGGGGTGTTCAAGGCCAGGTTGGATGGGGCTTTCAGCCCCCTGATCCAGTGGGAGGTGTCCCTGTCCCTGGCAGGGGGGTTGGAACTGGATGGGCTTTGAGGTCCCTTCCAACCCAAACCGTTCTGTGATTCTATTTGTCAGCACTGCAGAGGAAGCATCGCGCATACTCTTGCGTTACCACTTGCTGCTTGCTTGGGCGAAGCTGGCTCTGTGAATCCTGGAGGCAGAAGTGGCTGCTGCCACCCCAGGCCCTGGAGAAGCTGTGTTCCCATCCAGCACCGTGGCATGAGCCGAGCTCTGAGCCGTTCCCAGCAGACAATGAGTGTGGTGCGCGGTGTCTTGGCAGGCTGCCATGAGGAGCAGGCTCGCAGCATCTGCAGGAGGTGACGGGCTGCATCCATCACAACAAATCCATAAATGCAACTGGGCATAGACAGGGGGTTTTATTATATTTTGTAGTCTCTTTAATTTCTCTCTGCCTGTACGTCGGTAGCACATGGACCAAGGTGCTGGGGCTGGTGGATAGATGAGCAGAAGAGGTGAGAGCCTGTTCGCAGCGAGTCCCTTCCCCAGGCTGTCCCACAAATGTTCCCCACCGTGGGACACGGCTGTGCTGCCCCATATCTTGCAGCCTGTAAACGAGTCCCCAGGACATCACCTGCCCAAGCCTGCGCTGTCCTTGGCTTTTTCCACTCACGGCACAATTGCACGGCCTTGGCACAGGAGAGCACTGAGTCCAAAAGTGCAGAGAGGAAGAAGCCAAAGCAAATAGGCAGGCAATGAAAAGTGAAATGCATTTGTTTTGCTTCAGAGGCAGGAGGGGGAAAAAAAGCCACAGAAAAAGCCTTTTTTTCCCCAAATGCTAAGTGGGAGGCCAGCAGATGCCAGAGCATCTGCTTCCTTCCTCAGCCCTCCAGGCAGCATTGCCAGTGCCCACCACAGTGGGGCTGCTCTCGCCCCCATTCCCCACTTGTGCTGGGGGCACCCATGAGCAGAAGGGGGACAGTGACACACGGGGCGGGTGGCACTTAGTCATGGTTGTGCATAGTTGTGCACACGTGTGCCAGGGGAACACGTGAGTGCGGGCTGGAAATGGGATCCAGACAGATCATCTCAGCAGCTCTCTGCCTCCTCTGCCCCAGCTGCTGTGCTCCGGGCACGGGGCAGGAAAGGGTACGCAGGCCAGAAGCTCTTTGTAGTCATTCAAGTGAACTCGTCTGTGCTTCCAAAAAAATCTCATCTTGGAAGTTAAACTGCAGTCCAGGTGTCCCTTTAGCAACTGTGCAGCAACCTGTGCCCTGCGTTTGTGCCTCAGTGGTAAATCAGAACCGCTCTTTGTGCACCAGGGGCCGGGACAGAGCAGCCAAACTGGGAGAACTGGGCTGGTGTTCTGGTGCTGTGCAGACCCGGAGCTCTGCTCAAGCAGCCACTCTGACTCCAGTGCTGTTGTCAGTCCATCAGGAACTGGACATGAAAGCAGCTGACCCCAACATCCCAGAGCGAGCCCTGGGCTGCAGCCGGGGAGGCTTTCCCTAGTGCATCCCAATAAGGTGGTGCTGGGCCTTGCAGGCCAGGAGGGTTCATTTACAGCTGCATCGATTCTCTGTCAAAACCGATGAGTGGTTTGCTTGGGTGGGTGCTGGGAGCCAGCAAGCACCTCCTCTGCTTTGCTTCTCCCTCACTGGAGAAAACTGGGGCCAGGCAAGCCTTGCCGTGTCCACGGGTGCACCCAAGGAGGGGGGCAAAGCTCAGCTGCAGCCGGGCAGAGGCAGTGCCATGCTGAGCATCGCCGAGCACCTGGCAGGTCCTCGCAGCACCATGCAGCCGGAGAGGCACTGCTGTGGGGCTGCGAGGGCAGCATGTGCATCTCCCCCCAGCTCAACAGTGATTCTAATGCCAGGGCTTAGTTTGAGATGTAGATGTGCAGCCCCGCCAGCGGGGACAAGCAGTGCTTGGAGGATGCAGGAGCAGCTGAGGACCAAAGCATCCCTGGGGACCAAGGGCAGTGTTTGGGGTCGCTGTCAGCCCCAAGGCAAGCAGTGCCCAGGTAGCTCAGCGGCTGCTGCTGTGCTGGCCCCATACAGGATGTCTGGCAGCACTCCTGCCAGTGCAGAGGGGTCTGAAGGTTTCCTGGCTTCTCTCTCCCCAGGAACCTTCCGAGGAGTGTGCAAGAAAATTGACCACTTCCCCGAGGATGCGGATTACGAACAAGACACGGCTGAGTATCTCCTCCGTGAGTCTGCTTTCCTCTGCATGTTGAGGCTGTGCATGCTTCTCGGGGACCCCTCATCCCACACTGTGCTGACACCCTCTTCTCCATTCCTGGAGCTTCACCCAGCAGATCCCTTCACCACTGGCACGAGGCTGATGGGCCCAAACACCCCAGGCTCTCTGTGCCACAGCAGTGACACTCTGGGTTCCCTAAGCATGGCCACACTGTCCCCATGTCCAGTCCTAAGCTTGTCAGGGCACGAGGGCCACTGGGGACCAGGACCAACGTGTTTCTGCTGGTCTCCCTTTTCCCCAAGTCTGTGCACTCAGGCTGGATTTGCCAGGAGAGCATGATGAGTGTGTTTGCCTTGCACTCTGCCAGCAGCAGCCAAGCGCGGGGAGATGGAGCGACAACAGAGCTGATGGCTCTCCTCTCCTGGCCTGGGGGCTGGCAGAGACCCAGAGGGTTTTTGCATTGCGGCTGTGGCGCTGGGGTGCAGCTGACCCTGCAGAGGAAAGGCATCGATCCCAACACTGGGAGGATGCGCAGGAGCAAGCACTGGGGCACCCAGGCACAGGCTGACAGACGCCAGACCCAAGCCATGCTCTCCCTGACACGCACAGCTGTGTGGGTGTGCACTGCCTGACGCATTGGTGAACATGCACGGGTGTGACCGCCTGTGTTGCCTGTACGGCAAAAGGTCCATTTGAACACCCGAATTTCACAGTATCACAGTATCACAGTATCATAAGGTTGGAAAAGACCTTTGAGATCATTGAGTCCAACCTATGACCCAACACCTACACCTACTCCTACTCCTACTTGTCAACTACACCAACTAAGAACACGAGGCAGCAGGGGCTTGTGGCAGCCTCGGAGGCACTGGCATCACTGGACTCTGAGATCTTGGGACTGGGAGGAATCCCTGAGGGCAAAGTGCCACCCAGCACCCATCCTGCTCAGCCCCAGCACCTGGAGCAGAGCAGCAGCCCAGGCCTGATGCAGCTGCAGCTCATCCAGGTGTTGCTCCAGACTCCCCATTTTCCAGCTCTGCAGGGAGCCATCAGTTCTGCTCACCCATCTAAGAGGGGAATGTGTCTAATGGAATAGGTTTGCAATTTTAGTAGATTAGCATTTAAGTTCTTCTCCCACCCCCTCCCGCATTTAAAATAAAAAGTCTATTTTAAAGACCCCGGAATGGCATTTTAATGGGGCTTCTCTGCATCTCTGTTCTTTTAATAAAGGCCCTAATAGAGGGATGAGAGCCCAAACCAAGGCACAGTGTATTTTCGGTAGAGCAGGTAGTGATTTGCTGCATTAATTACTCTTCACTGTCATTTTGGAAGCTGAACTTCTGATAGGCCAAGTAGAAAAGACCCTTCTTTGTGTAGCTCTCAGTCAGTGACTCCTGAGCGTGCAGAGATGGGCCCTGCCAGAACTCATCCCCTCGGGAAAGGAGCCCCGCGCTGGGGTCACAGCACGCCACATGGTCTATTGGGGTCTTGGGCTTCTTGTTCATTTTGGTAGGGCTGCTCCCCTGCATCAGAAAATGACTTTTTGTTGAACTTCAGGTATGTGAATTTGCAACTTTGTGCCTTTCAAAGCAGGCAGGATAGTCTGGGGACACAAGGGACAGGTTCCTGACCCTTGTGGTTGGCAGTGCTGCTCCTTTCCTTGCCAGGCTAGTGGGATCTGGGGGTTCTGCAGTCCCTGGGCTCACATCCATAGCCTAAACCTGTGGGCGGTGTGTTTGGCAAGGGGAAGGTACATCGCTGGTGCTGACTGTGTGACGAGACTGGGAGAAATAATTCCTTGAAATAGCCTTGGAGGAAAAAAAGTGAATTCAGGGTTTAAGCTGGTTTTGTGATGGGAGGCCTGAATCGCAGGGTTTGCGGGGCTGGTGCTGGGCTCCAGAGCAGGTCGGGGAGAAGCAGAGGATGCACAGAGGGGGCTGGTGCTGGGTCTCCCCTGTGCCATATTGGCAGCAACTCAACGTGGCTTTGCATCAGAACTTCCTGGGCACTGGCACGGGAGATGCCGGCAGCCCCCGCTGCAGGAGCAATGCTGGGAGCCAACCCTGTCCCACTCCCTGTCCCACAGGTGCGGTGAGAGCATCCAGCATATTCCCCATCCTCAGCGTGGGCCTGCTCTTCTTCGGGGGCCTGTGTGTGGCAGCCAGTGAGTTCTACAAGAGTAAACACAACGTCATCCTCAGCGCTGGCATCTTCTTCGTCTCGGCAGGTAGGAGCTGCCTGGAGGGTTGGGAGCAGGTGTGGAAGCGTGGGAGGACATGGGAGGAGCTGGAGATGGTTTGGGGATCCTCCTGGGCTGTTGGCACAGAGGGATTCTGGAGTTTGTGAGCTGTCCCCGTGGAAATATCCTCATTGCAGGGGGAAAACAGCAAAGTTTTCTGGCAAATGGTCACTGTGCTAGATAACACGTTAAGTGTCCACCCTGCTGTGCCCTGACCAGTCTCCACGTGGGTGCTTGCAGCCCAGGAGGGGCTTCCAGATTGCAGCCATCCCACAGGGGGAGCACGCGGCCCCAGGGCAGGTTTGGGGTCTCTGCCCTCCGTCACCACCACACGGTTGGGTTGTGGGACCAGGCAAGGGCAGGTGCTGTGCTGGTACAGTCTTCCAAAGCAAATCAGTCTCTCTTGAGATGTCGTTCCTTCTGGATTATTCATTCCCCTGTGCACTGTTCCCCAACGCTTGCACTGATTATCTTATGACAATGTCTTTGTCTCAAGGAACTGCTCTATTTTGTGTTTTTCTTCTCCCCACAAAGAGACAAATTGCTCTCCCTCCTTCGGCTGGCAGGAGCTGCTGATGCAGATGAGAAAACAACAGAAAGAACATAATCGATTCATTAAGTAAATCCAGGAATCCATCAGCTGCTCCCCAGTGCTGCGGCACAGCCCCGTGGCCCTGCTGGCCATGCAAAAACTGCCCAGATCCCAAATAAAGCCTCTGGGCTCCACCAGAAGTGAAAAGAGATGGAGCCATTCCCACCTCCCTGCGCTCCCAGGGCCACGGCGGGCCAGAGTTTGGGCTGGAGGGATTCCCTCCGTGCTCCCCGTGTTGGCTCTACCCCAGCCACAGCCCCAGTGCCCAGCACCGGCCGAGCTCCTGTCGCCCATCGCTGAGCGAGCAACTCTGCAAAGCAAAACCAGCTCTGGAAATGTCCCTAAATGAAATAGCAGTGGTTCCTCCTGCTGAATCCGCGTACATGCGGGGTGCCTGTGGGTACAGACATGTGCTGGGGGTGGCAGCACAGGGCTGTGAGGGGTTTTGGCCCCCATGTGCTGTTGGGTGGGTTGGTGCCCCGTAGGGATGTGGCCCTGGACCTGGCACCCTCTCCACCTGCCCCATAGGTCGTGGGGGCAGGAAAAGGGCCTGGGCCATCCAGCCTGCACTGCTCCGCAGCCAGGAGGGGATTGGGGCACTGGTATCCCCTGTCCTTCTCCAGCTGCTCAAGTGAGCGCCTTTCCCTCCTGTCCTCCCCCAAAGGTCTCAGCAACATCATCGGGATTATCGTCTACATCTCGGCCAACACGGGGGACCCGGGGCAGAGCGACTCCAAGAAGAGTTACTCCTACGGCTGGTCCTTCTATTTCGGAGCCCTGTCCTTCATCATCGCCGAGATGGTGGGGGTGATCGCTGTGCACATGTACATCGAGAAGCACCGCCAGATCCGCGCCAAGTCCCACTCGGAGCTGCTGAAGAAGTCAACCTTCACCCGCCTCCCCCCCTACAGGTACCGCTTCCGCCGGCGGTCCAGCTCCCGCTCCACCGAGCCCCGGTCCCGGGACATGTCGCCCATCAGCAAGGGGTTCAGCACCATCCCCTCCACCGACATCTCCATGTTCACCCTCTCCAGGGATCCCTCTAAGGTCACCATGGGGACGCTGCTCAACTCGGAGCGGGACCACGGTTTTTTACAGGTCCATAACTCCATCCCCAAAGAGTTCAAGGAGTCTTTGCACAACAACCCGGCCAACAGACGAACCACGCCGGTCTGAGGCGGGCAGGGGCGTTCTGTCAGGCTGCATGGCATCATCCTCACAACGGTGTAACCCGTGAAATCCTGGTTTTAAGGACAAACCCAGATGGCTCCCCGTGCCCCTACCCACGGGGCTGGTTTTTCACTCCCAAAATGCCACTGGCCGGGCCAGGCTGCTGTGCCCACGGTGGGACTGGGACTCCCGCGCCCTTCCCTCCCCAGTGGGGAGAGGATGAGGCTGCGCTGTGACCCTGGCCGCGGTGCCCCCGCAGACTGAGCGGGGCCTCCATCCCCACCTGGGACAGTGGCTTCCAGGGGTCTCCATCGTTAATGTTGCTCATAACCGCAGTGTTGCCGTAGCTGTATGTCCCATGGAAATGCTGGCGATAGCCCTGTCTGTGAGAATCCTTAATCTGGTAGTTACATTTAAGCGAAATCGCCTGGAAGTCTGGAGTTTGAAGCACGGGGTCAGTGCCATAGCGAGTGCTGGTGTTACGAACGCCTTTCCCTGTTGCGATAGACGGAGTGCTCAGGCTGGGTTTCTCTGTGGCGTTTCGTGCATGCATTAAATAGCTTGGAATTCAATTTTGTCATGTCGGGTTGGAAGAAACATCCTTTTGCAATTTTCTGTGGTCTTGAAAGGGCTTCTTTCTTTCCTTTCTTCCTTTCCTTTTTCTTCCTTTGGTGCATTCAGGCCATGAAAGGACTCAGGAGCAGAATTCCTCCAGTGACTGGTAGCAATTAGCCAGCATTTAATTAACCTCTAATGTTGCAAGAAAATGAATTAATTCCCTAAAATTAATACACACGCAGTCACAAATTACTGTCTGGGCACAACCGACTCTTGGTGTGGTGGTACTGAAGGAGGAGCTGGTGGATGGCTGGGCCGCTGGCTGCGGGCTGCGTGCGCGTAGTGTATGATTCCACAATGGCTGGGAGATCAATGAGAAAAACAACAATAAAATTGTCCAGTTTGGCGAGTTATTTGACTGAAGAGGTCACACTGACCCTGCTGCGGGCAGCTGGAAACCGTGCGCTGTCTCACGGGTGTTTGACGGCAGCCTCGACCTCTGCTGCGGCTGCGAGGGGTGCCCAGGGTTGGGGCTCCCGAGCTGCAGGGGGCCTGGGCGAGCAGCCCCTGCCCTGCTTTCCTGCTCTTTATGGTGCTGTGCTGGTTTGCTTGGGGGGAAATCGGCAGGGCAGTGGCAGCTGGTGGGGTGCACGGGATGTGGGGTGCGTGGGGCACTGCAGGATGGGGTGAGGTGTGTGTAAACCTGCAGCCCCCTGAGCCCAGGCACTGGAGGGCAAGTGCTGTAGGACAGCAGCTCAGAAAACCTCAAAAGAGTGACATCCCCTCTCCGGGGGCAGTCACAGCAAGACCCCTCTCCCAGGGAAATACTGAGTTGGGAGCCAACTGTGAGACCTTCTTGTGGAGCACCTCCTGGGGCTGCGCTCGCTCTGGGCATTTGTCAGCATGAGCCTGTCCCTTCCGAGCTGCTTGGCAGGGCTGTGCCAGCTGCTTGTGACAGCTGGGGGTTGGCACAGGCTGATAGAGAGAAGTTCAGTCTCCAAATGCCCAAGGCATGTGTGTGCAGCCCTGGCGTTGGCTGGAATCGCTGAGCCACCTTCTCTCGCCGGAGCAGAGCTCATCTGAGTTGGTGGTTGCGAAGCAGATGGCCTTACAATGTGACAGGTCACTTAATTGAAATCTCATTTAACCTTCCAACAAAAGTGATGCATTCCCACAGAGGCCCTGAGAGTGGGGTCATTAGGCAGCCCCAGGTAATTTGGGGAGCTCTCATTCACTTGTGCTCTCTGCAGAACGGAAACATCTGGTGCCGGGGTGCATTTCTTTGAGCAGCCTTTCCCTGGGTCTCCTGCCCAAAGCTGAAGCGTGGCCGGTTGCAGGGCACATCCTAATCCTTCCCAGGAATAATATGCAGGTCAGTGTGGGGAGCTTGGCATGGGAGCTGGGCTGGAGCTAAATCCCTTCTGGAGCACCGCAAACACCCTGGCAAGGGCTATCTGCCCCTTGGTGGGTCCCTGCTGCGCAGGGTGCAGACCCTGTGTGCGCAGGTTCTGCATCTCCAGCACTGCTTATTTGCCGTTGCAAAGGGGGGGTTGTGCGAGAAGACCGATTCAGATGCTAATTAGACCTCTTAATTGCCATAGTTGCTGATTACATGTATTAAAAACAGTTGAGAAAGCGTAGCACTCTGATCTAAGGGAAATATTTAAAAACAAAGTAGTGAACGGGCTGGCAGTGTAAAATGCAGAATAAGCTGCGTTTTAATTTCCCTGGGATGTGGCTGCAGGACTCATTCCTGCCCAGCTCCCTCCCACAGCCACTGTCACTGGTGGGCTGCCCTGCAAAACCAGTGTCTGAGCACCTACAGCGTCTGCTTTATTACATATTAACACACCCTCAAGCTGTGACTGTCCTTGATAGAGTTCTGAATCACGGAATGGTTTAGGTTGGAAGTGACCTCAAAGCCCATCCAGTTCCAACCTCCTTGCCATGGGCAGGGACCCCTCCCACTGGATCAGGGTGCTCAAAGCCCCATCCAACCTGGCCTTGAACACCTCCAGGGATGGGGCAGCCACCACTGCTCTGGGCAACCTGGGCCAGGGCCTCCCCACCCTCACAGCAAAACATTTCTCCGTCAGATCTCATCTCAGTCTCCCCTCTTTCAGCTGAAACCCTTTCTCCCTCATCCTATCCCTGCACTCCCTGATCAAGAGCTTTAATCTGAAATTAAATCCTTGTGGATAATTAATCCAGCGGCCTTGCTAGGGAGGTGTGTGCTCAGCCAGAGTCCCCAGCCCTGCAGCTTGCCAGGAGGGGAGTGGTGGGAACCTGTCCTGGGACTGACGGTTCCCAGCCAGGCAAGGGGAAGGAGGGATGCTCAAAGAGGAGACAACCAGGATTGATGCACATGGAGCAGTGCTTTTAGGCAGGTCTTTAGATACTCTGATCATGGAAACATGGGCTGAAAGCCACACCGAGACCTTCAAGCCCCATCGCCTCATGCTGGTGGCGCTGGCCACTGCAGTGCTGATGCTGGGATGGGTTATGGTGACTGAGTCTGGCTGCTCCGACACTGTGCTGAGTAGCCACTGCCCAGAGTGTAACAGCCCTGCCCGGCTGCAGAGGCATTGCCAGCCTCTAGATTTTACACACGTGCACACTTTGTGGCTTAAAGGAAAGATGTATTTTTTTTCAGAATTACATCTCCAGGAAGCGGGCTTTGGCTGAGTCACCGCCTGCTGCAGGTAAGAAACCCCGTTTGTCTTGATCAGGCAAAGCAAAGCACAGGAACAGCATCTTTTCTTAATTAAACCCAAACCCCACAGCAGGAAAGCACCAGCCATGCTGCAGACCCCCTTTCCCAGTGGTGGGCTTTTCCCTGGAGCGTGGTGCCCGGACAGTTTGAGCGCTCCTTGGCAGGATGGGTGGCTGTCCCTGTCACCATCCCTGGGACAGGGCTGGCCATGACATTGGGGTGCACTTGCTGCCAGGAAAATGCCTGATGAGCTGCAGATGAATTAACTCCTGCGGCACGGCAAGTGTTGATCATATAATTGAAAGTGTTGCTATCGTTATCAATACTGCTGTCACTACATGTTTATTGCCATCGTGGCGGTAAATCGGGGCAGTCAGGGGCCGGGATGCTGCTGTGCCGCATCCTGTGCACGTGCAGGGTGCTTGATGCCTTCAGGTGTGGCACATCCAGGGCCGTTTGTGGTGCCAGTGTTTTTCTTGAGGGCCTGTAAGGCAGGAGATCGGTTGGGAAAGGATTTTGCTTCGTTTCAAAGGGAGGATTGATTTTCTGAAGTTAATCAAATTATCCCCTCAGTATTGAAAAGAAGCAGCCGACGCCCCAGGATGTGTGCTGGCCGTCGCCTTCCCCTGTGCCGTGCGGAGAGTCGGGCAGCAGGCAGTTTGCTCTTCTTGAGGCTAAATATATGACTTGGAATTGTTTGTTTCTGAGGCCGTGTAACTGACCATGGCTCCTTTCCCCTTTGGTCCCAACCGCCACGACTCGTCTCAATCTTGCAGCTGGCTTGCGGTGGGGCTGGTGGTGTAAAGCACTTGTGGAGCCACTCAGATGAGCAGGGAGAAGAGTCCTAGAGCCGCTGCATCAGTGATGCCTTTGGTGTTGGGCTACCTGTACAGCACTCACCTGAGGAGCTCTTCAATAGAACTGATAAAGTAGGATAGAATAGCACAGCATAGAATATTTCAGTCGGAAGGGATCACAGCCGTCGTCAACTCCCTGACCCATTCAGGGCTGACCAGAAGTTAAAGCATGTCCAGATGCCTGTGAAACACTGACAGGCTTGGGGCATCAACCACCTCTCCAGAAAGTCTGTTCTGGGGTCTGACCACCCCTCTCAGTAAAGAAATGCTTCCTTGTGTCCAGTCTGAACGTCCTCGGGTGCAGCTTTGCACCATTCCCACGTGTCCTGCTCCTGGATACCAGACACAAGAGACCAACACCTCCCTCTCCACATCCCCTCCTCAGGAAGCTGTAGAGAGACGTGGTCCCATGCATGGAGGGGCCTGGCCAATACAGGGCTGGGACCACAGCGTTCACCATCAAAGCATTCCATGATGGCCCGTGGCCGAGCCAGGCAAAGAGTCGAATGCCAGTTTGGGGAGTGGCAGCGGGGACATCTCCAGCCAGCAGCTCCGCAGCCCCAGGGGCTGCAGCTGTAGAGCTGCCCAAGCACCCGTGCCGCAGTGCCGGGACCGGGCTGCAGCCTCCCTGGGCAAAGCGGGTCCATTTGTTTATGAAGGGAGAGCGGGCGGTGATTGACGGTGTTTACTGCCACGTGTAATATCTCTCCTTCGTGCGGATGCCTTTCCCCGGGAAGAGAAAATCAATACCCAGGCTAAATCTGGAGGCTTCAATATTTTTCTGAGAAGTGCAAATCAATATGGATTTCTTAACAAGTTTAATTTCAATACCTGAAAGTGCACATTCTGCCTATTTCCTGACCTTTCCAGTCCTTCGGGGAGGAAGATTAAAAAGATTTGTTCAAATTCAACGAATTGAATCAGCGAATGCCCCATTACCTTGTTTTCTTTCCACCAGACCTTGCTAAACACTCTGATAGCCCATTGTTGTTGTGTGGCTCATGGCGCCTTGCCCAGGGCCGTTCCCGACAAACAGCCGTGCCAGCCCATGCCGACTTGCAAGCGGGGGCAAGCTGGATGGCACAGATCTCTGTGCCAATGCCCAGAGCCACCTCCATCATGGACAGGACAGCCCAGGTGGTGATGAAGGATCCCGGTGGTACGTGCAGATGCACCCACTCCCCCTTCTCCGAGTCCCAGCGGACCCACAGCACGCAAATGAGCCCAATCCTCCCGTTGCTTCCGAGCAGCCTGACCTAAAGTGCCGCAGTGCACGGGAGCGGCTCTGTGTTTATCCTACAATGCTTTCATGCAGGTTTACATCATCGTGTGATCACCGTAAATGCAAAATGAGCACAGGCTCGCGGGCTCGTCTGGCCAGAGCAAGAGGCTTCAGGTAGTTCAGTCATTGCCTCTGGAACGACCCCGCTGGATGGACAGACAGAGCCCCTCTGTGCAGTTACGGTACCACTGCAAACCTGCCCGCTGAGGTCAGCCCCGAGAGTTTCAGTGTCCGATACAGTCATGGCTGTCCCAGGGGTTAGCGCAGCTGACCGTGGGTGAAGTGGGCTCCGCACCACGGGACGCACGCACAGCTGGGTGCTGAGTGTGGAGGGACCCAACTGTAGCAAGGGGTACTGGGCGCGGCTCCCAGTCATTGCTGGGGCTTTCACTTGCTGGTCATTGTGGGCATAAGCTCCTGTTTACCTCCCTGTGGAGGTTTTGAATTGCTGTATCAGACAGAACCCCCCAGTACTGCCGGCTGTCAGCCTGCAAACACTGGTGTGCGCAGAAAGAGCCCTGGAGGAGAGGTGTCAGTTGGGTCACATTTGCAACAGGTAGCTTTTCTTTTCATGCTTTTGTCCAAATCTACACCAGGGTTTTCTGCAAGGGAAGCTCCTCAACCTGCAGAGCAGCCACCTCTTTGGTTGTTCCTTTCTCGACGTTGTCCTTTGCCCTTTCTTACTTTGATTTGTTGGGTTTTTTTCACTGTTTGCAATAGTTCATGGAAGCCTCGGTAAGTCCAAGCAATTTATAGTGCATGTTTATGATTTTCTTGATTGACAGTAATAGCTTCTGTGGTGCCATTACTATGTGTCATCTAAATCCAAATGCTGAGGTGCTTTAAAGTGCAGCCTTTCATTCCGGGGGCTGGAATAGCTTTGCCAGCATCATTATCATCCACCAGGAGAGCCTGCACACCATAAATCTTCGGCTGACCATGGCCACTAAGCCCAGCTCTTAGAAGTTTCCCAGGAAATTTTCAACAAGACTTTGTCCTGCTTGCTCAGGAAAATCTCTTCCTAATGAACTCCTGCCTCAGTCTTTACCCCCTCTCCAATCCCCAGTGCAGAAAAGCTGTCTTGACCCACCTGGGTTTGTGCTGGGGAGGATCGCGGTGAGCTGGGGGTGCTTTAGGAGCGTGGGGGACGGGTGCTGTGAGCCTGCAGCTGCATCTCTGGAGCTGCCCTGGAGCCAGGGGAGCTCCCCTCACCGCTTCCTGGTGGAGACCCTGAGATCGCCATGGGAACCAGTGATGCAGGTAAGTGCAATTAGCAATTAATTTGTGCTGGTTCTGCTTGCCTGCTGCTGGTGGTGGCTGTAGCCCCCAGGTGAGCTGGCAGCCCCTGTGCAGCTCAGGTTTGGGGTGGACCTGCAAGTCCTCAGCTACGGCAAAGCCTAACACGGAGCTGAGGGCTTGCAGTGGCGCTCTCGCCGCACTCTGTGCTGCATCCCTTGTGCAGTTTGGTTGTGGCCTTCGGGCCTTCCAGGGGTCAAATCTTTCAAGTAACAGCCCCAAATAAAGCACTAGCCCCCATGGCTATTGCAGGAGGGTGCCAGTGCTGCTCCAGGAACCCACTTGGGCTCCCATGAACATAAGTGTGTGCTCCCAGAGGAGCACATCTGGCCACGTGTTGGTTGGTGTCCATCAGCAGGGACCCACCAAACCCTGTCTGGGAGCGCAGCGCAGGCGATCCTGCAAAGCAGTGACAACACACTGGAGCTCCTGGCATTGGTGTCCCTGGGGACAGGTTCTTGGGCAGCATCAGAGGGAGTGGATTTATGGGAGCATTTGTCCATGCCACTTCTCTAAGGTGCCACCTCGCAGAGATGCTGGCTGAGATTTTTTTCAAATCAAGCAGAGTCTTCCCTTTGCCTTGATCAACTGTTTCTGTCACTGGTCAAAAGGAGCTGCCAAGGCTATAAATTGTGGCAGGCTGGCTTTCCCTGCCCAGTGCAGGACAAGGCTGACAGCAAATAGCAGCGGAATTGCACAAACCGTCCTCCTTTCCATCTTTCAGGTCTTGGATGGTGTCTGTCAGTTCAGCAGCCTCCTGGCACCAGGCTCAGCAGCATCCAGGGGCATCAACCTGAAGCAACCACACACTGAGCTGTAGGTGCAGGGAAGGACAGGAATTTGCATTATAGAGTAGATGATCTGGTTTGCAAAGTTTGTGTCAAAATGAACAGAAGATCCATTTTACTCATCGAGGCCACCCAGCTGCACCTTTCTGCTTTCTTTTAATTCATTTGCACTGGATTTTAGTCCTCTTACTAAGCAACTTTCTTTCCATCCTCTTCGGTTTCCTTAGTTACTCTCGTTCCTCCCAGCCTCATCAGCATTCACACCACTGCCACCGCACTGCCTGTCTCCTGTGCCAGCAGAGGCTCGGGCGGTGCCAGCAGCCTTGAGCGGGTAAGCGGACCCTGCAGGAATGGCCAACACTAGCTCACCATGTGCCCTCCCCTGCAGACCAACCTGCTGAGGGCTGAGTGTGGACATCCTCCTTGCTGCAAACTTACCCAGAGGATCTAATGGCTCCAGAAAAAGCCTGAGGGTTCGCTTTCGCCCAGCCTGCATTTCCAGCCACACGGCCCCAGCGCCTGCTTGGCAAAGCCTCTGTCTCCATGGGTCTGTGTTTCTGCCCCTTGGTGAGGGCAGCAGTGCTGGAGCTGCCCAGGAAGGCTGTGCCCGGTGCTCGGTGGTGGCTGGGACACGGACACTGGGCTCCACTCTGGCATGGCTTCGCTACCTGGGCAAATGCACCGCTTCAGCGAACCACGCGCAGGCAGAGCATGTGGTACCGCTGCTTGGTGCGTGTTCCCTCCAGCACAGCAGATCCCATGGCGTGCAGGGCTGGGTGCTGCTCCTGGGAGCACGGGACCCTACAGGGGCTTTGCAGCACTGGCACCTTTGCATTGGGCAGTTGGCCCCTGCAACCAGCCTGCAACCAGGAGCTGATTACTGCCTTTCTGGTTCCTTGGCCTGTGATTGGGGTGGGGAGGAGTAGTTCTCCTGGGAGCTGAGAGCCGTTTGGAAGCCAAGGAGAAAAGGCAGCTTTAGCTCTGCAGCAGTGAGGGAGCTGTGGCCACCAGAGCAGCGACAGCAGTCTGGGGCCAGGAACGGAGGCACGGATGGGGTGGAGCTCAGGACTCCCATGTCACTGCCCAGCCTGGCAGTGGTGGATGTGAAGCAGAGCAGCCTCGGTGGCTCTGCAGGGACTGAGCTGTGGAATCTGCAGTTGAGGGGATGAGCAGCCCGGGGTCTCAGCAGTGCAGTGGGCAATGACAAGGTGCCATCTCATGTGATGGCAGATGCCTGCGCTGGCACCGCTCTCTGCTACAGGGGTGACAATTCATATGAGTTAGCGGAAGGCTGGGATGTGGTGCCAAGTCAAACGCTTGGCACAGGTGAGCAAGGCCGGCTTGGGGATGTCAATTGTGCCAGGAAACCCTGGCAGGGCCAACAGATTTTGTGTGTGGAGGCTGCAGGTGATGCTACAGGGACAGACTGGTGAAGCAGAAGGCTGCCAGCCCTACAGGATGACTTGGCTCCTGCCCTCCCTGACCCTTCAGGCACTGAGTTCACATCTGCAGTGCCCCTCTCTCTTTGCAGAATTAAAGTTCCAACCTCTTTAATAACCCATAGGTCCAATGGAAAACTGCAATGAATAGCACTAAGAAGCAACTTGGTAAGTTTATTTTGATGAAACACAATAATTATTATGCTTAGCAGATGTTGCTATTTAAAATAAGAAAAAACGGGTCTTGCATTGAAAATGTTTTGTAAACCATGTGCACCAACAATCTGTTCCAACGAAACCAGCCATTATGGAAACGGTATAATAGCAGGAGCTCATTATGGAAAGTTAAATTGCAAATCATATTTTGTTTCAAATGAGCTAGATGAATGCATAATTTGCCTCAAAGAAATAGTTTTGTAGTTCTGATCCTCCTGCCAAGAACTGAAGCTCTTGGGCTGCAGCTGCCGGAGCGGCCTGATTGTCCATTTCAAACTGCAGGAAGTTTGGATTTCAAAGGAAGATTGGAAGAGAGAAAGGGAAAAAAAAAAAAGGCAAAGGCAAAAAAGGCAGCAGGCTGTCACCGCCTTCAGAGCAGAGCAATTGGGAGTGCTCGGTGGGATTCCACCCAATCCAGCACCTGCAGGGCTGTACAGGTTGGGGTTAAAGCAAAACAAGGACCTGTGCAGCCACGGCAAGTCAGGGGTTGGCCGTGCATCTCAGGCAGAGCGTGCCCGCTGTGCTGGAGCCAAACCTGCTCTGAGGGGCAGAGCTGTGCCTGGCACCCTGCCAGGGGTCTGGATGTGGTGAAAGCACCCCAGCAGTTACTCCAGGGGCTCTGGGGCTGGCACAGCACCTGTGTGTGTGATGCGGGTGGTGCAGTGGAGGCAGCCAACAGCAACCAGGTCCATCAGCCACACCAACCCCTCCAGGCTTGGGGAAGTACGACTGGAAAGCTGCCTGGCAGAAAAGGACCTGGGATTGTTGGTCGACAGCAGCTGAACATGAGCCAGTAGTGGCCCAGGTGGCCAAGAAGGCCAGCAGCATCCTGGCTTGGATCAGCCCTGGTGTGGCCAGCAGGAGCAGGGAAGGGATCGTCTCCCTTGGTGCTGGTGAGGACACACCTCAAATCATGGGTTCTATTTTGGGCACCTCACTACAAGAAAGACAACGAGGGGCTGGAGCACGCCTGGAGAAGGGGAACGGAGCCGGGGAAGGGTCTGGAGCAGAAGGGAAGGGACTGAGGGAGCTGGAAATTTCAGTCTAGAGGAGTCTGAGATGAGACCTTATTGTTCTTTGCAGCTTCTGAAAGGAGATTGTGAGCGTTGGACTCTTCTCCCAAGTAACAAGTGATAGGATGAGAAAAATGGCCTCAATTTGTGCCAGGGGAGGTTTAGATTGGATATTAGGAAATAGTCCTTCACCAAAGGAGTTGTTAAGCACTGGAACAGGCTGCCCAGGGAAGTGGGGAAGTCACCATGCCTGGAGGTGTTCAAAATCCATGTGGAGATGGCACTTAGGGGCATGGTTCTGTGGTGGACTTGGCAGTGTTAGGTTTATGGTTGGACTCAATAATCTTAAAGGTCTTTTCCAGCCTGGTCAATCCTGTGACACCATGATCTCACTCAGTTGCTGTGGGTGGGAGCCAGGAGCACTTGCCACCATCTCATGGATGGGTGCCAGCGGCTCGCAGCGAGGCATTCACCCTGCACTGCCCCTGGTGCAGCACAGACCTGGCCCCTGGCAGGCACGCTCGCCCAAAGCTTCAGCCAGATGTCCCTGGAGAAGCTGAGGTTCCACCTCACAGATGAGAAACCCTGCAGGAGCACAGCTGCATTGGCAGGGGGGTAACTGCTACAGGATGCTCTCTGCGGAGGAGCAGAGCCCTTCCTGCACCGGAACTCACAGTACCAACTTCCAACCTAAAAATATTCCTCTCCCATGTCAAGGGCGTAGCCCATAGAAGGTTTTCATCTTTTAATCCCTGCCTCTGTCCCAGGGCCTCCCAGCAGTCCCTGCATAGGCGTTATAGCAGGCTTGCAATAAGTGCCATCCAGGCTCTGTATTTAGACTCATCCATTCTCACAATTAAAACCAACAGTAAATACTCCAATGAGACTTTAAAGCTTCATCTGCTCCTCACCAGGGCCCCAGGGTGATGGTGAGTACCCACGGCCCAGTCCCTACCGGAACACAGTGCGTCGGGGGCTGCTCAGGGAGCCAGGGCTGCACTGCTGTGTGTGTAAATGCTGCACATCCCTCCACGCACGCTGACAGCCCGTGGGGATGGAGCAATCCCGCTGCTCCAGCTGCAGTTCCTCATTAACAGCACGGAAGAACAGATAAAGCAGCTGAGAAGACTCCCCAGGAGCCCAGTTCTGTGTGGCGGGGTTGTCCCCTGCGTATCGATGTGAACTGTGACCACTGGGGTTTATTACCAGCCTTAAAAAAAGAGCACAGGTAATAATGGAATGTGGCGGGACATCCCGACACTCGTGTGTCAATTCAGCAGCGGAACAGGAGTTGAGCAGCGATCCTGCAGCCTGTGGGAGCCCCAGGGATGGGCAGCCAGCAGCGGGACAAGGCAGCAGCCAGTGTAGGAGCCAGGGTGGCCCAAGGGGGCTGCTCTGGAGGGCTGCGGGGTGGCCTATCCATTGTTCAGAAGGCATGGGGATGTGGGAAGCTGCCTGCAGTGCAGGGAGCTGGGTTGGTCCGCCTCGTGCCACTCTCACAGCTGTGGCACCGCCACTGGCCGTGGGGCAGGGCTGTTTGCCAGGCTCCCGGGACAGCCTGTGGGCAGGATGCCCAAGAAGCCAAAGCGTGACAGGACCCTATAAGTGCCCCCCCCAGCCTGGCAGCAGCACCCCTGACACCACAAGGGGCTCCCCAAGGAGCCGGTAACACCACAGCATCAGGATGGGAGGGGTCATTGGGGCAGCATTGGCTGCAGCTGCACCAAGGGCCTGGACCAAGCAAACCCAAGCCCGTTCCTGCCCCGCAGCCTGAGGTGGGACCCAGCTGCCTGCGTCCCCTTGGCTGTCCCTGCAAAAAGGCAAGAAAAACAGAAAAGCAAGACATCACGACAGGTAAAGGGTTGCTGTTTGAACCCATAAAACCAGGCAGAGAGCCCCGGCACAATGAGCAGCACCATCACCAGCCGGGATGGATGAGGAGTGCGCTCTCCCCAGCGCCCCGGGGAGCAGAGATGAGCTTTGCAGAGGCTCTTTAAATGCATCATATATCTTCACGGAGAATTGCAAGCCAGTTAACCTAGCAGCAAACCAGCAACAATAATTGAAAAGGCTAACGAGCGTTCTCTAACCTCTGAGTAAATAGCAAATATTTAAAACTGCAGGCTCTTTTTTTTTTTAACCTTTCTTTTTTTTAATCAGGGGCTTTTTCGCTTGTGAAGCCTCAAGCTCTAAGTTAGCAGGTGATTTCCTTTTGCTTCCCAGTCTTAATTAGCCTCTGCCTCTTGCCCCTTGTCAGCAATATGAGCCAGCTAATTACTTTTTGTTGCTGTCAGCGTCCTCACTGCCTGGGCAGCACTGCGAAGGCAGCACCTTCCTCCTGTCCTCTGCTGTCCATAGATCTGAGCACAGTGATGCTCCCTGTCCTCACCATGGGAACAGCCCCAACCTGTCCTGCTGTCCTGGCACCCTGCAGCCCCAGTGATCTGGGGCTGGGTCTGGTGTCACCCCAGTGTGTGTAGAGCCTGTAGGTGGTGTGAAGGGCCTTGGGCTGGTTTTGAAGGCAGCAGGGAAGTTGCCCAGGGCAGACTGAGCAAGCTCTGGGGCAGAACAGCAACATCAACTCCCAACACCTGCATCCCCCCACCCTTTAGGTATCGGGGGTTTGGGGCTGGGTACCGGGGGGATGGCTGGAGCCACTTGGCAGGGGGATGAGCAGCTGCACTGCTGGCCAGGAGAGGACAGGATGGGGACAAGTGTGGGGACAGGCAACCCTGGCACTGGTGCTGTTATAGGTGGGGAGGAGCACCCTGTCCGTGGCAGAGGCACCTCTCCTGCACAGGCTGCCCACTCCAGAGAGGTTTAGTGTTTAAAAATGATACTTGGTGCCTGACAGCCCCCAGCCCTCATGGCTCCCCCTCCCGAGCCAGCACAGCCCTTGTCACCACCACAGCGATTTTCTGTGCTAAGCTGATGGCTGCGAGACAGAAGATTAGGGCCCAGATCTGGCAGGCTGAGCCTTGTGTCATAGAGACCTGACCTACAAGTGGCATCATATGGAATGCTGCAAATGGCGTTCCCAGTTGGCTCTGGGGATGGACACGGTGACTCTACTTGTGGCTGCTTCATTGCCACTGTGATGCCAGTCACGGGAAGTGACTGAGGAGGTGGCTGATGTCAGCCCCTCTGCTGTGAGTGGCCATGGCTGAGCCCATGAACTGCCCACAGCCACAGAGATTAGTGGAACCATCACCCAGAGCCCCCCAGGATCCAGCTGGGTGTCAGGGCTGGAGCCAGCCCCTCCACCCTCCTCTGGGCAGGTCTCTGGCAGTGCTCTGCCCACACCTACATACGTTCCAGGCTGGAAAGGCCTTCCCAGTACTGGAGGGACATGGGACGTACAAGCTTCTGCTCAGCAAGATGGGAGCAGAAATGCTTCTGGTGGGATTTGTGAGCAGAGAAGCCCCCAAGACCCAGTGGGTGGAATCCCACCTGTTGTCCCTTTCTGCAGGGGCGCGTGTCACAGCATGTGACAGATGTGAGCCAGATGTGCTGTGCCAGGGTCACTGCCCGGAGATGGGTGGCTCTGCAGGATGAAGGAGCTGCTCTTCTCTTGCTCCCTGACTGTCACCTTGGTTCTCCCAGGGCAATCTCAGGGCACTCTGGTGTCACTCAGCTCCCCACTGTTTGCAGAGGAGCCCACCCCTGGCACAGGCAGAGCAGGGCTGTCACTGCATCCCAGCCCATCCCAAAGACAATTTCCTTAAACATTAAACCCAACAGCTGCTTGCAGTATCACGGAACGGTTAAAGACAGCAGAAGCAATTTGCAATTAAAATGTGTTTATCTTAGGAAAGAAATCATGGAAACTCATAATTGAAATGTTTATACAGAGGCCAAGACTTCATAGCCTGCATCTTTAGACACTTCCTCTCTGAAAACAGCAACAGCATGGGTTACGTTGTTGCAGGATAGATGATGCCCATGGCTCTCGGGTCGTATGGGGGACTTGGGACAGTGGCAGAATGGTGGGGCACCATGTCCTGGTGTGTCAGAGCAGCTCGCAGTTGGGTGTAGTGCCTGAAGCAGCCCCGTGAGCTTCATAGCACGAAAGCCCTTCCCCAACCTTTAAGCCTGGAGGATGCGTCAAGCACTGCAGCTCCTCCCAGGGTCAAACCACTGCCAGGCACAACCTGGGCAACTGGGATGGCTCCTGGCTGAGGCAGCCCTAGCTTCTGTGGATGCTGCACAAGGAAGAAATAACCCCTCACCAGTGTGGGATGTGCTCCAGCTCCTTCTTGTCCCTCAGACGTTCGTTTCCACCTCTGTGGGTCTGGGGACACCTTCCAGTGCTGCTCCATAGGTGTGAGGCCACTAGAGCTGCCTCTGAGGGGTGGCTGGCATGTCCTGGGTGGTGAGCTCAGTGCTGGGGGATACCCACCCCCAGATGCTCTGTGAGGTCTGGGGACACCGGGGATGGTTTCTTGCATGAGCAGCAGTAAATCTGCAGCGGGAGATCTTCAGGGTAGTCTGGCTGGGTACAACGCTCGTCCCAGCAGGGCCTGGCTGAACTCCAGAGATGTGAGCTTGGTCAGTTCAAAGTGCTTTGAGCGATGTTTTGATTCATACAAGCTCAGCTCCTCTGCAAATGCACTGCAGCGCTGCTTGCCCACACCGGCCATTTGTCCTGCTGCTTTCACTGGGCTTTTATTTCCTTTGTTGTTGCTTTTATTTAATTCTGCGTTTGGTGCCATTGAGGTTTGCTGTCGGCTTTTGTCAGTGCCCTGTGGGTGCCCCGGGCACAGGGGTGACCACAGTCCTGGCCAGTGCAGACCTGGCTGCTCACCCTGTGCCCCAGGAGCAGCAGGAGAAATCTGAAAGGTGCAAATTTGATACCAGAGCTCAGGATGCTGCATCTGCAGCCGTGGAGCTCAGCTCTGGGAGAGCTCTGCTTCACTGGGACTCCTCACCCGTGGCTGGCAGGGGAATGGAAACCAGGCAGCCGGGCATCTGCCTCACCACACAGCGGCTGGGGCTGCCTTCTTTGAGAGCATGCAAATCCCTGCCGGGCTCTGCATTTCCCCAGCCCTCTTGTTTCCAAGCTTTTTTTTTTGTCCAATTATGACAGGGAGGAATTTACTTTGCAGAGCAGATGGTATGAAGATACCTCTCGATTTGAGAAGTTGTAAAATCAGGAGCCCTTGAGCCTGCCCATGCTTTGTGACTTGCCCTGAGGCAGGAAGGGCCAGGGCAAGAGTCCAGATTGTAAATCCTCTTCATATTTTATTCACAGGATAACAAGAAAAATAAATAGAAGCAGAAGAAGGGAAGCAAACTGGCTCTGGGCAGTTGGAGAGGTGATAAATCACTCTCAGAGTGCATCCCAGAGGCTTTCACCTTGGAGTTCAAGAGCCTTTTAACCTCTCAGATCATGGAAAGCCTGCAGGAACTCTTTATCTTGCTGTTGTGAGGTCTTTAAGTATCTCACACCCCAAAAACAAGCTGCAAAGCCTCAGCACAGGCTGCCTGGGGATGCAGAAGCACCTTTGGTGCTGGTTAAGCATCCTAAAAGGAGAGGTAAAATGTGTTTTATACAGTGCGATGTTTTTAGACAGCAAGGAAGGCAGAAGTCTCAGTTCTCCTGCAAATGGGAGCTGAATCTGAGCAGCAGGTTGGGTCTGCATTCTGTGCTGCTGGACACAGAAAGGCACCTTTTGAGCAGTTTTTCTTCTCCTGGGGAGGAAAGAGGGAGCGAGTGTCCTCCAGAGAGGCCGCGGCCACTATGCCAGTTCCTTGGAGTGCAGTGAGCGCTGCTGCCCAAGACCCAGGCAGCCCCTGTAGCATCCCCTGGAGATGGACAAGGGCTCTGAGGGCAGAACCATTGAGCACCAAGAGAGCCAAAGCCTTTCCGTAAAATCTCCATGCCACGTAGGACTTGCTGCAGCTGCTGTTCATCACCTGTGTCCTGTTCCTGTGTCTGATCATTATTTTAATGAGCTGCAGCTTCTCATAAAACCTAGCACAGAGAAAATGATATTAAACAACTGTGAAAAGAAATCATTTATTTCTGTAACGTCTGTGTTTTGGATTGTAGGAAAAAGCTCACAACTCCTGCAATATGACTTTTCTTGCCGAGCCACAAAGTGGCAGGCTGTTCGTTAGCTTAGATCATCGCTGCTCAAAACATAATCATCTTTTAAAATGATTAAAAATATAAACCCCACTGATAAGAAGTGGCAAAGGGCTTTGCATTTCCATCGTGCCACCCACCAGCACCCTGAGGTTTTTTCTGCAGAGAGGGTAATTGCTTTCAGCCCTGGATGCTGCAGATGTCACCAAGCCTTCAGACCTTGTTGGATGCCCTGACCTTTCCACTTTTCCTGCCCTCTCCAGAAAAGCAGCTCCAAGAAGGGACTGGAGAGCTTGAGCCTTTCCTTGTAACCAAACTGACAAGCACACGATTGGGTTGGAAGCTGAAAAAGCAGCGGCCGCCGTGTTTGTGCAGGGTCTTCAGAAAAAGTCAGAAGCTTTGGTCCAGAACACGGAGGACTGCGGTGTTGGACCCCCTCTAGTCTTAATTACTGTGTGATCCCATAATTGAGCCTGGCAAGCTGTCCTGGCCTGACGTGGGAAGGTTTTGGTAGCAGGACTGCAGCCACAGCTGGGTGGAGAGAAGGACCCATGGCGAGAGCGGATCTGCTGCAACAGCACGAGCTTGGCTCCCACTCTGTGCTCGTTAGTGGAGCCTGTCAAATCTTACGCTACACAAGTAATGCATGAAGCAAGGAGGGAAACGAGCATGAAATCTGATTGCAAGGTTAGTCAGTGCTGATGGACCTGAGCGGTCAGAACAGCCGCACCTCGAAGGAGGCTCGGGCACGAGCCGTCCGGCTCTTCCAGGCCGTTGTTAAATAATCAGCTGTAGGAAATGACTATTCATGAGCACAATGCAGATTATGATTTAGAATTCTTCACAATTCAGCCTGGCTCCTGTTTGATGTGGTGAGGCTCTGGCAGTGCATTTGCATTAGAGAGGGTATTACTACTTTTGATGGAGGAGAAGGATTACAGGAGAAATCTGCATAAATGTATTGGTAAATGTCATTTAGCATCTGTCCGAGTGTAATTTATCACGGGTTCGTAGCACAGCCTGCCTAACTCACACAGGGCTTTTTTTTTTTTTTCCAATAGACAGATAAATAACCCTTAGGACAAAATTACCTCATTGAAATGAAACTGGTACTAAATCATGATTGCTGCAGGTGAACAGGGCCGACTGGCAGCTCCCTGTGGGCAGCTGCCTGCATCCCAGGTCAGGAAGGGCCCAGGCTGAACAATGTGGAAACACAAGTCCTGGAGGGGCTGCTTGGAGGAGCCCATGTCATCGTGCCAGCACCGCACGTGTGCTGGCAGCCTCCCCTGCACAGCAGCCCTCTCTATCTGCCTCCAGAGCTGCTCCTTCCTCCTGGCACAGAAATATGCTGAGGATTTTATCCCAGCTGCCGCTGCGGCCATCAGGGACATCCCCGTGCTCCCAGCTGGCCACCTTTCCTCCCTGAAGCCCCCATGAGCCCAGCTCCAGGACCAACCACTGCCCAGGGACCAGCACTCCCAGCAGCAGCAGCCGAGCCCTTCTCCTTGGGAAGCATTTCCTTGCAAAGCCGCCAGCTCTCTGTTCCCACAGGCCCTTTCAAGTCTTCTGTTTGGGTTAATTTCACAGCTGCTGGGGCTCATTCTGCCCTTGAAGAGCTCTCCAAGGAGATGTGCTTATCCACAGAGGCTGTTCCATCTGCCTTGGCTTTGATCTCTTTGGTTTTCCCTGCATGATATAAGGTTGTTTAACATGTTGGCTGTGACAGGGCAAGGACTTTCTGGCAGCTCGGCAGCTGCCAGAGCACCTGTGGCAAGTTCAGAGCAGGTCCTGCTAAATCAAGACAGCAGCCGCATTGCTTGACTGAAGCTGGACATTCGTGTCCATCCCTGCAACAACCAGTGGCCTTTTATGTGTGATACCAGCCTGGCAGAGGTGAAGGTCTCTACGGCACCTGCCTCGAATGTGACAGCTATGATGCCACTGGGACAAAGAACTCAGTTTTCTGCCCCATCCTGCCATCTCTGGTGCTGCCTGGAAGAACATCTCAGGGAGGGTCTGGGAGAGCGGCTCTGGACAGGAGATGGGGAGTTGCATCTTGAGAACCAACCATACCTTGGCTTCTTCAACTGAACTTTCAACAAGACGCACTCAAACGTCCCGAGACCTGGAGGAGGGCCCATACATGTTCTGTGGGTGCACACAGCGTGACTTTGCAACTGTTCCCCTTTCTGGAGGAACTCAACCCTGAGAACTGGAAATTTCAGCCTACTTCAAACCCCAGCCTTGTGAAGGCTGAAGACTTATGCCAAACACCAACACTCCCACCGATGGCTTTTATTCGTGTCTGCAGGGATTCCTGCATCTCACTCCAGACGCTCTGCTTCCACACATCACTCCCAAGCAAGCAAACGCATGCTCCATCATGACTGCCTGATATGTCTTATCATCTTGTTAGCAATTAGTATTAGCATGGTAGAAATTGCTAATATGTGATATACAATAATTAGAATTCAATTTAATTGCCCAGTAGCTCTTCAACTCTGCATACAAATGTGGCTTCCACTCCCTGGACTGCAGAGAATGACACAGGAGGAGAACACCAACCCTGAGGATTGGGTGAGGCTAACGCAGTCCAGCTGAGCTCCAGGAAGACCATTTCAGGGCAGCCCCAGCGAGGGAGAACTCCCCACCCTCCAGGCTGGTCAGAAAGGCTGGGAACTGGCAGAGCAGTATCAGTGGGGTGCTGAGCCCACTGCCGGGAGCAGGTGCTGAGGGTAACATGGATGGGCTGGGATGTGCTTAGATGTGCCAACAAAGGATGCAGCTTTTTTTCCCACGCCTGGGTCTCAGGTGAGGGTGGAAAGAGATCCTTCTCCTGGAAACAGCTGAGTGCTGCATGCGTATCTGCAGGTACCAAAAAGAAAGAAGGGAATCAAAGAGCATTTCCAGGGGTTAATGCCACCTGCACCCATGCTGGGTGCCAGGCAGGGGCCACCTGGTGGGCTGTGTGCTGCTGCCAGTGCAGAGAGGGGCTGGGCAAAGGGGAGCACAGGCTGGGAAAGAATAGCTCTATGAAAGGCCCTGGGACCCAGGGCAGGCATCATTTGGACGCAATCCCAGTGTGATGTTGCAGGTAATGTGATTCCTAAGCACAAACAGGAAAATACCAAAGCAATATCCAAGAGGGGATGTTCTCTCAGTACAGTACCAGTATGATCAGTAACAACCGGAGGCCAGAGCTGGTGTCTGCTCTCCCAGCAAGGCGTTAAAAACTGCAGAGTCCTGGCAGGAACTATGAGAGCTACTCAAGGGCTAAAAATTTGGCACAGAGAGAGATTAAAGAGGTGAGCCTGTGTCTTGTCAAAGAGGGGGTTCAAAATCACTTGATTGTGGTCTCCAAGTGCCTGTCTGCAGGAATTTTTGCTAATGGATGGCATAAGGAGTTGTTTAACTGAGACAGATTGTAGGTGGAATAAAGCATGCGTTTTACCAAAGGATGGAATTAATCTGGGAACAATACAGAAGGTTTTAAAACAAAGGCTACACATGGTGCCTGATTTCAGCTTGCCTTGCTGAGGGTGGTGACCAAGAGGAGGCTGTGGGTCCATGCAGTGAAATCCTGCTCCAGGCAGTGCAGAGCCCTGCTGAGGAGAGAGGAGCCCCAGGGTCTACCCACAGGGTAACCTCACTTCAGCAGCGGTTCAAGGGGGGCAGGAGTCCTCAAGCCCACTGAGCAGGGGTGGCCAAGAGCACTGGCTCCGGTCGTGCTGGCTCCTCAAGGTGACAGGACTGCTGGCGCGATGGGTGATCCTGCAGCGTGTCCCCAAGTGCTCCCACCAGGACCTCAGTATGCACACATTTATTCCTTCTTTTGAAGTGTAAGCACAGAGGGAAAAGTACCTGCACAGAAAGAGCTGGATGAAGCCGTTATCTCTGAGGGATTAACGGCTGCTGGTGACTCAGAACTAAGATGACTCAAAGAAAGGCGGCATCCAAGGGATAAAGTCAACCACCACGGTCCCATCATCAGCCAATTCCACAGACTCAGCACTGTCTCCAGAGTGATTAGCACAACTGCACAGAGGAAAACTGCTCCATTTTGGCTCTCTATCTCCTGATACTTGGCATCTGTATCTTGTGATAGCAGCCGTGCACAGCCAGGCAGGCCTGGCCAGGCTGGGAAAGGAGGGCTCAGGAGGATAGAGAGAAGGGGCCTTTGATCCCTCTAATTAACTCTGAGTTAAAATGAAGCTAAGAATTAGAAGGAAAGCTGGGGTTGCTTTGATGTGGCGTGGGTGGATGTGGCCAAGTGGCTGCACAGAGGGCAGAGGTAGGACAGGCAGGAAAATTTCCAGACAAGGATCTGGGAGCAAATGGGAATGATGAGCACCCATGAGGACAGAGATATTGGTGGTCCCACTGGAGCTCAAAGGAGCACGCTGGCGCCAGCACGGTTGTGGCCCAGCAGCATTTGCTCTCTGTGAAGAGGGCTGGGATGCTGCAGCAAAGCCAGGGCAGCTCCACTGTCCTCAGCGCTGTGATTCCTGCCCACCGGAGGATGCAGGCCCCCAGCATAGAGAAATCCCGTGAGTCACTGGGAGCAAACCCACCCAAGCCTGGGACTTTCGGAGCAGAAGCTGGCATTTTGCTGGATCAGGGAATCACAGGATATCATGAGTTGGAAGGACCCACAAGGACCATAAAGTCCAACTCCTGTCCCTGCACAGGACACCCCCAGCATTCACACCGTGTGTCTGAGGGCGTTGGCCAAAGGCTTCCTGAATGTTGTCAGGCTTGGCACCATGACTGCTTCCCTGGGGAGCTGTTCCAGTGCTCCACCACCTGCTGGGGGAAGAAGCTTCTCCTAATGTCCAGCCTAACTCTTCCCTTGTATCTTCCTGCCGTTCCCTCGGGTCCTGTTGTTGGTCTCGAGAGAAGAGCTCAGCGCCTGCTCCTCCTCCTCCTCCTCCCCTTGTGAAGAAGTCGCAGAGTGCGATGAAGTCTCCTCTCTTCCAGGCTGAACAGACCAAGTGACTTCAGCCGCTCCTCACACTACTTTCCCTCTAAACTCTTCACGCAGTGCCCTCCTCTGGACACTCCCCAGTGGCTTTAGATCCTTCTTTTCCTGTGCTGCCCAGAGCTGCCCCCAGTGCTCAAGGTGAGGCTGCTCCAGTGCGGAGCAGAGCGGGGCAATCCCCTCGCTCGCCGGCCGGCGATGCCCCGTGCTGGATGCACCCCAGGACACGGTTGCCCTCTTGGCTGCCAGGGCACTGCTGGCTCAGGGTCAACTTGGTGTCACTGAGAACGCCCAAGTCCCTTTCTTCAGGGCTGCTCTCCAGCCTCTCACTCCGCGGTCTGTGTGTCCGTCCAGGATTGCTGTGTCCCGGGCAAAACCCCGGCGCTTGCCCTTGTTTATGCTGTTGGCGATTGCCCAGCTCTCCAGTTTGCCCAGAACCCTCTGCAGCGCCTCCCTGCCCTCGAAAGTGTCAACAGCTCCCTCCAGCTTCGTGTCATCCACAAACCTAGTTATTAAACCTTCAAGTCCTGCATCCAGGTCATTTATGCAGACACTGAAGAGCTCTGGCCCTGAGACGATGCTGAGCCCGCGGGCACCGGGGCTGCCTCCCGCCAGTCCCCGGTCCCTATCCCGGTGCTAAAATGACCTCTAGTGGCCGGCAGGGGCCGGGCGGGGGGAGGTCCCCGTCCTTAGAAAAACAAACCCACTAAGTGCCCTCTCTTTGCTTTCCGGGTGCTGCATAAACTCCTCCTGCCCAGGTTTGGGATTCTCCGGGAACAGCAGCTCCGTGAGCCGTTCCTCATCCACCTCAGTGCCCCGGTGACCCTGGAGCCTGCTGGTGGCGCTGACAGCGGTGGGGCTGGCTGCATGCTTTGCTCTGGAACAGTTTGCTGTACATTTATTTTCTCAAATACCATCATTCATTTGCAAAAGTCCTCGCCCAGGACTGCTGTGATGCCATAGAATCATAGAATGACCTGAGTTGGAAGGAACCCACAAGGACCTTCAAGTCCAAGTCCTGTACCTGCACAGGACAATCTCAACATTCACACTGTGTGAGGGCCTTGTCCAAATGCCTCTTGAATATTGTCAGGCTTCGTGCCTTGACTGCTTCCCTGGGGAGCTGTTCCAGTGCTCCAGCACTCTCTGGGTGGAGAACCTCTACCTGATATCTGACTGAAACCTCCCCTGGCACATCCTCCTACCATCCCCTCGAGTTCCATCATGGAGCACCTGCTCCTCCTCCTCCTTCCCTTGTGAGGAAGGACTCTTGAAAATGAAGTGGTGGGGAGAGATGCCTCGAGTCCCATTGCAGGCAGGTAATGCCACAAGAGCTGGCACTGGTCAGCAGTGTGGCTGGAGGCACGGCTCCATCTTTCCGCTGGTGCCTCTGCTCCCAGCTGCAGCTGGATGCAGCAGTGATCCTGTCCACGCAGGAGGGAGGCAAGAGCCCTGCTCTCTGAATTGAGAGGTAACAGAGACTTTGCGTTACTTTACAACTGCTGTTGTACACCAGCACCTTCGCCTGTCCCTCTCCCCAGCATCAACGCAGCCCCAAGTTTTGGGCTGAAATGGAAAGCTTGGAGTTGCCACCATAGCTACGCGGCTCAACGTGGCAGGTCTGTCCAGCTCACGCTGAGGAGAATTTGGGTCACTATCTCCATCTTCTGAATGGTTTGTTGTAAAGGTCTGTTATGGGAGAGGCTCAGACGCCTGCCCCCTGGACCGTTAGGCTCCTCCATGCCTTGGAGAAGCCTTCAGTAGCACAGCAGTTTCCACCCAGTGGGGCTTTCCCCCATCAGGGCCATGGCAAAGCTCTTCATGCCAGTGAAGAGGCAGAGGTCCTGCCTTGGGGCACAGAGCAGATAGGCAGGCAAAACCCTAAAGTGTGAGGCAAACCCGAACCCCAGTCCATGGGGGTCCAGAGACCCTTTCCCCCACTGCTGGCTGTGTTTGGAGCAGTGGCAGACCCAAAGTGAAGGTCCTCTGCTCCTGGCTGTGGGCCAGCGTCCACGGGGCGCTGCAGGGCTGCAAAACCCTGGAGCCATTCCCTGGTGCCGCTGAGAGGAGACAGGCTTCTTCTTTCACGAGGTTTCAATGGTGAGTTAGTTTTGTCTTTTCTTTCAGTGAGCAGAATAATTAGTGACTCAAGATGCGCTAAGCAGCAAGGTCACCCTTGCAATTCTCCACGCTGAGAGAAGGGTTGAGATGCAGAGGTGGTGCCAAGCAGTGTCAGGGGTGGCGCTTGCATCTCCCCAGAGCCAGTGGATTAGATTCCCTGGAGGAAGGGGAGACGTCCTGTCTGTGCCTGTGATTCAGGGTGCGATGAGCTGACAGGAGGGCTGAACTCTAACAGGCACAACAGAAATACTGGTGTGTTCACTTCCAGATGGAGACCTCTGCTCTGCTGCTTGTCTGGTGGCCAGGTCACAGGGCTGCAATGGCAGAGCCAGAGATGGGCTCATCTCATGGCATCATTTTGGGACAGGATCGAAGGAAAAGCCACTGCAGAGGAGAGCCCACTTAAAATTGGAGTGGTAACTCAGGAGCGAGCAGCAGCAGTCCCAGGGCAAGCTCGTTAGAGGGGAACTTACTGATGAAGTCCTTTGTAGGCATTCATGACTTCTTGGATAAATTAGCTCTGATTATTAGAGCAAAAAATTACATTTACTCCAGAATCATGTTCACACAGGGAGGAATTGTTTGTCCTGCTGTATCTTGGATTCATTTTGTGATGATGCAGACCCCTACCGAGGAAGGAGCTCAATTTTCTTCTCCTTAGTACAAAGGATGATAAATTCAGATGTCCATGTAAATTCATGACCGAGGATACCCAGATTGAAAACATAGGAGGAATATAGGACTGTTGGAGAAGGCCAAGAGGAGAACTACGAAGGTGATCCAAGGGTTGGAGCAGCTCTGCTCTGAGGGCAGGCTGAGAGAGTTGGGGTTGTTCAGCCTAGAGAAGAGAAGGTTCCGGAGGGGACCTCATAGTGGCCTTCCAGTACCTGGAGGGGGCTACAGGAAAGCTGGGGAGGGGCTTTTCACAAGGGCCTGGAGTGATAGGATGGGAGGGAATGGCTTTAAATTGGAAGGGGGGAGATTTAGATTAGACATTAGAAAAAAATTCTTCACAGTGAGGGTGGTGAGGCACTGACACAGGTTGCCCAGGGAAGCTGTGGATGCCCCCTCACTGGAAGTGTTCAAGGCCAGGTTGGATGGGGTCTTGAGCAGCCTGGTCTGGTGGGAGGTGTCCCTGCCCATGGCAGGGGGGTTGGAACAGGGTGATCTTTAAGGTCACTTCCAACCCAAACCATTCTGTGATTGAAAATTGCTGGCATTTGCACCGGAGAGTTTTGCTGGTTTACTTCTGGCCATCACACTCACATCCAGGGCTTTGATACTTTTATATTCCCGTGAACACACGGGCGAGGTCCCCCCAGGGCTCTGCAGGGCTTGGGGAGGATTAGCCCAGCAGTGGTTGGGTGTGGGGCAGTGGAGCTGTGCTGGTACTCGGAGCTGAGTGATGGCATCGTCTGCCCAGGCGCCTGCATCACCAGAGGGACTGGCCAATGTTGAGATCCACTGAAAACTGGGTCAACACATCTGCACCAGTCTTCTATGCAGGTAGGCAGGGTTTGTGGTGTGTTGGAAGGTGGAAGTGGAGCTGCGGATGGAGCTCTGTTGGTAATTACAGGCTGGGCTTTTGCTTGTTTACTTGCCTGTTTGTTTGTTTCCCATGACATAAAAGAAGGTTTCTGGGTTTGTTTTCTGTATTTCAGCATAACTTTTGCAGTTTCCCTCAACACCGAGCCCCTCAAGCCTCAGGGAGCTGGTGAACATCAAAAACTCAGAGTAGACTGCAAACACCTCAGGGAATAAAGCAGATGGGCTGTGCCAGCACTGCAGGCTGGTGGGGAAAGAATTTCCCAGTTCTCCAGGGCAATCGTACACCCAGACACGTTCTCCCTATGTCAAGGTCAGGTTCCCACTGTCGGTGAGACGTTGGTTCTGTGTTACTGTGTATTTCTAGGATTTTCCCTCATGGCAATGGGCTCCCTTCTTCCCCGCTTGCTGGTGGGAGGGCGATGGGGCTGGCAGCGCGTAGCAGCCTCAGTTTGCTCCCCAACTCCCTGTTATTTGAGGCTCAGACACCTGCAGTGCCAACAGGAAGGAGTGAGGCATAAAACATGAGCTTTATGAAGGTACCAAAGTTCTATGAGCAGAACTAGGGGAAAAAAAGGCAGCCCAGCTACGTAAGCCCAGAGCTGGGCGTTGCAGGGTGGCTGGGTGATGCCCTCCCTGGTTAAGGGCGGTCGTTGTCGTTCGTGCTGCTGGCTCAGCACCGCAGCAGAACCTTGCTTCATCTTGAACTCACCCGCTTGCTGAGAGAGTCCTTGGCTCTTCTGCCTCCTAACTCTCTGCCATTTAGGTGACATTTTTGCAAAGAGATGTAATACGTTTCTGTCCCTGCCACAATGACATGGTCTGATGTTAAATTATTAGCTTGAAACATGACACCATGTCTTTTTTTCATTAAAGAACATAAATCCCTTGGCACTGTGCT
Organism: Neomorphus geoffroyi; assembly: GCA_033558235.1. Classification (NCBI taxonomy): domain Eukaryota; kingdom Metazoa; phylum Chordata; class Aves; order Cuculiformes; family Neomorphidae; genus Neomorphus; species Neomorphus geoffroyi. The sequence goes on from JAUMJM010000038.1 coordinate 3,389,733, forward strand.
GCCCCGAGAGCACCCTGCAGGGCAGTGAGGTCTGGTCTCAGCTGTGGTCTGGCTGAGGTGGTCTGTGTGAGCCCAGGTCCCAGCTGGCTGCAGGGCTCCTGGACCACTGGTGGGAATGTGCCACATGATGATGGGAAGCTCTCCACACCCATGAGAAGATCCTGACTCCACAAAGACCACCACAGGGTGACACAGTGCCACGAAGGTATCTGAGTCCGCCCCCAAGCCCCTGGCCTTCTTGCAAGCAAGGCATGGAGAGTCCATGAGCATCTTCAGCCAGGGCAGGACACTAACCAGCGTGAAGGACACTCTGGAGAAAATCCAAAGTGTTCTTTACTGAGTAGGGCATCTGAAAGAGGATGGGTGTCCACAGAAGTTTGTGGGAACAATGGGCTCTGAGGTCTGGGCACACCACAATGCTCACTGGCAGGGGCCAGGCTGCCCCTCCAGCCTGGGCTCCGAGCCTTCACCCCAACTGGCACCCTGTGACCAACTTGGGATGGAGACCAGGCTCTTGATCAGGGAGTGCAGGAATAGGATGAAGGGGGAACAGTTTTCAGCCGAAAGAGGGGAGATTGAGGTGAGATCTTAGGAAGAAATGTTTTCCTGTGAGGGTGGGGAGGCCCTGGCACAGGTTGCCCAGAGAAGTGGTGGCTGCCCCATCCCTGGAGGTGTTCAAGGCCAGGTTGGATGGGGCTGTGAGCCCCCTGATCCAGTGGGAGGTGTCCCTGCCCACGGCAGGGAAGTTGGAACTAGATGGGATTTGAGATCCCTTTCAACCCAAACCATTCCATGGTTCTATTATTATTTCATGTCCTTTGCCAACAGACCTGCTCCTCCAGCTCGGAAGCTATTGGAAATAATTGGTCCTTTCTGTTCTTGAGGGCAGGAGGGTTTCCTTGTGCATCATTCGGTTGTGCAACAGGTACTTTGCCCACACTCAGGGACAATTCTGCCTTGGACAGCCCTCAGAATTTTGGGGTTAAAGCAACACAGAAAACTGCTGTCAGCCCACGGTGCTTGGCACAGCGCAGCCAAACTGCGCACATATAAGCTGTTTCTACATCAATAAAGTGGTAAATGAGATTAAGTTGCCTACACAGCTCCTAATAACCTGTAATGGTAAACCCACGGAAACTACATTGTAAAGCAAATAGTTTCTCTGTATTGTTCTGTTTTTAACTAATGTGTGAATGTGATGTAAAATAGTGGCAACAAAATGTGGGTAACTTGCGTTTTAGGTCATTTTGCAGAACTTTGATTACATTTTACTCCTGAACGCATCTGAAAGCAAAAAAGTTAAAAGTTGCACAAGTGACTTAAAGCTACAAGAATAGTCTGGATGCCAACAGATGTGCAGAGAGCACAAAGCCAGGCTGCTCTCCTTTTTGGGTGACTTTCAGAAGGCAACCCAGCTCCCCCCGAAAGCCCCAGGGCATTTCCTGGCCTCAGGAGGTTCCTGATTTGTTTTTTTGAAGTTAAAAATATTTTGGGTAACTGAGAATACTTCCTTCTGTGCTGCAGCACGTGATTTGCTGTGACAAGAGCGCTTCTGTGGAGTGTGGTAAGCAGTGTTTAACAGGTGTGTCAAAACTTTTGTCTAAGAGGAATTTGTCTCAGAGAGGACAGGCAGCAATCCTGGGCAGCTGAGATCTGGCCCCATGTCCCCCTCTGGCTGCAGCTGGTGGCCACTGCCCGGGTTAGTGTCTTTGCTCTCACCACCCTCCTGCCAGAGGTTACTCCTCCAATGTCATCACTCTGCTGCTCTTGGGAGCATAGAATCATGGAATGGTCTGGGTTGGAAGGGACCTCAAAAGCCCATGCAGTTCCAACGCCTCCCACCAGCCCAGGCCGCTCAAGGCCCATCCGGGTGGTGCTGCCGTTCTCCGAGCATTGAAAGCTCAATCAACTCCCCCCTCTCTAATGGAGACAAACTGTTTTACATAGACCCTTTGGAACTAGGAGACCCTGTGCACCCGATAGTCCCCTTGTTCCTGAAGGTCCCTCTTTTCCCTGGAGTGCATGAAATCCAGAAGTGTTACCTGTAGGGCTCAGCTATCAAAAGTCTCCCAGCCTAAAACTTCAGATGAGAAGAGTTTTTCCCAAGCCTGTTAATCTTCAATATTTTTTTTTAAACGTGCTTGTCTTTAGGTTGATTTGTTTGGGACAGCACTGCGCCAGTGGAGGTTACAAAGGTTTCCTTTGTAAAGACTTGTGGCCAGGGGATTAGAAAATAAAATATATAATATTTTAATACTATAAAATACATAAATATTTTTTTTTGAAAGTGAAAAATTTTGCTTTGTAAATGTGTAACTGTTTACTGACACATGGGTGGGACGTAGAACCCTCAGGAGCACTCAACAGTTTAAGCATGACATTAATAACAGTATGAAATTCACAAGAAGGTGACTAATATCAATTGCATAATTTAATTTTCTGCAGTATATTCGTGAACAAATAACTGGAAAAAAGAGGATTCATAGACAAATATGCACGGTGTGACAGGACACGGAGGGGACAGGACATGGTAGGGGACAGCCTGAGGTGGTGACAGGACACTGAGCGGAGACATCCTTGGGGGGACAGGAAATGGGGGAGGGGATAGGTGACAGCCCAGGGGGACAGGACGCGCAGGAGGGGACAGGGACAGCCCGTTGGGACAGGGCAGGGGCAGGGGGGGCAGGTGACAGCCCGGGGGGACAGGACACGGCAGCGGGACACCCAGGTGCCCGCCGTGCCCGGTAACAACTCCCGCCAGGGGGCGCTGGGGCTCAGGGGGCGGGACCGCGGCGCCCACGTGACGCGGTCCCTTTGTGGTCCGGCGCTAGGTCACGTGGCGCGTGCGGCGGTGCCCTTTGCGCATGCGTGCGGCCCGTGCGGTTGGTGGCCGGGAAACCCCGGGAGCCGAGCGCGGGGGCAGCGGCGCTGGAGTCGCCATAGCGAGTGGAGGGCCTGGTTGGGGAGTGAGCGTGAGGGAGTCCGAGCCGGGGCTGCGGGGGCCGCTCCCCGCCGTCCGCCGGGGCTGTGAAGAGGAAGCGGGGCGCCGTCGCCGCTACCGCGGCCCAGCTCGCTCGGTGAGGGCCACGCGCGGGTCCGTTGCGGGAGCCGGGGCCTGGGCCGGGGCCTGGCAGCCATGGAGGCGTGAGGCCTCGGCGCGGCCTGGCCATGGCGCAGCGCCAACGCCTCTGAACGCCGCCAGGGCCGTCCCCGCACCGCACGGGCTTTCCCCGCATAACCCTTCCCTGCCGGGGCCTTCCCCGCGCCGCCCGGTCCCGCCCGCCGCGGGGTCCGGCCCCGCCCGGCCCCGGCCATGTCTTGCGTGCATTACAAGTTCTCCTCGAAGCTCAACTATGACACGGTCACCTTCGACGGCCTCCACATCTCCCTGTGCGACCTGAAACGCCAGATCATGGGCCGCGAGAAGCTGAAGGCGGCCGACTGCGATCTGCAGATCACCAACGCGCAGACCAAAGAAGGTGCGTGGGGCCTGGGCAGCGGGAGGCGGCTCAGCACAGCCGGGGTCGGGCGTGTGCGGGGCCTGGCGGAGCTGCGCGGCTCTGGCTACTGTCACTGAACTACACTTTAATCATAGAATCAGGGAATGGTTCGGGTTGTAAGGGCCCTTAAAGCCCATCTCGTTCCATGGGCAGGGGTCACGTCCCACTGGATCAGGCTGCTCAAAGTCCCATCCAACCCTGCCTTGAACACTTTCAAGGTGTGGCAGCCACCACTTCTCTGGGCAGCCTGTGCCAGGGCCTCACCACCCTCACAGGAAAACATTTCTCCCTAAGATCTCATCTCAATCTTCCCTATTTCAGCTGAGAACCATTTTCTTTCCTTCTATCCCTGCATTACCTCATCAAGAACCTCTTTCCTGCTTTCTTGCAACCCCTTTCAGTACTGGAAGGCTGCTCTAAGATCTCCCCAGAGCCTTCTCCAGGCTGAGCAACCACAACTCTGTTTCAGCCTGTCCTCATAGCAGGCGTAGCAGAATCTGTGGTTGATGTGCAACACACAGTGTGCATAAAAGTTTGGTCTTCCTGCAGTTATTCTAGGCTAAATGATCAGAAAATATGGTAGGATTTCTTATAACGAACTTGCTGGATTTCTTTGGAATCTGGTGGAGAAAGCTGGAAGTAGTGAAAGAGAACAGACTGAAGGAAAAAGTGGGTTTGATGCTTAAATTTGCCTTCAGTTTCCTTTACACCACTTCATTGGAAAAACTGGTTTCGTGCTTGCTGCAGAAATCACTCCCCAGCAATATTTAGGATCCAGAGTGTATCTGAGAGTTGTTATCAGTAAAAACCACCTTGCACGTGGGTGTTGCCTGTATCCAAATGATACCTTGGAATTTTTTGTGAATGTAACTGTTTTTCTACAGAAAAGATTGCCATTCCACTGCTATTGAGCATCATCTCATCATTTGTTTCTAACCTTTTTTCTTTTTGCTGGAGCTATGTGTTAACTATAAAGGGAATACTGAAGTTTTATGGCAGGTTGATGGTAAATATATGTAAGAATTGTTCTTGGACGTCATACATTGTGTTAAATCTAATAAATGGTGCTTGATTCCCAGCAATGATAAGTTGCTTAGTGTGGCGTCATCTGGTGTCTTGATATGTTTGAATGTGATTAAAGGCTTTGGGGTGTGACTTCTCAGAAATAAAAAGAATTGTGAAGTGTTTTCATTTCTTAAACATTTTTTTTTTTCTCCCTGTGGTTCCATGGCACTGGGAACAGCCTTCTCTTTGAAGTGTGTTTTCCTCTTCCTGTTTCATGTGCTCAGACTTTAGCAGAATGTGTGCACTGCTGTAACTCCAGCCTTTGCCATTCAAGTGTTTGAGTGGATCTCACTATTTATCTGCAGGTATTCAGAGTATTTTCAGGAGGGTGTCTGGGAAGAGACTTCACAGCACTGTATTTGGGGTCTTGGGGATCCATGCAGGCAGAGACAATTCGGAAGTCTTGAATTTTTGTAGTGGTATAAAATAAAACTGTCAAAAGTTTTGGAAAAATGTTTAATTTGCTTTGCTGCGGAAGGGTCCCAGAGTTTTGTCTGCAGTTGCTGCTGTAGTTTCAGCTTCCCAAATGCCAGCAGGCAGCATGGCCAGCTGGTTGACGTCACTGCATGGTCATGGGGTCTGTGTGAAACGGAGCCTCGAAGCTGGGATATTGGAGGGCAATAAACTGTGAGGGAGCCTGATTGCTATCGCCAGAGGAAAAAATGTTCTGAAGCCAGGCATGTGGATTCTGGTGTAGCAGGTGAGGAGCAGAAAGCAAAGGTTTTAGAAGACAAAACGATGCTCACGAACATTTTACCCTGTGAAGTGTCACTCTAATGTATGTAGGATCATAGAATGGTTTGGGTTTGAAGGGACATTAAAACATCATCTAGTGACATCATGTAATACCAACATTACCACGTGTTTCTTTGTTTTTACATATAATCAGAATCCAGGAGAGAAACGGTATCTGCTTCACCAGGCCAGGTTAAATGTGGTGCTGCCTGAGGGGGAGCTTAAAGAAGGCATCTCTTACATATTTTCAAGTTCATCACCTTTGTTAAACAGGACCAGAATCCTCCTCTAGGTTGGTTATGCTGCACTTGGACCTTTGTAAAAGGACTATAAAATATTAAAATATTAGTCACAGGCTTACTGAAGTTTTCCTAAGGATGCTTGCCATGTGAAAACACAAACATTTCCCAGTGGATTTCAGAGCAAAGCTAGAGAACACATCGCAGTGCATGTTTAGGTCTACTAGACTGTTGGTTTCTATGCATAACCATGAATTTTAGTGTTTATTAATGGGCTCTAGATGCTTAAACTCACCTTTTGAAGATAAACACTAGACCAGGATATTCTGCCTAAGCAGGTTGTTTGGAATTCTTGCATGAGGACACAAAGTATGGGGTTTTATGACTCTCGTGCTGGAGGCTGAAATGATCTTGGGAAGCTTGAGGGACAGTGGCCTGCTTGGTCAGGATTTTCTGAGGACCCTAACCTTTTACAGCAGTAACTGTTACTTTTCCTAATGGAAATCTAGTAATGGAAGCAGTGCTAATGCAAGCTGAAACTAAAAACGATTTTAAATATCAGTGGAAAAATGATACGAGGGACTCTTAAGTAGCTGGGAAGGCAAAATGGATGGTTGGAACCTGTTTTAAAAGGGGACAAGGGTGGCGTCTTCCCTGCTTGCTACAGGGGCATGTTCTATGGGGCAGAATTCCCTTCAAAAAGCCTGTTCTCAAGAGTGATGGATTTAAACTTGCCTCCTTTTAGACTGGTCGGAATTTCCAGACCTGCCTTTTATAGTGGGGGTTCTCACAGCATTGTGCCGGAACTGTAGACTCCACAGCTCTGATTTCTTGAGTGCTCATTCCTGCCCTGTGCCAGTCTTGACGCAGAGCACTGGGAGGAACGTGCTACTCTGCATGTCTGGCAGAATGCAAAACATAGAAACCTGAGAGTATGACACTGAACCAGTCATAGTTTTAAAGGAGAATATTGCTCTTACAAGCCTGTCTTTTGAACTCAGTGCTTGGCTGAGTTCAGTGTTGTAAGGTGCACTTGACAGTGTTTGTGGTGCCAGGATGTGATGTCTTCAGAACAAGGTCAACTAACTCTGGATGAAATCCCTTGACCTCCCATATGATGTCTGTCTGTCTGCTGGAATGTCTTCAGTGCTGCATAAACTCGGCATTTCAGAGAAGGCATTTCAGCAGCTTTTAAACCTTGACCCTCACTCCGCTGTTTCATCTTGCAGCACCATGTGGGGGTTACTTTGGTTACACCTTAGGGTACAGTGGATTCTTGGGCTGCCAACAGCGTTGTTATGCAGAGCTGTCAGGCTATGGAGCTCCTTATTTCCTTGTCTGAGTTGAGGGTGATCCATGTACCCACTCTTAAACCCTGGTGATATATCCTATCTGGGAATTGGCTGTTCTGACTCCATCACGAGCAGGTTTGGGACCTCAGGAGCTGTGCTGTCAGCCGAGTTCTTCTCCCTCAGCCAGGGGCTCAGGGCAGACTCCCTTTGGGTCATCCTCACATTCGTATTCCCAGCCACACTGGAACAGCAAGCCTTGCCAGTAAGGCATGAAGGCATCGGGCGGTCTCTGTGGTCAGATTAATGATCTCAAGTGTGTTGCCTTCGGTTGACTTCTCCTTTCAGAGCAGTATAGAGCACTCTCTTGGAGCACAATACTGTATAATAATGATGCCAGGGACTGTTCTGTGAACGTTTGGTCTACTGAACCATCTCGTTCAAGATATGCTGATATGCTAGTTATAGGATGAGATCATCTGTACTGACGTTTGTGGAAGCTGAAAATCCTGAAGTAGTAGCCTAGTCTGTTACTTGGGGTGTTTCCAGGCAGCGCCTTCAGTACCAACCACAACACAAAGTGTGTGAGTAGTGTTGATGAAAACAGAGTTAAAAATCACATAATGAGAATGCATCTTTTGAAGTGCCAGGGAGAAAATGTGTTCTTGGGAGTGTAGCGTAGCCTGTCTTCTGGGAGAGACCCTCTGGCATGTTCAGAATCATTGTCATCTCCTGCTCTGCAGATCCTTTCCCAGTAGCACGATAGCTGGTTAGCGAGGCGTCTAGGCCTAATCAAGGCCATTCTTTGTCATTTCACATGTGGACTCAACTTCTGATGGCTTCTCTTCTGATGAGCTTCTGTCTGTGATCTGGGTGAAGCAACTTCTCCAGATAGTGCTCCCAGTGATGCTTTGCAGTGCTGTCAGACTCAGAACAGTGGATTAGAGTAGGTCATGAAAAAAGTCCTTCAGGAATTTGTTCATAGCATACATGCAACACAAATTATTAAAACTAAAAATATTCTAGTGAAATATTCCCATTTTGTGTGTGGTCACTGAGCAAAACCACCAGAGCTTTGCTAGACAGACAACATCTTTGGTTCTCAACCCATTGTTCTGATTCAGTCTGTGGAGTAAAGGGCTTTTAATATTTAAAACTGTAGGCAGATTACAGGGAATGACTGCTGATAGAGCTTTAAAATATTCAATTGTATCCAGGTTGTGCAAGTCAACATAAAAACTGTTCTCCTGGAGAGATCTCTGCATTTTAAGCTTACTCAGTCCAAGTGTCTCAGGTAGTTGGTTTCTTTGTTTGGGCCATATGCAAAAGGTCAGAAGGCTTTCCTCCTCTTGAAAAACCTAATGTGGGGTGAGCAATGGCAAAGCATGGGGAGCCTCAGCCATACTGTTTCCTGAAGACTTTTAAAGGCATCAGTAATTTTGTTTGCGTCTGCAAAAAGTGGATCAAAGGAGTTCACATGCTTTTGGTTAATTCAGAAGAGATGACGAGCTTAAGAGAGGAGGTGTCTCTAGTTTGAGCCAGTTCTGCCATTCTTTTGAAAGGAAGCTCAGAAACAACCTCCAAGTCTCTCTGATACCAATACCAGTGCTGCCAGTTCTGTTTCCATTTCATTGTAAAGCTCTGAGCAGTGTGGTGGTTGATGGATCAAGCTCCAAGAACTTAACTGAGGAGGCAGGCTCCCTTCTGTGTTGTGCCTGCCTCGAGCACTAGCAGCACTGGTGAATCAGACTTAGTTCAAAGCTGTGGAGCTGTGGTGCAAGGTGCTCATGCTTTGGCCAGGGACCTGTTCTATTGTGGGGCGAGCTGGTCAGACTTTAGAGTCTGGTTTGTGCAGGTGAAGCACTACTGTGGTTTGTTTTCCAAAGATCTGTTGGTTTTATAGCCCAGCAGAAGCAAACAGAACATAAGCTCTGGCAGACTGTCCTTCAGTGGCCTTTAAGACTGTGTGGGTTTTGGAATTCAAACTATTTGAACAAAATAAAAAGATTTTGCAGCTTGTGTTTAGTTAACAAACCTGAGCACTTCTGGAAGGAAACATGCTGTTAGCTTGTTGGACAATAATATTGCAATATTACGTGTAAAATTTTGCTTTTTATACCTGTACAAGGATTCTCTGCAGTGCTATGTAATTATGAATTAATAGACCTTCTTAGGAATTGACTGATTTTTTTTTTTCTGGACTGGTTTTGTTTTCAGAATACACCGATGATAGCGCCCTGATTCCGAAGAACTCTTCTGTAATCGTTAGAAGAATCCCTATTGGAGGAGTTAAAGCAACTAGCAAAACATATGTTATGTAAGTATCCCTAAAGTGTTGGATTTGTTGTGAGGGCTTTCCATGTGGTACCTTTTGTTATGGATACTTAACAGAGGCTTACAGAGGCATTGGGGTTCTCTTTCTTGTGAAGGTGTGAAGCTGCTGTCAGTTTTTGTTGGCATGGGGTAGATTTTAATGTGTCTGTCCCAAAGCAGATTTACATTTTTAGGCCTACTGGGACTTACGGTACAAACTCCAGCAGGGGTAACTCTTACAATGTTTTTGCTGGGGTCATTCTTGAGGTTGGTTGTTCTGAGACCCAAGTTTCATATCCTGCTTCCTCTACGTGGAGAGACTCCTTATTATTTGTGTTTGTTTTTACTGCTTTTGCAGTACAAAGGGCATTGTAGTGTAACCTTGTTATTCGTTCCCCTCTCAGAAGAGCCTGTTTCTCAGTGTTTGCCTGTCTCTCGCTTTGGGGTGGAATATGGCAGGTATTCCTGTGCCCCAAAGCTGGGATTTTCTAGAGAGGAAAGACCAAGGTTGCTAGCTGACAAACTGTGCAAACAAGAAGCTCTATTCATAAGTGATTCCTCTGAGTTTCCTAAAGGCAACATCAGTTTCAGGCAAGAGAAAAAGAACAATATCCTTAAGTGTATTGCCATTCGTGCAAGCAAGATGAATGAAGAGCTAATCTTTTCTGAACTCGAAACTAAGTAAGCAGTACAGCACCTTACAAAATGTTACTGACAATGTTTCTAAATCGGGTTTTACCCTAAGCTGGTGTCTGTTCTCCAGGTTTTAAATCTACATTCCTAAGATTTATGAAGGACAGAGAACCGGATGTATTGATTAAAATTATACATATTCAAGTGCAGTCCTAACTAGAGGATTATTGCTGTTATTTATGTATTCATACAGTCTGGTTCTGTATTGGCCACACTGGCATTGCTGGAACAGTCCTGTTTTCCAGCCGCCTTAGTCATGTCTCTCCACCACAGTTAGGGGAGATACTGTTAGCTTGTGGTTTGCCGTGTACTTCTTGTGTTGGTTTTCAATAAATGTAAGTGTACTGATGAGTTACAGTGTCTTGAACAAACAGTACAGCAGTATCCTGGTACCCATGAAGCATTTGCAAGCAAAAATCATAATTTACATGGCTCTGTGTGTAAACTTCGGGCCTGTTACTGTTGCAGTGCTTTCAAGCAATGCCTTATAATTCCGGATGCTGTGGCACTGTACTTATGAACATAGTTAATTTAAATGTGTGTGCATAGTGCTGCCTTGTCGATGCATCCTGTTTGGATGGCACCCTCTCCTGGTTCTGTAGTGCTGCCCCAAAATGAGGGGATCAATACTGCAGCACCAAAGCTCACATGAATACATGCATGTGGGGATACGGAAAGAATAGCACTGCTGCTCTGAGACTGAAAATGAACCGGGCAGATAGTTTTCTGTTCCTTCTGCTGGAAACACTGTGGAAACAGTTGGTAGAGGGGTTTGTATTGAGGAATTCTGAATATGTGCTGTAATGATGGAGAGGGCTTCAGAAATTTGTTCTCCACCTTGCAGTATTTTCTTCAGGGTAAAGGGGTGGCCATTGTGTGGCAATTTAAATGGTGCTTCCTTGCCTTTGAGAGGCTCATGGCTGTGATTCTGAGCCTGGTACCCTTCTAGCAGTGGTAGGATGCGTGAGCCTATTTGTGCCTGAATTCTGCAGCAGCCTTGGAATTGCCTCTGCTCATGGGACACTTTGGATGGTGCCTGAATTGTTTGTTAGCTACATTAATGGTTGCATGTGTGGTTCATGATAAGTAGCACACAGATACAGATTGATGAGTATGTGGAATCTCAGCAAGTTTTCAAATGTAATAAATATTTTCTAAAATATTGTAGCATTTTCAAGATTATTTAAAGCAAATTCTGGCAATTAAGACCTTTTTTTTTGTCACAGGACTCCTAAATCGCACAAAATCCTAGAAACTGCTCTCAGGTGACATTTCTACTACTATTTTTAGTCAATGTAGCATATGTGACATGCTCAGTATTTTGGCACTCCCATGGCTAAATGCAATAGATATCTGAACATGGTGCTTGGGCTTCCACAAAGAACCACTGTTCTACAGACTCTACTGCTGGTGGTTTTGGTGTTTCTTTGGCAGATGACTGAGGTTTTTCACTTAACTAGACTTGCACTTTGAAGTGTCTACACTGTTGCTGTTGTTAGAAACTAAAGTACTCCAGCTGGTAGCTACTTGTAATAGGAGGGGTGTGCAGGTTGGCTAAAGCTACCTCCATATTTTGATGGTTGATTGTTGAAGAATACACAACTGTGATACAAACTTGGTGGTTTTGATACATAGCTGAGAGAAAATACCTGAGGGCTTCTTCTTGCACTGTTGTGTTCTGTATCTCTGAGTCTTTGTGACAAAGTAGAAATATGAGTTTTGGGGCTTTTTTGAGTTGCACTCAGTGCACCAAGAGAGAACAGTTTATGTGTACAAATACATTTCCCCATTCATAGACTAACAGAATGTAATGTTTGATGCTGAGATTTTATCATCTGTTTTTGCTGCTCTATGTTGGGTACAAGTGCTTTATTTTAAATTCTAATCACCTTTATTTCTTCTTTTAGAAGTCGAACTGAGCCAGTGAGTGGAACATCAAAAGCAGTATGTAAAAACACAATCTCACACTTTTTTCTACACACTGCACTTAATTCTAAACGATGTAGCCTTTTTTAAATTTTCCAAACATTAACTTCATATATTTTCCAGTAAAACATAGCGTATGTTGTTAATACAATGTATTTGATTTAGCACAGTAAAAACTGAGTAATGCACGGTTCTAATGTGAATATTGGTATTTGTGCCTAGTAACACATTGTATTTCATATTGAATCTGCTAGAATATTCCCTGTATGACTCTGTGTTGTACAGACAATGTATGATCACTTTTAGATCACGTAGGTTCGAGGTTTGCACAACCGGATATGGTGCCATCTGTCTGTCTATAGCCAGTAATATGTATGTTTGTATAGGTTGTTGTGTGCTTTTTGTTTCTTGCAATAAAAATTGTTTGGAGTGTATTTTTTGCCATTTTCACATTGTATCACTTAACTTTTGGTTTTAAATACTTTTTTTGCCTAATGGTTTTTGAAAATGTTATCAAAAACCAGAGAAACCGTTATTGTTAAACTTGGTGCTGTTTCTTACTTTTGCCTTGGGCGTTCAAACAAATACCAAAATCACCATCTCCCGTACGTTTGAGGACAGTTCTGTACAGCCAAATGATTCCTTTTCATGTCCTTAAATACTTGGGTGTTTGTCCCTAATGCTTTGTAATTGAAGTGATATTGTTTGGGCCTCTCTGAGTACATAACTGTTTTTAAGAGCTTGCCATGAATTTACATACTATTTCTACACGTGGTGGTCTAAAGTTCCACATTCAATCTGTCCACTTTATCTAATGAAGCAGTTTAGTTTGGTAGTTTGTAAATAAAAATATCTAAAACCTAGCGTACAAATTTTGGCACAGGGTCAGAACTTGGTGCGTTTGCAGGTAAAATCTGTGCCATTTTTTGTAACTTCTGCCTGCGTTTTTGGACCTGGGTGACCTCAGGGTTGGCTGCTGCTTTAGCTGCCCCCAAAGGCTGAGCCTTTCTTTGGTTTACCACTGCTTTGGATTTGCATTTGGAAAAGAGGCAGTGTTTCCCTTCAGGTTTGCAAACACTGTTGTTCTGCTGCTAGAATATAAACAAGTGACACACAGAAATACTTGCCTGGTCATGGTCTAGATCTTTATTTGCTGCTTGGGTTGAATACTGTGTGTAACTGCGCAATTCAAAATAGTTCTTTAGTATCAAAATTGCTATTCAGTGTTTTTTTGTTTTTCATCTTTTTTTTAAGTATAACTGCTTTTTCTTCACTAGACTGATGTGAGGCATTACACTAACCCTGGATCATTGGCTCTGAGCTTTGAGCTTTAGGATAACAGAAATGAACCCTGGTGCTGTGTTCTGGGATGAATACGGCCTCTGATTCTTGTGGGGTGGTAGACAATCAACTCAAAATTGAACATTTTTGTGTGTAGGTCTAAAACCACTTACTCTAAACCTGCATCCATAATTCTATTGCTGATTGATTCCAGTTCCTTTTTGGACCTGAATGCCTCTCATTGTGAGTCTGAGTTAGCTGAACTGGCCCAGTGACCCTAGCAGTTAATGTAATGCATTCCTGTAAACCACGTTGCTAGTATTTGATCGAATTGAGCTGGGTTTTTATTTCCTGAAAACAGTTCTTTTTCTTTTTGTTTACTAGCATGTGTATGAACGCAAATCACATGTTCATAAATAAAGTTAATGTTCTTTAGCCTCGTGTGTTCCCTGGCATGTCTGTACTGCATTGCTAAGCAGCAGCTTACTGTAAGCTAACGTAGATGTCTCAGAGAAGGAAAAAGTCCTGTAGTGGGAGGGAAGCCTTCATGTTAGTTAGAACTGATTACAGTGAATGAAAGGCAGAGCAAAAATGTTCCCCTCCTACTTGCTCTGGCTGTATCTGATGTGGGTTGTGGGTACCATAGGGAGGGTGGAAGCCTTGCTCCTCTCTGGACAAGTCCCCACTCACTGTAAAAGTTCCGCAGCCTCAGGTGCTTCTTGTGCTGGAGGCACTGAGCTGTGTTCTTAAAGCTAACTTGGGGCTCATCCTAAAGTGTGAGGGGGTTTGTGTTTTGTTTTTTTTTTTTTTTAAATGTACATATTTCTGTATAGCAGAGCAGAACCTGGATCATAGGATGGCAGGAATAAAGCCTTGGCAAGTTTGCCAATTATTGGTGAACAGTGAAGCAGCAAAATGAAAATTCATTAAGATTCATTCAAGCACTAAAGCTTGTACTGTGAATATTCCTCATTACCTTGCTCTTACATTAGCTGTCATTCTACACCTGCATGTGTGTTCTGCTGTTCCCACAGCCAAAGCAAGGAAGCAGATCTCTTGTTTTAGTACTACCAGTTCAGTGCCTGCACCGTCTCTCATTGGTGTTTGTCCATAGAGACTGCAGATGGACAGATAGTCAGGCTCCTTGTTTGAGCACCATCAGGCATAACTAATCCTTCCTGGCTGCATTTTTAGTTCAGCCAAACCACCAGGTGTTAGAAAACCACTGTAGCTTCAATGTAGCACTCTAGCAGTGAGATTAGCCTTTTCGTCCTATTTCCTGTCCCGTTTCCCACTTACTTAATGTTAGTTTCTGTTTAGTTTTCTGCATGGAATGGGAGTTAATGCATCAGCTGTCAAGTCTGGGTTTGGGGGAGTTTGGGGTTGGTTTTTTTCAGTTCTGCAGTCTTCTCTTAGGGTTGTGTGTAAGTTTCATGGAGATGCTGTTCCTGCTGGACTGATCGATTGGAGGGACTGGCAGAAAATTCTTCAGTAGCAATGTAAAGGAAAAAAGACACAAGAATGGGGATCATTTGGGGATGGCTGTTGGGCAGGCGTGTGGAATAGTGCTGCAATTCTCTGTTTGCTACGTTTGATAACCCTTTAGTGGAAGGGAGGCTGTCACCTTCTGTAAGAAATGGGACCGTTGCCTGCAGGCCATATAATAACTGTTTCCTAAAACAATGCAAGAGCTAACAAAAAGTTTATTAGCTGTTAGGTTTCAGTTACTGGCAAGTACTGGCTGTTTAACGCCAAACTCCAGTAGAGAGCTTTCCAAAGTTCTTATTTGCTTCTGAAAAACCACAAAATGATTGTGGTTGTACAACCTGAGAACACAGACCAGGTTTTCCTCATATAAGTGTATCATATGGAGCATGAAGCCTCATAAGCCTTTACAGACCTCTTCTGTAACAGAACTAGGTACAAAATGTTTCCTTCTGAAAAGAATCAGAGAGTCATGGAATGGTTTGGTTGGAAGGGACCTTAAAGCCCATCCCGTTCCACCCCCCTGCCACAGGCAGAGACGTCTTCCACTGGATAAGGTTGCTCAGAGCCCCATCCAACATGGTCTTGAACACCTCCAGGTATAGGAAAGTTGAATCTTCTGTTAAGACTTGCAACAGAGCAAGGGTCTTTTTCCCAATCGGGGTGTTCCTCTCCAGTGACACACTTTCAGTTAGTAACAGCAATGTTGCATGAACTTGCCTAAACATAGACGATAGAGAAGGAATGATGAACTGGAGAGAGGAATCCTCTTTTGCATGTAGCTATTTTTTTTTCCCCCAAGTCTGCTAAAACTGCTCCTTTGAACTCTTCCACTACATTAGGTAGTAAAGGCCAAGAGCTCTGTCTGCGGAAGGGTTTTAATCTCTCTTCCGATCAATTTAGTGACCTCTTGAGGAGAGCTGTTCTGTTTAGATTGTGAATTTTTATTCTACTTTTTTGAACAACCCAAGAAACGATGAACAGCGGCTCAGGAATCTTTCGAATATTGTGCTTCTAGTGTAACTGCTGCTTCTGGTGTAGTAGAATTCTGTAAACTGGAAAAGGAACCTAAGAGTTACCCTTGTGACTTGTGGAAAAACTGCCCTCCAGTGCAAATTCTTCCATGAACGGTGCAGCCCCTTGCATGGCCTGAGAACTATGTTCCCGTGAACTGTCCCAGTATAGCTGGGAGGGAGGAGTGCAATCATAGTGGAGGAAAGGATTGCAGGATTGAGCTCTAAATCCATGTTTTCATGATCAAGAGTAGGCTTTACAGTTTCTTGCTTTTCTTCATTTAGTACTGGGCTGCTATTGAAAAATGTTTGTGGTCTGATAGCCAGGAAAATTTCGAATTCTCACACTTCCCAAGCTGATACGGATAGTGCGGGCTAATACAATACAAGGGATCAGTTTTCTCAGTTTTGATAGGCTGCTCCATCATGATAAACACCTGTAGTTAAATCATTTCAGCAGCTGATTTTTTTCTAGGCAGAGCAGTGGGTTCCTTTTATGGCTGACGGTTTAGATTGCTGGTTTTATTTGGGTTTTGGGGGTATGGCAACCTGGGCATTTTTAAACATACTGCTAGAGGGGCGGAGTTCCTGTTTTGGGGCTGAGGTGCCTGAGCTTTGTTCTGACAGGCAGCTACTGTGTTCATATAAGCATAACCACGTGAACTGATGAGTTCACAAACCACACAGTGAAAATAAGGTTCCTGTAGTGATGTGTCCTCAAATAAACTGAAATATTTTTGTTTAAAATCCCGTTTAGCTGAAAATTGGCAGCTTCCCTACCACCTTTGACTTCTGAGCAGTTGGAACTGTTTGGCAAGGCTCCCTCCCTGAGATATTCTGGGGCAAGAAGTTGGTGTCGGGTGGATACAGTTATTTCAGTGTCTTCTCATTAACCACACAGACACTCTCTTAAGCTGTCCTGGGTTTGGGCTTTTTTTTGAACCAATACAAATTACACTAGGCTGGAAATGTCTTTCAGTGACACTCAAATGGTATAGTGCAGACTTTCAGACTACAGTAGAGGTTAACTATTGCTATGTTTTGATTGAAGAACTTGAATATGTGTTTAATTTTTTGTGAACAGATTGATGACTCTTCTGCATCTATTTCTCTGGCCCAGCTTACTAAGGTATATATATATATTCTTGTCAAATATTTAAAAAACAAGTGTTTGCTTCCTATTTTTAAGTCTTATACTGTGATCTATAGCTGGATAACTGTTGTAATTTGAACAGAACTTTAATTTTTAATAATTCGAAGTATTTATTTCACTTGAAACTGTGTGTATATTTTGATACTATCCTGTAAAGAGTAGTTCCCAGTTTGGGAAGATGGAAGGGGAGTACCTTATCAGCCTCAACATAATGTTGCAGTGTTACTCATCCTCAAGACACAAAGAAGAAGCCCTTCAGAAGCTGTTTACCGTTTTTCATACGATTCGTTAATTTTGCAGTGGAAACTAACACAATTTTTACAGAAGAATTTAATTGGCTGTAAGTTATGGACATTCCAAGGGGGTTTGAACAGCCAAAATAGAAGCATTTCTGTACCATGGACAATTGCATGGCTCTTTGAATTCCTAATCATTATAGTTCTAGATCCATTCTTGGAATGCTGCACAGTCTCATAACTTGTAGCACACATAGTGGACACCACAACCTAATTTGTTTGAACGCAGACTGTAAATTGTGTAACTGTTCCTCATTGTTCATAGGAATATACCAATGTGTATGTGTGGCATAGTGGCAGATGTGACCTGCTGGAACTGTTGTAATGCCATGTTTTGCTGTGGAACTGCTTGCATTTTTTGCTCAACAATATGTACCTTTGTCTGGGAAAGCACTAGTGATTGCACTGTGTGAGAAGGCCGAGAGCTAGCACACTAAATTTTGCGTCTGTAAAGTGACAAATATTAGAGCAGGCAGGGCCCAATGCAGAGTAGCTAGGGGTTTTTTTCTGAAAATAAGACTGGAGTTCATTTCCAAGAAAGAGAAGACTCTCCCTACTGGTAACTTCTTTTCCCTCTCACTGCAAAAATTAAATTGGGTACATTTAGGGGGGGGAAGGGAAAAAAATTAGTTTGGAAGGCAGCCACCAAAAGGAATTGGTCTCCATTAGTGCTGTCCCTAAACGTATCCTCGGGTCTGTAAACTCATGTGAAGCTCTGCTCTTAAGATGTGAAAAGCTGTGCAAGTGGTGTACATGATTCAGCTTTTGAGAAAGGTTAACTATTTCAGAAAATTCAGGAAGATAACATAAAGCAGCACAAAACTGTTATGTCCTCTGACCTCTTCAGTGCAAACTGGCTTAGCATGGAGGCAATGTGTTGACAGTTTTCTGGTTTATTATTCCAATGTATTAAATGCCATATTTGAATTTTGGTCTATTCCTACTAATGTTTTGTGGGGTTTGGGTGTGTGCTGTAAACCGTTTGGGTTCAAACAAATTAGCCAAGTATCTGTAAAGCTTTCTGTAAATGTTACTGGAAATTATTTCGTAGCTGTTGATCCGGATGATGTTACTGTTGAGAAAAACCTGTGTATATGAAACAACCATTTAATAAAATGTTGAAACTAGTTGGTTGCTTTTGTGAATGAATGCATATAAAAACAAAAATATGAGTGGTTGATCTGAATGATAGGTGCTTGAAGGTCTGAATAAGTTACAGTCACTCCCTTAGACCCTGCTTGTATCTGGACTAGTGTGTAATTAAATGTTTTAACAAATACTGCCTAAAAAATCAGCTGGCTTCACTAATTGGAAGATCTTATTCTTTGTAAGGTTTATGTTGCACTTTGTATGCTAAAAGGACATGGTCAACTGGAAGAAACTACAGGTTTTTGCTGACTACTTAAATCAGTGAATATGAAGAATTTCGTAGGAGGGACGTGCAGTTTGGGCTGCCTGCAGCACACCACGGTCAAATATCCACTGAAAAGAATCTTCTGTTGCTGAGGGATTATAAAAAGCTTGATTCCTTTTAAGGCTACTCTGGCAGAAGCTGATTTTTCAGCAAGCAAAACCAGCTTCCTCAGTTCTTCAGTTGTGTGTCCTTTTAATGCTGCAAAATGTAAATAATGGTACTTGCATACCTGTTTCTCAGTTAAACGCGCAGTGGGTCTCTTCTCCTTTAAATAGTCTGGAGCTTAAAAATCAGTTTTGAAATACTGGATAGTATATTTTATTTTACACATAGCTTCAGCCCACTTTGAAGAAAATTGGATTGGTTACACAAGTCTTTATGTAAGGTACAAACAGAGCCTAAGGTTTTGAGTGCCCAAGAATGCTCTTTTCGAGTAGGTGAACAGGCACATAAACATCATGTAATGGCGTAAGGACTCCCCAGAACATCTTCAGGTCAAATATGTTTTATATAAGCTGAGGTTGCATGAAAACAGCTGCTAGCGCTGTGCTGCTCTTTACAGGATTGGATGAGTGGTGTTGTCTTTGGCTGTGTGGGCTTAAATGTGTTTCTAATGTGTGTGTCAAATAATTACCTGTTAAACAGACTGCCAATCTGGCTGAAGCCAATGCTTCCGAGGAGGATAAAATAAAAGCTATGATGACACAGTCTGGCCATGAATATGATCCAGTCAAGTAAGTGTTGATCGTGTCAAATCTGTTCTTTGAAGATGATGAAAAAATTGCAGAGATGTTTGTTTTAATGAGACACAAATGCATACCTTTTTCTTCTCTTCCCCAAACCCCTTCAGTTATATGAAGAAACCCTTGGGTCCACCTCCCCCATCGTACACGTGCTTTCGTTGCGGCAAACCTGGCCACTATATAAAGAACTGCCCGACAAATGGGGTAAGATTGTGGGAACTGGTGGTGTTGCTTAGTTTAAAATGTTTTTACCTTACAAATATTATAAATACACCAATATTTGTATTAAGAATTGTTACATACAGAGGTTATAAGGCAGTATTGCAAAACCCTTCAAATTCACAGGAAACCTGGAAATATGAAAGTAAATCTTTCTTTTTTCTAGGTCATAGGCATTAACTATGTCCACAGACCTTGCTCTGAACTTCCATGTATATTTTTTTGTTATTTCAATATTATCAGAAATTTTTATCTGTTTTTAACTTTTTTTTTTTATGACAGTTCACAATTTTCAGTATTTACTAAAGGAGAAAAATTTTTCTGTTGACTCCATCAATTGAATATTTGTGTGGTTTAATTGTACAAATCTGTGCATGAATGCTGTTTGATGTTAGTCACTGAATGTGTGTGCGTGAGGCGTGAACTCAGCCTTCACCTGTAGACGGTGACTGGGATTTCCCTTCCCTGGAAGTGTCAAGGCCAGATTGAGTGGCATCTTGAGCACCCCGATCGAGTGGAAGGTATCCCTGCCCATGGCAGGGGGTTGGAACTGGATGAGCTTTAAGGTCCTTTCCAACCCAAACCATTCCATGATTTTATGGCTCTCCAGCAAGTGATTCCGAGCACTGAGCTGAGTTCCCGCTCTGAGCGGCACTGTGGTGGAGGAGCGGGTTGTGTGTGCTCTGAGTCTGTGGTGAGCTTGAAGAGCCTGCAGCCACACAATGTCAGGTTCAAAATGCGGCTCAAGCATTAGTACATCCTGGTGGTGTTCCTTTAGGGAAATAAGTGTTTCAGTCAAGCAACCTTTACACTAGGTAAAAGGAAAGTATTAAAGACTTTTTCTACTTAAAGTGATCATTGAAATGTCATTTTAAGTGCCTGCTTTTCTTAACAGGACAAAAATTTCGAGTCTGTTCCTAGAATTAAAAAGAGCACGGGGATTCCAAGGAGTTTCATGATGGAGGTGAAAGATCCCAATACAAAGGGTGCGATGCTGACCAACACGGGAAAATACGCAATACCAACTATTGATGCGTAAGTGTAGAATTAACTGGGCTGACCAAAATGTGAAGTGAGAAACCATGCACAGATGTGTGGAAATGCAACCGTGGTGGCCAACGCCTGTAATCATGGGTAGAAAGCACTGTTGTTGTATCTTGACCTGGAAATCAGTGATGCTTTCTAATATCAAAATAAATGGGCATGTTGTTCGCACCTCTGGGAGCTGGTTAAACTTGTATGTTGAGAACTTGTATTTCTGTGAAACATGTTAGTACTGTTTGTTGTTGGAATTGCTCTCTATCAAAGCACCTTTT
This sequence comes from Neomorphus geoffroyi, assembly GCA_033558235.1. Lineage (NCBI taxonomy): Eukaryota > Metazoa > Chordata > Aves > Cuculiformes > Neomorphidae > Neomorphus > Neomorphus geoffroyi. The sequence goes on from JAUMJM010000038.1 coordinate 3,410,413, forward strand.
GCTTGTATTTCAAAAGCTTCTGGCAAAATTTAACAAATAGCTGTTGGACTGAGAATTCCTTGGCTCTGACTTTTATTGAATCCTGTGTGTGAAGTGGCTGAGGGTTTCCTGTGGCTTTAAACTTAAGAAAATGCATACTGTGTGTGGATAACAGTGGTTGTTTCCAAATTGCTTGGTTGTGCTTCGTTTTTTCTGTCCTGGATCTCCTTTTGTAGAAGCTGTAACATAGACTTCTTTCACTTATAAGTTTAATTACTCGCAAGAGTTGCTTTGTCCTGAGCCTACAATGTACATTTACCCTCTGGCGAAGGAGAGGTGGGATTCCTTTCATCTGATTTCTAGCTGTCAAAAAAAACCCAACCCTCTACTCTGAGCTGATTTCATAGTTGACCCAATGAATGGGAGAGTTCTGCAGAAGGAAGAGTGTTTCCCCCTCCCTCTTCTAGTGGTGTGGCTGTAGAAAAGTGGTTGAAGCTAAATGCCTGTGTTGAAGGAGGCTAATGTGGAGTGAGAAGGATCCCAACTATTATCTTCCCTTGATAAAATTCAAAGCTTGGAAAAGTCTCCTGTTACCCATCTTGAACTTTTTTCTTTTCCCTTACCTACTGTCCTTCCAGGGAAGCTTATGCTATAGGAAAGAAGGAAAAGCCTCCCTTTTTACCAGAGGATCCATCCTCCTCCTCAGAAGAAGATGATCCTATTCCGGATGAGCTGTTATGTCTCATTTGTAAAGATATAATGACTGATGCCGTTGTTATTCCGTGCTGTGGAAACAGTTACTGTGATGAATGTGAGTATTAGTCCCACGTTGGTTAATTCAGAAAGTCAAATCTGAGCTTCTGAAAGCAGAAATAGGAGATAACAGAATTGCTTTGTTGCCAGTTGTATTTAGTACTTAAGCGTACCTGGAATGGGAAAGGCCTCTTCCTTTTATAAAGGCAAAAAGAAAGGCAGGAAGCTTCTCTCCTGTTTTCTTTATCTAGTTAAATCCTGGTTAGATGTGGAAGGACAAGGGTGAGAAAAGTGCATAATTATGTAGGTGCTTACAGCATTAGATTTAAATGCATTGCTTTGTTCGCAGCCCTTTCTCTCATACAGTTTTGTGTCCAACTCTGGCTTACCATGGTCTGCAACAGATAGGGAGACACTTAATCCAAGTTCTTCTCCATGTGAGGTTTGGTTACAGCCTCCAGAACTCAAACCTATTAATGATCTTTTGAAACGTGCCTTATTCATTAGTCTTGAGGTTGTTGACTTCTCACTGTGCTGGACAGTGGAAAAAAGACTAATTGAAACATCTAGATACAGCCTACTCTCTGTCTTCAAATGCTACAGTGGTGAAATAACAAAACCATATAGTTACTTGCTGAATTCTGTTTTCCCCTTACACTTACAGCTTCATACTCTCAGTTCAAGGCCACATTCACCCACTAATCGGATGCATGTCTTTATAATTGATGAGAACCCAAAATATTTGCTTAGTTTGGCTAAAAACTATGTTGGTTATTGTAATTATTCACAGGTATTAGAACAGCATTACTGGAATCTGAGGAACACACGTGCCCAACGTGTCATCAGACAGATGTTTCTCCTGATGCATTAATTGCCAACAAGTTCCTACGCCAGGTAACAGGATGACTTGAATATAAGAACTCTAACAAAAGTCTATTTATGAAAAGCTGAAAGGGAAGAAAATACTAATTTACATCTCTTAAAGCAAGACTAAATTACTTTTCAAATACATTATCTGTTGTTAACAGAAGTATACAGCTCTTTAGAGACAGTCTGGCAAATTCAGGTCACTTTTGTTTAATGTGTTTGCCTCACTTTCACATTCAGTGTTAAAATACAGATACTCTGAGTTAGAAGTCATCAATATTGGCGTTTAATGTGATATGTTTGTATATCTATGTGTTGAGTTATTGTAGGATTGATAGCATTTACAGGAATACGCAAGTAATTTTGCTTTGTGGCGGCTTTTGTACACAAATCTACTGAGGTTTCATATTACATTTTGGAAATGTTTCTCTGCCTCTAGGCTGTGAACAACTTCAAAAATGAAACTGGCTACACAAAAAGGCTCCGTAAGCAGGTGCAGCAACAACAACAGCCACCGCAGCAGCAACCGCCACCGCCACCACCACCACCACCTCCGCCACCCCTCATGAGGCAAACAATAACGCGCAACCTGCAGCCTCTGCTCCGACCAGCCATGTCCAGACAGCAGGACCCACTCATGATACCCTTAGCTTCTCTGGCATCTCGTTCTGCTTTGTCGTCGCTGGGCCCTGGTCAACCGCATGGGTTGCCAGTAAATCCGCCTTCTGTTGTTGTCTCTGATCTCCCTCCAGCAATGTCCCTGTCTCTCCGTGGTGAAAAGCCAGATGGACCTTTTCGGTGAGTAAATCTGTACATCAGCATGAATATGAAAGATACCGAAGTATTAAGTTGGATTCTTCTGGAGATTCTCAGCCAGCGGTTTATATCTCGTTAGTGCCAGTTTCAAATAATTGTGGAAGTTCTGGGGTTTTCATTTTACTTCAAACAAGGACATTTTGATAAGTTAGAAGGGGGCCTCGTGCAAGAATTTCCTCAGAAATATTTCTTGCCTGGTTCCCTGTCGGCCATTCAGGACGGGATTACCCCAAAAGAGGAAATTTTCCCTAGGAACCCTTTGGTTTTAAGTGGCTGGCAATTCTTAAAGAAACCACTTAGTTCTGTCAGACCTTCTTGAGTGCATTCGGTTCTCTTAAGTCCTGAGGAAATCATTTCCATGAACAGCGTAAAAGCATGATTATAGTTTAAAACTGACCAGATGCGTTCACATTACTTTTTTCTACAGTATTGCATCATAAACATTGAAAAACTGTAAATCTGAAGGTCTTGAGTTTGGTACCCAGGGAAGTCATCTGAAAACACATCAAAAGTCTGTCCTGTTCAGGGCTCAGATCCTCTCAGCTTTCTGCCCTGAGTGCACGTAGCTGCTCTGTCCCGAGGGCTGTCAGGCTCTGCTGTGCTGCTGGGTACAGAGGATCACAGTTCCCAAGAGCCTCTACAGCAGCCTCTGAACTAGTATTTAAATGATTTTTAATAAATTTCAGTTCTTGCGTCTTCCCAAACTTGTTCAGCTTGTGGGTTATATGTGCTCTCATGCTTTCTTGTGCAGGTAACATGATACAGTATGCTTTCCCAATGAGCTTCCTCTTTAAATGGCAGAGTAGGCCAAACTGATTTCTCATCAGTGCTTCATCTGTCATTGGCCAGCTTCACATTGGTGAATCTAAGGAAGATTATTTCTAATTCTTTTTCCCATGTACTTTCCTTACCTTGGACTTTATTTTGGGTAGCTCTTGGAAACATTTGAATAACAGAACCTCTGTTTTATGTTGTAGTGATGATTTACCTCCTGCTCTGATGTCTGCTGCTGAGCTTTCCAAGACTGCCTCACTGTCAATCAGCAGCTTGTTGGAAGAGAAGGTAAAATTTATCTCAACATACGCAATGATTCTTATGTTTTGTTTTCTAACTTTGCATTTCTAACAATTTACATTTCTTTACAAGGGCTATCAGGTTCCTGTTCTAAGACAGCCAGCGTTGCCAAGTCTCCTGGGCCCTCAAGGACAATCCATCCCCACAACTGGTAAGTGACTACAGCTGCAGAATTTTTTCTAAAAAGTTATCTTGAGAGAAGTTGAATGGTTTCTTTTTCTTTCTCCTCTCTCCACTCCAAAAGGCCACCCAATGAGAGCCGGGGCAATTCGCTCACTGGGAGGCAGACCAGGCTGGGAACTGTAAGTATTCTATAAATATTCTGTATATTGCTACTTGTACTCAGTTAAATTAGGCCATAACACATAACTGATACAACAGCTGATTCATAATGAAGGAAGTGTGCACAGATAGTTGTGGAGAATGCAAGTGATAATGAACTTTTAAATGGCTTAATTTGACTTGGCTTTGACAGAAGAGATCTGTTCTGACAGTAAGATTATTTAAAATAAAAGTCTAGTACCTAATTGAAACGAGGACTCTGAAAAATAAACAGTTTTTGAGGAAAACATAATTACATATAAAAATTAAATATAATTTGAAGATTGGATAGAAAGCCACCCTTTTGATTACTGGCTGAATAGAGCTGAAGAAATTGATTTCCCAAGAGAAATCAGCCTCCCACATTCTTTTGTTAACCAAGTTGATGCTTATAGAGAAAATCATTGGAAAAGTCAGTGCTGTTATTTTATGACAATTTAGAATTACTGCAGTGTCAAGTTAGCCCTCCCCTTTGGCGTACATTTCTTAGAGACCGATTTTAAGGGGACATTATGTTTATGAAAGATAAATCAAAGCAAAAACCAGGATCCATTCCACAGATTATCTGAAATCTCAAGTTCAATAAGCAAGACAATAACAGTTCAGGGGCCAGAACAGGCCAAACACAACATCGTGAGGCAACGACACAGGAAGCATCTATGGGAGTTCAAAGAAGTTGGAGAGAAGATGACTTAATGTTTGTACAGTGCTCTGACGTCAGAAGTGTTGCAGAGTGAAGGATATCGAGGAGGGGCAGAGGAGTGGTGGGCGCTTGGCACTTGGGAGATGGGAGCCTCTTTTATGCATGGGCAGCCCCCATCCACGGTCATGAAGCTGAGTATGAGGAGAGAAGATGAAGGGAGCTGTTGTGGGTGAGGATGTGGAAGGCAAGTGTGAGGATCAAGAAATGAGCGTAGTCTCCAGTGAACAGAAAGCGGGGAGAAAAATGCTTGAGAACAAGAAGTGCTTTCCCCGTGTTCCTGCTTCCTTCGCTTTCCTCTGAAATCAGGGCAGAGTGTAACAGTGACACATGTTTTTGGGTTTCTTTAGTTCAAATCGAGGACGCCTGCATAGTGAACGTTCCCAAAGGAGCCAGGCCCCATCACTACCAGCATCAGCACCAGTCTTTGTGCCTGTGCCTCCACCACCCTTGTACCCTCCACCACCCCATGCACTTCCTCTTCCACCGGGGGTGCCACCACCACAGTTTCCTCCTCAGTTTCCACCGGGCCAACCTCCATCTGCTGGGTACGCTGTCCCCCCTCCAGGATACCCCCCAGCTCCTGCAAACATCTCATCAGCTTGGGTCCCAACAGCAGTACCAGCGGCTCATTCAAATACCATCCCAACGACACAGGCACCTCCCTTATCTAGGGAGGAGTTTTACCGAGAACAGCGGAGACTTAAAGAGGAGTAAGTATTTGGCTCGATGAAGCTGCCTTGTTCACTTTTGTATTGCGGTAGCGTATGGGAGCAGTTACACTAAAGTGCATCTGACATAAGCAAAAATGACATAGTGTTTTTCCCAATATACTTTTTCATTGCAGACAGTAAACATGCAAAACTAAACCAAGAGAAATGTAATTCTAAAACTTTCCTAAAACTTGTAGGAATTCTGAACTGTTTTTGCTTAAATAGGATGTTCACCGTTCGCATTTGCATGCAGTATACATTTTCTCATATTGGCCATGTTTTGTTTCTTGATGTCTTTTTGTAATAAAGGTCAAACTATAATTGTAATAAAGGTCAAACTTATTTTAACAGGGAAAAGAAAAAGTCCAAACTTGATGAGTTTACAAATGATTTTGCTAAGGAATTGATGGAATATAAAAAGATTCAAAAGGAGCGTAGGCGTTCGTTTTCCAGGTAACTGCTTTACATGTCCGTAACGGAGAAGCAGATTGTCTAGAAGAATCAGGAGGAGTTCCACTCCACCTCTGTATTGTTAGATGGATTGGATGATTCTAGGGATTAGCAGGGACAGGAGTTCTGTGTATAGGTTACCAGCTCAAATACAGCAAGGATTACAGCTGATGGATAGTTATGATTTGGCAGCAGTTGTTAAGGAGCAAGCGTCTCTACTGAAGCTTCTCTATAAAGGCACCTTCACCTCCTGACAGCTGGAGGAGGCTGGAACCGGAATTGGGGGAGGTGCTGGATGTTCTGCATCTCCCTAGTCTGATTATAAACATTACATCATAGCACTGAGGAGGAGACATGAGAGAAATTGTCTGCACCTCCCCTGTTTTTGTCTCATGTGGATACACAGAGATTTTAACCTAGAGTGCAGACTGGTGGCCTTCACTAGTGTTTTGCTGACATTGTTAAATTTTTCTTAGCAATTAAAAGATTAGCTTTGGTTTTAAGGAAATCATAAACTGGTGAAGGGCTTTGAGAGGAGGAATGATGCTAATGAGCATGTGCAGAATGATGTGAAAAGCTTCTGGAAGAAATAATCTGTGGAGAAAGAGCTCAGTGTAGCTGATGTTTTCCATCCCCAAAATCCCGTGGGCAGGAGTCCTAGGAGCTTTTGATTAGTAAAGCTGGCAGTGACTTTCCCAGAGCAGTGGTGTTGATTCATATTGCTGGAGGCTGAGGTTAGAAGCATTTAGATAGGATTTTTCCTGAAATGCAGTCACCAGCCTTGGTTAGAGGTTTTGGGCAAAATCTGCTAGGACATTAGGCTGGAAGAGTTGATTAAATAGCCCTCAGTGTAAGGTTGCAGTAGAAGTATTTTGCATCCTTTACAAATTACCAGATCAGTAGTGAAGTTAAATAGTCCAAGCTGGCAGTTTAAAATTGAGCTTTACTGTCTTCAGGCTAAATGGTGTTTTCTTGCTGTTTGACACTGCACTGTAGCATTAAGACTTGCTCTTTTTGCATTTTGCGGCAACAAAAATTATTTGCATTGCATGTATTTGCTGAGTAGTGAAAAATGTGTGCATTCAGGTACCAGCAGAGGCCAGTGTGCACCACCTTCAATCAGTCAATGGCTGTGGTGCTTCATATGATAGAAGGGAGTGGAAAGAGACTTACCCTTCCTGTATGTTTTTACACTAACAAAGCAGCAGCCATTCTGTCTTGTAAGCAGAAAACGTTACATGTTACGAGGTTCTTCAATTTGCAGTAGTGTTATGTCAGCAGCTGAGAGAAGCTTTGGCATAAGCGTATGGAGAGGAAAATAAAACAAACCAAATTTGGGAGGAAAATAGCAGGGGAGAGCGGCTGTTTTGAATTAACTTCATTTATTTTTTTGTGTTGTGTTTTTTTTTTTTTTTTTTAAGGTCGAAGTCTCCCTATAGTGCTTCATCCTACTCGAGAAGTTCCTATACCTACTCGAAGTCAAGATCAGGTTCTTCTCGCTCTCGCTCCTACTCTCGATCATTTAGTCGTTCCCATTCTCGCTCCTACTCGCGATCGCCACCATATCCAAGAAGAGGCAAAGGGAAGAGTCGTAACTATCGCTCTAGGTCAAGGTCGCATGGTTATCACCGGTCACGGTCAAGGTCGCCTGCGTACAGACGGTACCATTCACGGTCAAGGTCTCCCGTGTTTAGAGGCCAATCTCCCACTAAGCGGACTGTACCCCAAGGCGAAGGAGAGAGGGAATATTTCAACAGATACAGAGAAGTTCCACCGTATGACATGAAAGCTTACTACGGCAGATCTGTTGACTTTAGAGACCCGTTTGAAAAGGAAAGGTACAGAGAGTGGGAAAGGAACTATAGAGAATGGTATGAAAAGTTTTATAAGGGCTATGCTGTTGGTGCTCGCCCTCAAGTAAATAGGGAGAACTTCTCTCCAGATAGGTTCGTTCCCCCTGGGACCAGACGAGAGACTTCACCATATACTCGAGGACGCAGGGAAGATTATCCTGGTGGGCAGAGCCACAGAAATCGAAATGTAGCTGGAAGTTACCCTGAAAAACCTTCTGGAAGAGAGAGCCATGGCATCAAAGATCCTTCAAAATCAAAAGAGAAGGAGGTAGAAAATCCACTGGGAGATGGCAAAGGAAATAAACATAAGAAACATCGGAAGAGAAGGAAAGGGGACGAGAATGAAGGATTTCCCAATGCTGAATTATTAGAAGGTGCGAGAAAACCAAGAGAGCCAGTTACAACCGAAGATGCTAAAACGGACTCTATGTTCATGGTCACAAGCAGAGATGATGCCACTCCTGTGAGAGATGAGCCTATGGAAGCCGATTCTATTGCTTTCAAACCAGTGTCTGAGAAGGAGAAAAAAGAGAAGGAGAAGCCAAAAGCAAAAGTTGAAAAGACAAAGCGGAAAGCAGAATCAGCTGTTGCTTCCAAGAAAGACAATGTAATAAAGCCAGCTAAAGCTTCACAAGAGAAGGTGGACGCCGATCGTGAAAAGTCTCCTCGAACAGAACCTCCTGTGAAAAAAGTGAAGGAGGAGCTACCGAAGACAGACAGCGTTAAAACATCCTCCTCTCAAAAGGAGGAGAAGGCTCTTGGTACCCCACGGAAAGCTCACCCAAAAGTCACAAAAGATCACCCAGAAAGCAGACCAGCCAAGGAGGAAAAGGTAAAGAAAGACCATCCAAAAGAAGCCAAATCAGAGAAGCCCTCCAACAAAGAGGACAAGTCAAAAAAAACTGCAGACAAAAGCAAAACTTCTGATGCAAAACCTGAAAAAAGAAAAAGAAAAGTAGATGAAAAGGCTGATAAAGACCATGAAGGCTCTTCCATAAAGGCTTCTAAACCAGAAACTGCTGAATTGAAAACATCGCCAAAGGGCAGGACTGAGACTGATGGTGAAAAAGGAGAGCGAACTCCTGAAAAGGATAAATCTGCTCTTAACAACCCTGCAAAAAAGATTAAACTTAACCGAGAAACTGGCAAAAAGATTGTGAGTGGAGAAAACGTGCCACCTGCAAAAGAGCCTGCTGAGAAACCGGAGCCGAGCAGCAGCAAAGTCAAACAAGAAAAAACAAAGGGAAAAGCGAGAAGAAAAGTAACAGCAGCTGATGGATCCAGTTCAACCCTTGTAGATTACACCAGGTACCACCGTGTTGCTTTTTCTATTGTGTCTTCCATTCTCTCCTTCCAAACAAAATGTGAGATTCTTTATGGTGACCAGTGAAAGGAACAGCTAAACCTGTGCCAAATGAGGGAATAACCTGTGATCTTCCCTGTTAAACTGCTTGGATCAAAATCAAATAGCGTTAAAGAGAATGAGCAGTCTGTACTGTGCAGAGAGTTGATAAGGTCAGCTCACGGGTGACAGGTTTCACTCTTGCTGCTTGGACTGTTTTTCCCATCTTATTCATTACATCTTGACTCTCTGAGCTGTCCCCTCTGTGTCTTTCTTCTAATCCTGCGTGCTGCTAAAGGCAAGGGTAAGACATGTCTATACCATGCAATATTTTGCATTTTAAAAATTGCAAGGTACTGTAATGATCAAGTTTTGTCAGTATGACCTGAAATTATCCCTTGCAGAACTGGCAGCACAGTTGCCAGTCTATTATACTGATGGTAACTTTGAGCACAGTGCCACACTGACACAGTTATGCTGCTCATTGCTCTATGCTGACTTTTTTGGCACTTAGCTTCATGATCTCTCTTCTATATTATACACCGTGTGACGTGGAAACAAAAAGTGATCTAGTGTGGAGCTGTTGTTACGTTTCAGTGTCAACAGGAGCAGGACCAAGCAAACTCAAAACTGGAGACTTAAGATAGTGTCTTGATATTCTAAAGAGTGTTTAAACCATACATTTTTCCAAAGTAGAACCCTGAGACATGAGTATAAAACTTCTGCTGTATATACCTCTCCATAATTGCTAGCTTATATATTGAAACAAGAATGTATATTTAATTTATCTGCCATTGCTAGGAATAGGACATGAAGGAATGACCAGGTCAGACATTCCCCAGTCTGATAATCTTTTATCTTTGTTAATTAAATGCATAGTAGCAAGATACTAAATTAATTGATTGCTCATGATCTTAGCTAGTCAAGTCATCCTTCTCTTGTCTCTTCCTGTAATTGAACATCTTTTGAGAAAATGCTGAAGATTTAGAATTGAAACAAAAGCCACTTTATAAAGTGTTACAAAAGATGGCAGTGTATGCGTGTCACATGGTATTCATGTATGCTTTTTTCCCCTCTTAGCACCAGTTCTACTGGAGGAAGCCCTGTTAGAAAGACTGAAGAAAAGCCGGAAAAAACAGATACCAAACGAACTGTCATTAAGACCATGGAGGAGTATAATAATGATATAACAGCCCCTGCTGAAGATGTCATTATTATGATCCAAGTCCCTCAGTCAAAGTGGGATAAAGATGACTTTGAGTCTGAAGAGGAAGACATTAAATCTACCCAGGTGCCCACAAGCATAGGAAAACCTGCTAGTGTTATAAAAAATGTGAGCACTAAGCCACCAAACCCTGTAAAACACAGTGAGATGGAGACTTTGGAGAAAACACTGAAAACTACAAAAGAGGCAAGTTACGAAAGCTCCCAGCATGATGCAAAAATTTCAAAAAGCTCAATGCTGAGTGAAAAAGGAAAAACCAAAGATCGGGATCATTCTTTGTCAGACAAGGACGCTTCTGAGAAGAGGAAGAGCAGCGTACAGCCAGAAAAAGACCACTCAGAACGTGCAACTGAGCAAGCAAATGGAAAAAATACTTCTCAGTCTTCCAAAGACAGCAGATCTTCAGAGAAACATGATCCTGGCCGTGGATCCACCATGAAAGACTTCACTCCAAACCGCGACAAGAAGTCTGACCACGATGGCAACAGAGATCATTCTAGTTCCAAGCGCCGAGATGAAAAGAGTGAATTAGCAAGGAGGAAAGACTCCCCTTCACGAAACAGAGAATCAGTACAGAAGAGTAAGCCAAGAGAGGAACGAGTGGAGCCGTCCAAAAAGGGTGCTGGAGATGCCAAAAGGAGCAGCTACAGTCCTACACGTGACCGGAAGCAGTCTGATCACAAAGCCGCTCATGATTCCAAGCGTACATCAGAGGAACACAAACCTCTGGATAAAAATTCAGGAAAAGAGAAGGACAAAGAGAAAGAAAAAGAGAAAGAGAAAGAAAAAGAAAAAGAGAAAGAAAAAGAAAAAGAGAAAGAGAAAGAGAAAGAGAAAGAAAAAGAAAAAGAGAAAGAGAAGGAAAAAGAGAAGGAAAAGGAAAAAGAAAAAGAAAAGGAAAAAGAAAAAGAGAAGGAAAAGGATAAAGAGAAGGAAAAGGAAAAGGATAAAGAGAAGGAAAAGGAAAAGGATAAAGAGAAGGAAAAGGAAAAGGATAAAGAGAAGGAAAAGGAAAAGGATAAAGAGAAGGAAAAGGAAAAAGAAAAAGAGAAGGAAAAGGAAAAAGAAAAAGAGAAGGAAAAGGAAAAAGAAAAAGAGAAGGAAAAGGAAAAAGAAAAAGAGAAGGAAAAGGATAAAGAAAAAGAGAAGGAAAAGGAAAAAGAGAAGGAAAAGGAAAAAGAGAAGGAAAAGGAAAAAGAGAAGGAAAAGGAAAAAGAAAAAGAGAAGGAAAAAGAAAAAGAGAAGGAAAAAGAAAAAGAGAAGGAAAAAGAAAAGGAAAAGGATAAAGAAAAAGAGAAGGAAAAGGAAAAAGAAAAAGAAAAGGAAAAGGAAAAAGAAAAAGAGAAAGAAAAGGATAAAGAAAAAGAGAAGGAAAAGGAAAAAGAGAAGGAGAAGGAAAAAGAAAAGGAGAAGGAAAAAGAAAAAGAAAAGGAGAAGGAAAAGGAAAAGGAGAAGGAGAAAGAAAAAGAAAAAGAACAAGAGAAGTATGTCACAGAAGTAAAGAGCAATAAGGAGAAAGAGCCAACTCTTAATAAACCACCTTTGAGACAAGAATCACCAGATGTAAAAAATGAGAAAGAGAATGTGACTGGGCAAATCGATAAAAGCATCGTCAAGCCCAAGCCTCAGGTAAGCAGCTCCTCACGACTCTCTTCTGATCTGACTCGAGAGACTGATGAGGCTGCATTCGTACCCGACTACAATGAAAGTGACAGCGAGAGTAATGTATCTGCAAAAGAGGAGGAGGCTGTGGGCAAAACTCCTAAAGAACCGAAGGAGAAGGCTGTGGAGAAGGCGAAAGAGGAGACTGCAGCACCTGCTGCCGCAGCCGACCAGCCAGAAGCAAGCAGGAGTCAAAGCCAGAGCAGTCCCAGCGTAAGCCGGAGCCGCAGTCAGAGCCCGTCCGAAAGTCAGACCCGGAGCCACAGCAGCAGTGCCAGCTCAGGAGAGAGTCAGGACAGCAAGAAAAAGAAGAAGAAAAAAGAGAAAAAGAAGCACAAGAAGCATAAGAAACACAAGAAGCATAAGAAACACATCGGAAATGAGACGGAATTGGAAAAAGGCCAAAAACACAAACACAAGAAGAAAAAATCGAAGAAGAGCAAAGATAAAGAGAAAGATGACCAAAAAGTGAAATCTGTCACTACATAGAATGGCAGATAATTTAAAAATGACTTAATTCCTAAGTCATCTGTATTAAATTTTGTTAAAATGTAAACGAATTCAAGCGTTGTAAATAATGACATGAAAGACCCTGTGCTGCACTTAAAATATTGCTGCTTGATTATTTGATTTTTACATCAGAGCTTTATAAAAAGTGAACATTTTGTACAGAATTGTGAGTTGTGACCATGTAACATGAAAGGTTTTGCTGGGGCGTCTTATTTTTAACCACCGTTAATTAGTCTGGGTGGAGTTTACTGTACTGTGAAGATCTTCACATTTGAGTTTTTTTTAATTGCCTGCAGAAGCAGCTGGTATCAATTATAAAATATCAGCAGAATGATTGGCAGAATACATTACAGCCCTGTTATGTCACTTTTTGATTACAATAAAACCTGTTTTCAGTAAACTATCCAATGTGATGAGATTTCCAGTGGTAGCAGAGAAAAGAGCAGTGGCAGAAAAAAGCTCCCAGTGTAAAATAACATGTGAAAAATAACACATTAGTGGGGTTCGTCCTGAAAAGCCTGGTGGGACTCTGTGTCCTGCACAGCTGCAACATGGGGAGGTGCTGCCAAGAGGGCACGTTTTCATGTGCCAAGTGGGCTTGGGTTTATGTTCTAAAAGCGGTATATGGCCCCAAAAATGCAGCCGCTACTGATAGCCAGTACCAACTGTCCTAAAATATTGTATATTCGGAGCTGTTGTGCTTCTGCATTGTCCGGTTTGTTTAGAAAGCTGTTGTCATTTGCTAACAAACATTAATGGTCTCAAGTTGTGCCAGGGAGGTTCAGCTTAGACACCAGAAAAAAATTTCTTCACCAAAAGGGTTCTTGGGCACTGACAGAGGCTGCCCAGGGAGGTGGTGGCCTCACCATCCCTGGAGGTGTTTTAAGAGCCGGACAGATGAGTTTCTCAGGGATGGTTTAGTGGCAGACAGGTATGGTTGGACTCGATGATCTCAAAGGTCTGTTCCAACCAAGTATTTCTATGATTCACAGATGCCCTGTAATTTGTGTTTTCTGTTGACACTGCTGATCACTAAGGCGTTTGTGGGGTTTAAATAGAAGATGATTATTAGTATTTCCATACAGTGGTGCCCTCTGCCACAGAACCAACCCTTCCGTGAAACGTGGGCTTGGGCAGGAGAGGTTGGCAGAAGAAAGCCCACGGGAAAGGCAGATTTCTGCTTCAAACTGGTCTGAACAATGAAAGGAAACCGCCAATGTGTAACTGTAATTGGTGCACTGTGGGGCTGGGCTGGCAGTTGGACTGACCAACTCAGAGGTCTCTTCCAACCTTTAATTCTATGAGAATTTTAAGACAGATGTAATATAAAAAAAAAGGTGGCAATGGGTGGTGTTGCTTGGCTGTCATATGCCGTTGTGGGCAGAAGCACTTGTGCGGTGAGGGGAAAAATGTCCTGGCACCCGCTGGGCTCAGCAGTGGAAGCCCACGAGTGTTTGGCCATGAGGTCACCCTGGAAGTGTTCCATGAGGAAGCATTTATAAATTAAAGTGGTGTTTCAGGGCTTCCTGTTTGCAGAGACTGTTCTGTTCGAAGTGGCATTGTTTGTAGGCGCTGTAAGCGGGTGCTTGGCAGTGCAGGTGAAGTGATCCCTCGCTTTGTGTTCCGGTGGGTTGCTGCCATCATAAATACTGGGTTTGGGAATGGGCATTCTGCTCTTCTGATGATTAAAACAAGAACAAATCAGAATTAGGACTGGCTTGCACTCCCAGTAGGTCATGCCTTTCCATGTCGAGACATTCCTGGTGGGTTTTGGGTGTTTCTGCACAAAGTCGAGCAGGTTTTCTGAGGAAGCCATTCTGGATTTCACTCCCCAGAATCACAAGGCCATGTGTCTGTCACAGTTGTTCCAGCATTTCCTGCGTGTCGTGTGGGGAGCTCCGATCACCAGGGTGATGATGATGTGTGGGAATTGCAGGCAGGCCGAGACTCCCATTGTGCGTGGTCTGTGCTGTGTGGTGAGGCTGTCGGAGACCGGGAGTGCTTTACACCTGCTCTGTGAACGTGCTTTGGCCCAATACAGAGCTTGGGGTCGGTCAGGTGGGATTCTGACTGGAGTTGGAATGCATTAATTCTGCCTTCTTAGCAAGGTTCAGAATAATTATTAAACATGGATAGAAGTAAAATTTTCTATGTTTCTTTACAGAATAAGTCCATAAACCCAGGTAAAACTGTGTTGGTTTTATATAACCTTGTGCTGAGAAAGCTGTAGTCAATGCCTGTCCTAATGCCCAGTTCAGCTCTGATTTCAGAACACTGTAACAGCATCACCAATGGTTTTCCAGTTCTCCTGTGAATTCAGGTCACTCTGCACATGGAGTTTTACGATTGCTTTTTTCCCAGTTTTGGAGCTGCAGTTTCAGTTAGATATTAGGAAAAGGTTCTTCCCCCAGTGGGTGGTGGAGACTGGAACAGCTCCCCAGGGATGCAGTAACAGCGCCAAGCCTGACAACATTCCAGAAGCATTTGGCCAGTGCCCTCCGCCACACGGTGTGAATGCTGGGATTGTCCTGTGCAGGGGCTCTTTGTGGGTCCCTTCCAACTCAGGTACATTCCATGATTCTGTGATTCTGTGAAGGTGAGAGTGGCTGTTCCGTGAAGGGGATCAAGCATCCCTGTGTCCATCTGCAGAGAAGACAGCCTGCAGCGTCTGTGTTGGGCATCTGATCTGCGCCAGAACAAAGAATGAAGCAGGTAATTCAAGTCCACGACTGATGGTGTCACTGAAAAAGAAAAGGTGCAAAATCCCGAGTTGCCACGGTTAGTGAGGAGCATGGAGAGGCTCTGTGCTTCTTGCACTGCCTGGATAGCAGAAGGCCCAGCAGGGCACTCCTCTCTGTCAGTCCTGGGTTCTGTATTAGCTGTGAAGGCAGAGCTTGACACAGAATGGGTCACAGAAGGTCTGAGCCACAGAACCTCGACATTCCCTGGGGGGAGAAAGGGTGGCTGTTGGGGTTTGGGGTACCTCGCACTCCCCTGGGGCTGCTGAAGGTGCTGTTGTGTGTGCTTCAGTATCTTTCAGGTTTGCTTAAACAGCAGAGGAAGTGCCCATCCTGTGTCTGTGTAGTGACCTCCACTCCAGCGGGGTGGGTCACGCAGCCACCATCCGTGATCCAGTATTGGGGTTCCTGAAAGGAGAAAACTAGCTGCACTTCTGAATACAGCTTCGTGTCTTCCAAGGCTGCAGTGTTTGTGACTGAGCTTGGATTTAGGTTCCTGACTGAACCTCGGTGCCTGGCGGAAGGCACAGCTTCTGAAGAAACGGGTTTAGCTGGGGTTTGGGTGGTTGTGGCCCCTTGGGGCTGCTCTGGTGTGGGTGGCTGGGAGGAGGGGACCTGGCAGGGAAGGTCACCTCCTCGTGGGCACCTGTAGCAGGGGAGGCAGCTTCTGTCCCCCAGGTTCTGTTAAAAGGGCATGAAAAGAAAGCAAAGGCAGCCCAAGGTTGAAGAAGGCAACACCTCTGAAAGAGACTAATTAAAAGGAAGAGCTAATCAAGGCCTGGAGCTTTCAGGAGTCCTGCTGGGCTGGGGGATGCTGGCTGAGCTGGTGGGACAGTGCACCTTTCGGGGCAGGAGGCTCCCTAATTAAAAAAGGAGAGCAGTGCTTGGTGGGGAGGGGCTGGTGGAAGCTGTTAGGGTTCTGCTGGCTTTGGGAGCATCGCCCGCGCATTGCCCGCACGTTGCTGCTCTGCTGTGTGGTGGCAGCAAGGGTCCTGGCATGGCTTGAGAAGGGGAGTGGAGCTGGAGCCCTGCCCAGGGCTGATGAGTAATTAATTCGTTCCTGATACAGGCAGTAAAGATTGTGACCAGTTGGAGGACAAATTCACCTGCTCTCCAGCTCCATGTTAATTAACCCAGGACTTGCACAGGGAAGCTGGGCTCCAGTAGGGAGGATGGCCAGGGTGGATGTGGGGTGCCAGGATACCATCCCCAAGGACATCCAGCTGGGGCGGCTACAAGGAACAGAGCTGGCACCTGGGGGCACGGAGGTGGGTGGTCCTGGCGCAGATCTCTTGCCTCAGCCTCGTAGAGAGGGGTGGTGGGGACATGGCAGCCCCAACACCCCCACCCCAGCTTGCTTCTAGGGCCCAGCTGTGTCTGGGGATGAGGCTGGAGGGCAAAAGCCGCCTTGGCACAGTGCTCAGCTAATTACGGCCGTGGTCTGAGAGGTGACCCAGCCAGGTATGCTCCCTGTTCCTGGCCAGGGAAGCAGCCCCCCATTCACAGCCAGCAGGGAGCACCAAGCCAGTGCTTTAAATCGTTTTACAGACCTGGGCAGAATATTGTTGAGCCAAGTTTTAATGTTATTTTGTAATACAATTTTCAGCAATGATATTGATTAAATCTTTCGTGATGACGTCAGAGAACCAACCAAATATGTGGAAACCAGGAGAAACAGCTCCCATGTTCCCGTTCCCCCATTGCCACGAGAGGTACAGGTATTTTAAGTGTGGAACTTCAGAAAGGACATGGTCTTTACTTCCAGTTATGCGTTTTAGATCTCCTTTTCTATTTCTATTTTCTATTTCTATCACTTCCTATGGCACAGATCCCATTGGAGTGCTCAGTAATCTGATAGGAAATATTTTATGAAGACAACACCTCTTCCTTATCTCTGTTTGTTTTCTCCTGCATCCGCAGTCCCTGCAGGCAGGCTCTACAATGAGCTCTTGCACCCGAAATCGGCATTTGTCTCTATCTGCTCCTCTCTAGCTGAAAAACGCATTACACGTGAGGGCAGATGAAATAACGCAGCAGTCGTCGTCTCTTCCAAAATACATTTAATGTTTTAAATGTCTGCAGATGGATTTCTCGCTCTGGCTGCCAAACAGGGGAAGCTGTGGGCTCTCGTTTTCTGTCACTATTCAGTTTTTGATACTGTTTTGATACATTAATTACGGTTATTTAAAGCACTGGGAGGTTTCTGCTTTAACCATACAGACCCTTATGCTTTTTGCAGGACTAAAGCTGTTTGTGAGGCTCTGTTGGTGTTTGCCAAGCACTCACCCCACAGCAGCACCAATTCCTGCAGCTGGGGCTGCGCAGCAAACCCGCACGCTGGCGTTTTCTTAAAGGCAGCAGGCATAGTGGTTTGCTTGGGTGTAGTATCTTTCCTTCAGCCTAACATATAATCTTGGAGTCAATTTCAATTAAAAATGAAATGTTTTGATGATTCCCAGCCTCATTTTAATTCCCTTCTGTGTAGAATAAGCTGTGAATGGATAAAGCACAAGATGAGGCTGCAAAAGCACGGGCACTCTTGCTGCCTTGGCCAGGGGGGCACCAAAGTTTGTATAATAACAAGCTCACTTTTGTCCTAAATCTACCTCATTGGGCTTTTTGGTTTTGCTAAACCATGGGAGTTGGAACTGGATGACCTTTAAGGTCTCCTACAACCCTAACCGTTCCATGATTCTATGATGATATTTGGTGGCTCTCCAAGCATTTACCTGCAGCCCACCCCCGGTTACAGTGCTCCCCTGGGCAGTTGGCTCTGCCCTGGCACAAACCTGCACCAGAGGAACCAGTGAACAAAGCAACAGCGCTGACCCAGCAGCGGCCTCGCCTGGACTCCAGCACCTTCTTCCCACCGGACGGGTCTGGAAAGGCAAATGGGAGTGGGGTGGTAGAAGTGCAAAGCCCCCTCGCATAGGCCTCAGGATCAGCCTGTTCATCCTGGGGACATTGTCCTCCAGCCCCATTCCAGGGCATCTTTTTTGTTTCCCACCAACGTGGAGTTTCTTTGCAGGAAACACATTTTCCCATTCCTGCCCTAAATTTACATCTTCTTTTCACCCAGATGCTGTTTGCCAACACCTTGCATCCACCTTGGCAGCTCGCTTCCTGCCTCCGCTGAGCCTCTCCCTGCCTGCCATGCAGCGAGGATGTGGGGTGTCGGTGTCTCCACGTGCTCTGCCACCCACCAGCTCCCAGGAAAGAGCTCGTGGATTCAGGGCACCAACTCGGGGCAGCTGTTTTGCACGTGGGCTCATGCAGCTTTCCTCCTCCCTGGCTTGATGCGTGCAATGGTTGCATTGGCAGTGCCCAACCCCGGGCAGGTGTGCAGGGCACACGTTACCGGTGTGCCAGCAGTGCCGGTGCCAGGTGAACCGTGGTGCCTTTGTAGGTGGTCCTGGCTCTGTGGCGCATGGGGTACCTTTCCAGACCCATGACGCTGCCTTCGTCATCTGTGCAATGCAAATCATGCCACGTTGGGTCGTGCCGGGCTCGTCTGAGCTGGGGGGACAGAGGGAGGGTTTTGGAGGAGGACGATGGTGATGAGGATGAAGATGCCATGTGGGGTATGAGGTACTCAGAGGACTCCAGGCCTTTGGTTGCATTTGCTGAACCATGGGGAATGCCTGGTGCTGTTGCAGCTGGGCATGAGGGGCTGAACATGCTCGCTGCTGTGCCCGTGACCTGGTTTCCCTCCCCACGCAGCAAGGGCTTCACTCACAAATTCAAAGCCCTAATCTGGAGCCAGGCTGCCAGCAGAGCCTGCCACGACGGGTCCCTCCAAACACTCTCTCCTCCTCCTTGAGTGGAAATGCCTCCGCAAAGTCCAGCAACGCCGGCTCCTTCCAGAGGTAAATGACAACTCAATAATTAGCAATGATGCATGCGGTAGTGAAACTGCTTGACTTTCATTTAGATCAGCTCAGCAATCATGCATCGCATCGGGGCTGGTAGTGGTGGTGGGCGGCTCTGGCCAGGCACCCTCCCACCCATCTCCCCTCCACACGGCCGGACGAGTCTCTTACAGGCAGGTTTTCCATCCACATTTCATGTGTGCACGCGCGCGCCTGGGCTTTTGGTGCCCTTTTGTGAGCAAAATGCTTGTTTGGTAGCAATGAGCAAGGGCTCCTTGCCAAGTCCACCTAATTAAGATTAAGCATATGCAGATTTGCCTTGTTTTCAGCTAATGACAGCTGCAAACAGTTATTTGTCATGCTGGCTGACTGTTGATCGGTACAGGCAAGGAGTTGAGGGTGAGCTGCCTTTGCACGAGCAGTGTCTGCCCTGCCAGTGTCCGGCTGCCGCTCCGGGCTCAGCCCGTACCCTCAGCAGTCCCTGCCTGCGCGTCGGCCCGCGCAGCGCCCAGCAGCTCCTCAGGTTTGGGGTCTACTGGAGCCAGGATTTGTTTTGTTTTGTTTTCAGCGTTGCCATCGGCATAGACACATCGTGATGTTTTCACAGGGAAATAAAGATGTCTGCAAACATATCTGACGTCTGCAGTTGCCAAGCCAGCAGCCTTCATCAATTTTCTGCAAGCTGAGAACCAAAGCAGAGACTAAACAAGGCATGAGGCTTCCTGCCCGCAGCCCTGCTCTGCGCGCGGCTCAGGAAGCACCCTGGCATCTCTCCAAAATGCCCGGGCTTTTTAAGGACATTCTCAAAATGAGCTCGACTTCATTATTTTCATTATCATTATTATTATGCTGATGAAAGGCGAGAGCCCTTTCCACGAAAGGATGCCAGAGCAAATGAGAAACTCTGTGTCGCAGATGAAAACACTCAGCGTTGTCTTAAGGATGGCACAGAAATGAGGACAGGGGGAAAAAATAGTCACGGCAGTGATATAATTATGTTCTGTGTGGCATCCATCCTGCTCGGTGCAGTGAGCCTCGGGGATGCGTGCGCTCTCGCGGCGTCCCCTGCCCTGCTCTGCAGCCCCGAGGCCAGCGGAGGTGGATGCACACGGGTCTGCCTTCAGATCCGTTTGGCTTTCCTCCCCGGCTGTTTTAGCTGGAGATCTCTCAGAGCTGTTTCTAACCCAGGCAGAGGGCTGAGTGGGGACCCCTCCAGCCCTGCAGAGGGGGGCAGCCCCAAAGCTGGGTGCCAGGGGTGGGCTGCACCCCAAGATGCTTGGCTGCCTGCTCCCCTCAGGCTGCCCAGGCTGAGAATTTGTGCCCTTGACCCTGAGGGCAGGGAGCACACTGCGCTTGCAAGAGGAGCTGGGGGGGATGCGGGGGCACCCTCATCCCATGTGCTCACAGCTCCAGCCCTCCAGCACGCCCCACGCCCAGCCCTGGTGCTTGGCAGCTGCTGGCCACGGCCCCAGCACCTCAAGTCCTCCAAATCCGAAAGGAGCCTGCGCCCCTCCCTAGCCGAGGCAAACACTCAGGCACTTCTGAGAATAGTTTTGGAGTGTTTCTGGTTTTAATTAGGTTTACTTAATTATTATTTACTCCGACTGAAGAAACTGTTGTATTTAAATAACACAGATTTTGCCAAAATGCTGTCACAGAGAAGCTGCTTTCCCTTTAGGAGCCCTCAAACTTGGGCTTCCTTCCAAGCCCCTCGGCTCGGCCGTGTGTGTGGAGCATCATCGCTCCTGCTCCTGCTTCTTCCTCTGCTGGGAGCGCTGCTTCGAGCCAAGGGACGGCTCCCCAGCCGCACAGCGGGTGGGCAGCGGAGAGGGTGAAGAGGGAGCTGTGTGCTGCTTCCAAACAAACCTTTAGTATTTTGCTTTGGAGCCCAGCAGGACCGAAGGTCACGGCTGCGCTTGTCCTGCAGCTGCTCAGCCCCTGGTGTGCCTGGAGGAGTTTGTGAGGCGGAGGAAAACAGATCCACAGGGCATCCCGAGAACAGGAAGGGCAAATCAGAAGAATGTGACCAGCAGGGCAAGGGAGGGGGTTCTGCCCCTCTGCTCTGGTGAGATCTCACCTGGAGCCCTGTATCCAATTCTGGAGCCCTCAGCACAGGGAGGACATGGAGCTGTTGGAGCAAGTCCAGAGGAGGCCACGGAGATGATCCGAGGGCCGGAGCACCTCCTGTACGAGGCTTAGAGCAGCTCCCAGTGCCGAAAGGGGCTGCAGGAAAGCTGGGGAGGGGCTCTGGATCAGGGAGTGCAGGGACAGCATGAGGGGAACGGTTTTAACCTGAAAGAGGGGAGATTGAGATGAGATCTCAGGAAGAAATGTTTTGCTGTGAGGGTGGGGAGGCCCTGGCACAGGTTGCTCAGAGCAGTGGTGGCTGCCCCATCCCTGGAGGTGTTCAAGGCCAGGTTGGATGGGGCTTTGAGCAATCTTTCCCCCAGCTCCACAGGGTTTGGGCTTTCCCAGCACCACCCCTGTGCAAACACCAGCCCCTCCAGCATGGGCGGATGATTCCTGCACCCAGCACCACTGCTTCTCTATCATTTGGTCCCCTTATTTGGTATTTCTTTAATAATTAGTGGCAGATTTTGTACTTATGTTTGCAATTATCTAAATGCCTTTGGGACATGCTCTGTAGATAATTGAATCTCCGTGGTATGTGAAGGCACAGATACGGTTGGTGAGGGCGGGCTGGAGCCCGGGATTGTTTTACTGGCGTTCAGTATCACATTAAGACAAATCTGGCTCTTTCATTTTTTAAAAAAACTAATGAGAACCAAGCTTTTTGCTTTGCTGCCTTCAGCAAAAGCTGTGCTAGAAGCCTGTGTTGGAGAGGGAAATACACAATTATCAGTAATTAACTGGATGTGCATTTTAATTAAATGCAATGGTTCTTTCCTGCACTGCAGAGAATCCTCCGTGTACCCAGCTCAGCGCCGCAGCGGCTGCTGATAGGCAAGGTGTGGGGAAGGGGGTTTTCTGGCTGGACAGACGGACATCTGCCTGCAGCCTTGCTGGCAGGGACAGGAGAGGGGGGCCCTGCGGGGCCCAGCAGGGATGCAGTGCGAGGCACTTTGGCAGCTGCAGCTCCCTGGTGGATGCAAATGCTGGCCGAGGGTTGTCCCTGGAGAGGCTGAAGGTGTGATTTGCTGTGACCTGGGGCTGAGCTGGTTTGTGCTGCTGCACGGGAGGGAGGGGGGATGAGCCCACAGCTCAACCTGGTCCTGGCTTTCACCACAACAGCGTACACTCAGCTGTGCCAGACTCTCTCCGGCCAGCTGATGGGGACTGGAACGTTGTCATTAATCAGGGCTTGGCACCCACATTGCAAGCAGTGAGAGTGGGCTTTTCTCCAGAGCTTTTACTCATGAAAGAGTGGAGAGGATGCAACGGCTGTAAAAATCTCCTACTGAAGTTTCAGTGCCAAGTGACAAAAAGTAGGGATCTCTGTAAGGAAGAGCTCCCACCACACGGGGCTGTGCAGCTGCCGGCCTCAACAGTGGC
Organism: Neomorphus geoffroyi; assembly: GCA_033558235.1. NCBI lineage: Eukaryota > Metazoa > Chordata > Aves > Cuculiformes > Neomorphidae > Neomorphus > Neomorphus geoffroyi. The sequence goes on from JAUMJM010000038.1 coordinate 3,432,798, forward strand.
TGCTCTGGAGCCAGAACTTGGTGGGATTCACAGTCCCTAAATTAGGGAAGATTGCTCTTCCTGGATGTCCCGTGGGAAGAAGGGAGCAAGGTGTCTGTGCCGGGCACAGCCAGGGACAGAATCACTGGCAAAGCTGTTGGCACTGCCTCTTCCCCCAGGAAAAGCACCCAGTGAACCCTCTGTGCCGAATGGCTTTGCTCCTCCTTGGTTTTTGGTGCTTGGTTTGCCTTTCTTTTAATCTCTCCGTGGCTGGGATGCTGATAGGAACCTGTGCACCAGCACTGCTGGGTCGTGGCTGTCTTCTCATCACCGGTGGCCGTGGTGCTCTGTGGCAGCAGCTCAGCTGCACCACGTCCAGGACATCTGCTACGCAAAGGTGAGGAGGAGTCAGAGGTGGGAACCTGCCCCTCAGCTGCTGCCCGAGGCTCGGGGACACCCCCCAAGCTGGGACCAAACCTTCTGGGTGTCCCTTTGCTCCTGCTCTCAATTGGGCAGGTCAGGGCATCCAAGTGCCTCGTGGCAGCACGACCAGTGCACGTATCCCTTGGATAACTTTCTCTCCGTGGTGATCCCGTGGCCACTGCCTGTGGGGTGGCTGTGGGGAGGGGATGCTCAGGCGGATCAGAGTGCCCGGACAGCCTCGCAGGGGAGATGCGAAACCCCACAGGGTGCGGCATCCGCGAGCGCTGCTGGTGTTGAGGCTGTGACAGAGCCCTCTGAGCATCCACATCTTGTAGCCTCGAGGCACATCCTTGCTCCGTGTCCTGTCCCCAGCCCACACGTGGGAGCTGCCCTTGCTGAAGGGACACCTGGCATGGGGTTAACAGCGTGCCAGCCCTGCATCTCCCAGCTGAGCCACCCTCCCACGCACCCCCAGCTCCCACACTTCGCCCCAGCCACAAAGCAGTTAACATTTGTTGATCGCGGCGGCGTGCTCAGTGCAGCTCTTGGATGCAGCGCGATACTCCCTGGTCTCCAGGGACCTCATGGCATTTTGCCCAGATGGCATCGGTCTGTATCTCAAGGACATAACACGGTGCCTACAGCTCTGTGCAGCAGCGCTGGAGTGATAAATGAAACCGGGGAGCTGCTCCAGCTCTGCCAAGAGGGAAGAAAAGCTCCTGAAAATGCCGGATCTCCAGCGTGCTGCTCCCTTTCACCTCCACGGATGAGCCCATACCTGACAGCCACCCAGGTTGCTTCGTGTGGAGGCAGCGCTGGCCGAGCACGAGGGGTCCCTTCTCCACACGGAGAAGAGGGCGCGCTCGGCTCCTTCCCCCTCCGCCAGCAGAGCAGGTAGGTGTGACGTCCCTATCGTGTCCCTGCCACCACATGCCCTGCTCTGCATCCCATCATCATCCCACCCCTGGCTCACGTTCACCCTTTTGGAGCGGTGCTGCCAGCAATCTGCCTGCGGTGTGCGTACACGTGTGGGAAGGCAACACCATTCCCCAGGGAAGGTGTTTGCTGCCCTCTCCGCTGCCCACCCTGCGTTTAGTGCCACAGAGCAGGGACCCAGCGGGTGGCCCGGCGATGCCCTGGCTCTGCAGCAGAGGCTGCGGTGTGGGACACCGGCAGGGCAGAGGGTGCAGCCAGCACGACAAAGGCATGGGTTGCACAGGGGTTGGTTTTGGTTGCGTCCGCCACATCCTGGGCATCCCAGCAGCAGTGTGGGGATGGGCACTACAAAGCTGTCCCAGTGCAGGAGCTGCCGCCCCATTCACAGCCTGTGCATTGAGGGAGGGTGAGTAGCACCCCAGGGACCCTTTTTTATGGGCTTCTGGTCCCCTCATACCGACCCACCCCTGCACTGACAGCACCAGAGTTGTTAAATCCTGCTCTCCAAGGCCTTCGAGCACCAGGGTGATGCTCCTGTGTGCCCCCAGTGGGTGGCAGCCTGAGGGGCAGCTGGATGTTTGGGGATGCTCCTGGAAGTGCTTTGCTGCTCTGATGCCATGACCATGCCAGGCACAGGAGTCGGGGTGGTGGGCCAGAGGGAGGGTTGCGCATCCTACCCCCCAATACCAGCCGCATGACCAGGAGACCGGCTTTCTCCTCCCACAGCTGAGTTTTCTTGGTACATTGGCCAGCTGGAGCCAACAGGGAGAAGAGGATGTGGGGACTGGAGCAGCCCAACCCCAAGCAGAAGTGCGTGGGAATGAGGCAGGAGCTTGGGCCACACACCACCCATCTGGTGACAACAGCATCTTAGGGAGGGACCCCCATCGGACGATGGGCCAGGCTGGCACTGCAGTGCTGGCCTGTGGGCACCAGGAGCTGCAAATTGCCTGATCCCAATGGTTTTCCACCCCTTTCGGCTCCCTGAAATGGGACGGTGCTGGCATTGATTCCCCTCCCCGTCGGCCGAGCCACCTCCTCTTACACCAGCCCAGAGCCCTGGTGGTGCTGGGGGAATGGGAGCGAGCGCCTGTTCCGGCAGCAGCACACGCTGAATGAACCGAGAGAGCGCCGAGCGTGTCCTGCCGATGGAAATGAGGCACCGTCCCCCTTGTGCCCCCGCACACTGTGAGGTGCTGGCACGGTGCTGGTGCTCTGCCCACACCCTGCAGCAGCAGCCGCAGCCTCCCAGCACAGGAGCCACCGTGTCCCTGCTAGGCATGCAGCTGATTTAATACAGAACGAAAATCGGGTTTGTTTTTCTCTTTTTTCCCCCCTTTCCCCCGGCGTGTAGCCAATCGAGTGTTCCCTCGCCGCGGTTCGTTAGAGCCCGGCACAGCCGCAGACGCCCGCTCCCAGCAGCTGCCGTGTGCTGGGAATGCCAATGAAGCTGCCGGCACACCGCGTGCTGCAAACTGCAGAGCGTGTTTGTCCTGAATGCAGAATAATTAGTGGTTGTGGGGAATCAAGTGAATTATGCTGGAGCTGCTGCCCAATTAGTTAAGCTAATTGTGAAGTAAGGAAGGTTATTCGGGATCCAGCATCCCGGGCGCCCTGTGGCAACCACGGTGTCCCCATCGGCTCGCGGGAGCGGGGCCGTACCCCAATCCCCTCTGCAGAGCCGACGCGCCTGGTGCTGCGGCGCTGATCAGTTTTCACAGGGAAAACTGATGTATTTATTTATCTGATTTGTGTTTCTGTGCACGCACAGAATGAAGGTTTTAACGTGCGCCCCTCGACACCCCGCAGGGCTGTGGCTGGGTTCTAAATTGGTTCTTTTACCAAATATCACATCCCAATTGCCTCATCTTGGCTCATGGGCATCCCGCTCCCCGTGTCCTGCCCCTCGTGCTGGGGATGTCATGACCAACGCTGTCCTGTCCGACAGTGTGAGCAACCCGCTCTGATCCCACGGGCATCATGGGGGAGGTGGTGTTCAACCATGGGGGGTGGGAGAGATGTCTGTGGAACTGTAGAGACCTACATGCTCTGTTACTTAGGAAAATTTCAAGTAATGCAAAATTCTGCACTTAATTGGGCAGAAACGAGCTTTCCCAAGTTTCTTGCTGCTCATTCTAGCTGGGAAAATTCCCATATATATATATATACACACACGTATATATTTTATATATATCCATTAGAGTTTGTACCTGGGTGCTGCTGGTGCTGCTGGGCTGCAGGACCAGCTCTGGGCTTTGTCCGGGGATGGGTGAGCACTCATCGAGTTGTGCTTCCTCCCCCTGCCCCGTATCCGTTGTGACAGATTACAGCTTGATAGAGCCACAAACACCCAACAGCAACAGAGGCGTCAATTTAGTTATTAACAAAGGGTGGTATTCAAACGGTGCTGGCACGGCTCCAAGGCACGGGAGCTTCTGAGGAGCACGCAGGGTGTATTAAATATTCATCGAAATCTTGGCATTTCGTTCCCATCTCTCGCTCTCCCGGCCTTTCCCCCTCGTCGTCCCCATCCCATCCCCCCCCCCCGTGAAATTATTTGGTTCCAAAGGTTAGAAGCCTACTTCAAAAATTAATTATTTCATTAACCCATTATAAATTAGATTTTTACAACTAAGTTTTTTCGGGTCGAGGTGGAATGGGTTGTAGTGGCACTTCATCAGGTTTGCTCGTCACGTGAGCCCTGACCCCAGGCACGTGACGGTGCCGACCGATGCTCACGGCAGCATGTGACCCTAAATGCTACGTGAGCTCACAAGATAAAAAAGAATTTAAATACAAAAATATAAGCAGGTCTGTCTGCTGCCTTCACCTGCCCTGGTGTAGCCGAGCCGTACCTGCCGCCCGGAGACCGGCGGGCGCGGGGAGCTCCGTGCCGCCGTCGCGCTGTGAAACCCTGCCCTCCAATTTGGCACCACGGCTCCCCATTTGGTAAGTGAGCAGATCCTTCCAGCAATTAATTGGCGCAGCTCTGCCGGCGCTGCTCATTAGCATGCAGGGCGCGTGCGGGCGCTGCGCCGCGTGCAGCCTCGCGCTGCTCTGCTTGCCGGCCCCGACGGCCACGGCACTGCCCTCCTGGGCACTCGGGGCAGGGGTCACGCTCGGGGGCTTGCGGTGGCTCAACGGCGCGTGTCGGCATCTCCTTCCTCCCGGTGTGAACATCGCGATGTTCCACAAAAGGGCTCCTTGTGGGTGGGGGTCAGGGCACTGCGACCACCGGGTTTTACTCTCTCCGTGCTATGATTGAAAAAATGATGCGTCCTGAAGGGAGTGGGTTTGGGGGGGCCGTTTCTCTTTCCTTCTTCATCCAAGGGGCAGTTGGTGATCCGTGCCCACTGCCGAAGCTGGGCTCCTGGTCCTGGAGTGGTGGCTCTTGGAAAATGCGGGTTTTATTTCGGCACTTGGCCAGTGCCTGGGCAATATCCCTGCCAGGGGTGGGGCCGCTTGCTCTCCCCTACGAGCCGTCGTGTGGGATCAAGGGCTGAATCCATAATGCTGGGAACGCTGGTGCCGGCACCAGCCTGGAAGGGGCCCAAGGGAGCCGGCTGCAGGCAGTGGGAGCGGGAGATGCCGGCCGCCCGTCATTAGGATGCAGGTCCATCACCATCTCCCTGGAGACGAGGAGAAAGGAGGGCTGGGTGACTCGGTGTCTGGTACGGCTGGCAGCCGCGCTGGGAAGAGGGCAGCTGCGTGTAGGCACTGCCGGGTGCGGATGAATTACTGCCCCTGCTCAGGCACAAGCCTTTGTTCCCGCGCATTGTCAGCAGAGAAACAGGAGAGCAAAGTAAAATGGCTGAGGCGCAGCCCGCGACGCAGGGCAGACAATGGGCCGAGCACGGCGCGCAGACCGGGCTGCGCTGCAGCCACCGCGGGTTTAACCATCAGTGATAATTTTGGTTTTTTACCCTTGAACTTATTATCCAGAAAAGCTCTTTGGAGCTGACTCCGAGCATGAGTTGCGTTCTGGTGTGGCATTGTAATGGCAGCGATCCCGTATTTAACGCTCCGTGCACTCCCAGGCGATCACCAGCCCCTTTGTGCTGCAGAGGGAAGCCATATGGTTCGGAGACGGCCTCAAAGATGCTCGCAGAAACAACAAAAAAAGGGATTTCTGTGTGTTGCTGAATGTGGCTGCCAATCACGCGGCGTCCCGCACCGGCTCCCTTCTGCTTGCCTGGAATGCGAGGCGGCGGCATCGGCTTCGGTAAATAAGGGCTCGTGTTTGTAGCAGGATTTGCCGTCTGGGGGAATCAGCAATGTGAGCTTTTAATTGGCGTGGATGTCCGCCCGGCCCCTTGCTCGCATTTGCTGGCTCGCTCAAGTCTAACTCTTTTTTAACACGATCAGGAGGAAGCGGCTGCCGAGGCGTCGCTGCTGGAGAATCATTTTTCTCTGCTGCTCGTACAGAATTTTTTGACTCGCAGCCAGCTGCCCCCGTGAACCAGCACTTAAACAAACAAACAAGTGACCGAGCCCCGCTGCGCTGCGCCATCCCCAGGCTCATTTCTCCAGCCCCCTTCAAAGCACTTTGCTCACACCCGGTATTTTTGTTTGGTTTAATTGGCTCCGTAACGGTTTTGTGGTGAGCAATTCCGCTCCCATCCAGACCGGCTCATGTGAACGTTCCCCTGTGGTACAGAGGAGATAAGCAATGAGGAAAACAATCCCCATCAGCCAGAAGCGCCCTGGCGCAGCCATGGGTGCAGGACTGGCTGTGCCCTGCGCTCTCTGCCAGCACCACCGGCTGCTGAGATGGGTGGGAACGTCAGGGAAATACCTCAGGTTGCACTTGCTGTGAGGGCTACAGGGCTGTGGCCGCCGGCAGCCCAGCAAAGGTTGGCAGCTGAAAGAGGGGAGACTGAGGTGAGATCTTGGACAGAAATGTTTTCCAGTGAGGGTGGGGAGGCCCTGGCACAGGTTGTCCAGAGCAGTGGTGGCTGCCCCATCCCTGGAGGTGTTCAAGGCCAGGTTGGATGGGGCTTGGAGCCCCCTGATCCAGTGGGAGGTGTCCCTGCCATGGATTGGAACTGGATGGGCTTTGAGGTCCCTTCCAATCCAAACCATTCCATGATTCTATGAAAGAGAGAGGATGTGCAGTGTCACGTTCAGATGGGTTTTAATTTACAAGGGCTTTTTGCCCGTCAGAGTCACAGCAAGCCGTGGGGAGCCCTGCACCAGCACTGGGGTGGCTGCAGACCCCATGCTCGGGTCACAGCCCCTGTGTCCGGCACTCCGGGGGAAAGGGGCTCCCAGGGCTGCCCCTCAGTGCTTTTCTTCAGGCTTTACTGCTCCCTCGCAGAGCAGTCCACATGCAGATCTCTCTCCAAAGGATCTCGGGGGGCTGTGGATTGGCAGATGTACCCCATGGGGGGACACAGCCACTCTCTAGGAGCCACCGGGCACCAGGGACCTTCCCCCAGGACCTTCCTGACTGTCACACCCTGCTTCGCCCAGGTGCTCCATCCACACCTGGGCAGCACAGGTCCCGCAGCCGACTCTGCTTTGGAGTTGACTTCAAAGCTGCAGGTACCACAGACGCTGAACATTCGAACGTGAGAGCTGACACCCTGCATGATGTCAGCACTCTGCCCAGAGACCCAGGACCTGTCCGAGCCCCAGAGCTTCCCAGCCCCTGCAGAACTGGGCGATGCTGTGCAGCCCGCGTGGCTCCAGCTGGCAGCCGGGCACTGCCCAGAGCAGAGAATGGCAGGAACCAGCGGAGAGCAGCTCTCCACCGCTAGCACGAGGAATTCAGAATGAGTTCAACAAAGGCTGTTAACAAGTAGTCAGTAATTAAGCAGGGTGCCAGCAAATAGAGGGTCTGCCCATCTGTCAGAGGAGGGTCCCCGTCCCTCCGGCCCTGGGCTCTCCAGCTGCCCAACTGCCCCACAAACAGCATCTCCTGCTGCAGCGCCCCAGCCCCTCCAAGCCAGTTCTGTCTTGTTTTAAGCGATACTCTGCCCCGTAGCTCCTGCCGGGTTCCTCAACGCCTCTCCAGAGCCGCAGACCAGACCTGTGTGCTCCTTTCCAGCCAGGGCGGGTGGCTGGATCTGGGCCCTCAGCTCCAGCATCCCTGCCTGCTCCGTCTGGTCCCCAAGTTCCCCATCCAACAGCCAGCACACAAAGCAGAGCTCTCCATCTTGATTTAATAAGTATCTGGAAATGTCATAAAAGACGTAATAATAAAATATCAGATGTAGGAAAATGAGTAGCCAAAAGGCATTTTAAAAGGAACGAGTGTAAACGCAGTAGATTAAGACACTAATTCCTATGCCTTGTATGTTCTCCATCTTTCCTGAGCCTTGACAGACAGAAATAAATGTCCTCTCTTCCTGAGAAGCACTATCTGCCTCTCCTTGCTGTACTGTAACCACGGGGTGCCCACAGCTATAACAGCCCATTTATTCTTCAAATTTGATGCTTTATCGCTTTCAAAGGAGTGGCTCAGCCAGTTCATCATGCATTCCCTTCGCAAGCACTTGCACTTAAAGGGCAGAAAGATTCTGGTAGTAATAACTACATTTGATTTTTGATGCTCTGGAGTACCTCTGCAAATTAAAGCCCTGCAATCTGTGCCTCTGTTTAGACCATGCAGCAAGGTAGCAGGAACAAAGACAAAAACCCTGAATTAAAAATTATTTAAATGATACTGGAGGAGCCAGAGGGTCCCTCTGTAACACAGGCTCTGTGCAAGTAGGAGCTGAGGGTTTTTTTATTTTTCTTTTAGGTGCAGCTTTGAACCAAATAAAAATTCCCAAGCCCAATGCAGTGCGATGTGGACAGGAGCCAGATCAGCTGCTAAATGATGGATGTGTTAATGGTTTAATAGGTCGACCACCTCATAAATGATTTGCTCAGTTCTGGAGTAATTGACCTGGTCGCAGTGGTAATAAAGGGCTGTCCCCTGGGCTCCTGTTCAAAGGCTTGGCAAACCCTTCCCGAGAAAGTCTTAAGTGCCTTTTAACAATATCTGTTTTATATTGTTACAGTCTGGTACCCTGCTAATCCAGCAGCCGGTGCAAACCCTGCCAGCGCAGCACCACGGAGATTTCAATTAAATCATAGAAATGATAACGCAGAGTGACTTTTGCCGGGTGAACGCTTTGTTTGCTCTCTGGTGAGCAGGGACTTGCGTGCGGAGCATCCTGCTGCGGAGCACGGCTCAGCTCGGAGGCACAGAGCCTGCAGTGGTGCCCAGCGCAGGGGAGCGGTGCTGGGCAGCCAGGCTGGGGGCAGCTTTGTGGGAGCCCAGCCCTGCGGCCAGGCCACCAGGACTGGGTCTGTGGCCAGCAAGAGCAGCCAGAGTCCAGCCTGCAGCCCAGGGACAGGGCTTTGCCCGGGTTTCCTCTTGTGTACTGGGAATGCTGCTTATGTTCTGGGTAGTCCTCTTTTGTACTGGGTTTTCCTCTCGTGTACTGGAAATTCTGCTGGTATGCTGGGTATTGCAGTGGCATACTGGGTATACCTGCCATTTACTGGGCATTCCTCTTGTGTACTGGGTATTCCTCTCCTCTGAGGAGGGCACTGAATGTTCCCTCAGTCTGGACACTGAATTAGGTGGGATTGTTGCTCTGCTTGAGGGCAGGCAGGCTCTGCACAGGCTGCATCCACGGACTGAGGCCATTTGTGTGAGATTCAACAAGGTCAAGTGTCGGGTCCTGCACTGGGGTCACGACAACCTCATGCAACACTCCAGGCTTGGGGAAGAGTGGCTGGAAAGCTGCCGGGTGGAAAAGGGGTGCTGGTCAACAGTGGTTGAACATGAGCCAGCAGTGGCTCAAGTGGCCAAGAAGGCCACCAGCAGCCTGGCTTGGATCAGCCATGGTGTGGCCAGTAGGAGCAGGGAAGGGATCGTCCCCCTGGACACCAGGCACCACAGTGCCAGGACCTCCACAGGGATGGAGACTTCAATGGAAAGAAGTGTTTTACCGGCCCCACGCGACCTCTGTGGGCGAGGCTCCTCAGAAGGTGTCGTGGCCAGGGCTGATATCTGAATTAAACAGGAAAGGAAGGGCCCACAGCTGGGGGTCCCTGGGAATAGGGACCAGGGGCAGCAGGCTGGCAGGTTTGTTCTCAGGACCACGGTGTTTGGGGGAAAGGCAAGCTCCTGTGAGTGGTTGCTGGCAAGTGGGTGCTGCTGCCCTTGTTCTGGCAGTGCCCCACTTGGAAAAGGCACTGGTGGCCAAAAGGGGCCAAGTGGGAGAGGGGCAGTGACTGGGGCTTTGCATATTTAGTTTGCTGTGTGCCGGCTGTGCTCTGCACCCACTCTGCTGTTGCTGGTGACGAAGTGCCCACTCCTGGCAGCCGGGGCAGAGGTACAAGCAGCGCCGCTCTGCTGAGAGGGCAGAATTCCCACCTGGGAGCCCACCAGCCCTCATGCAGTGACTGGCACTGTGCTTGGCCCTCTGTTTCTCTGCTGGGGCTGCTGAGCCTGGACCACCAGTGCTGGGGCTCCCTGGTGCTGTTGGATGCCGGTGGCAGAGCCCAGGAACCCCTGACTGCAGCATCCCCTCGCCAGAAGCATCTTTACTTCCAAACATCCCTTTTCCTCCCCTCCTGCCCTCCTGCACATGCAGGCTTGTCCCAATCACGAGAGGAAAATGTGGCTGTAATGAAAAGTAAATCTAATATCCTTGCCCCTATTTTCGTAAATTACTATCACCGTCAGCTACAGAATAAATGACACCTAATTACTGTTTGGGGAAGTTCACGCCGAAGCGCTTGGCTGTGGGGTGATCATAGGGAAGCATCATCAGCGACAGAAAATGAACAAGATGCCGGCTGGAGGGAACTGTAATTACAGAGGACTGACATACTGTGAGCTGTTTATGATAATGAAGTGGTGCATCAAATCAAATTAACCTTAGTTATTTAACACCGAATGCACCGAGGACTTGTCTCAGTAGATGGTAAATCCAAAACTGGAGCCGTCGCCCGAGTCAGAAAAACAGCTCCGATGCAGGCACGGGTGGCTGCTGTTATTTAAGCCATGCTTGGCAAGCGGCGTGCGGGAGCAGCCGTGCTGCGCGATGGACAGGGCTAGCACAGGCAGAAAGCCGGCAGAGCTGCTGCCGGCAGCCTGGGGAGTCGCGCTGCTGCCGGGGAGCCCCACTGCCACTGCTGGCTGCGTGCTGGCGGGGAACAACCCACAGCAGCATCGCTGAGCGAGCCATCCCATCGCCAGCTGTGCCCCCCACCATGTGCCCCTCGCTCTGCCCAACGCCGATGGCCCCGTGCTTGGTCGCCGCTGGAGAGGAGCCAAGGCAAGGTCAGTATCCCGTCCCGCGAGGAGGCAGCGAAAGCCAGGGGGTGCTTTCCCTCAGTCAGCAGGGTCTGGCTGCGGGGCAGCAGGATGCTCCGTTGCCCGGATTGCCAGGAATGCCGCTGGCTGCTCCCAGTTCTGAGACGAAGGATGCAGGTGTCACTGTACTCCTGTCAGAAGGGTTCATTTGTCCATCTCTCTTCCCCACGAAGGCTGCGGTGCTCGCTGGCGGGGTGTTCCCGTCAGGATCCCTTCACGCTGACGAGTGAGTAACCTTTCAAATTAACCCAAAGGCTCTGTTAAAGATTAATGAGCTTCCTAAACAAGGGTCCCTTCTGTGCAGAGGGCTGCTCGCAGCGCTGCGCATTCCTCCCCACTGGAGAAAGGGATTGCCACGCTGGAGACACCGGCACAAACTCAGCTGGGGTGGGGGGCTTCCGAGAGACCCATGGCAAGGAGCAGGGGGCCAAACGCACGCTATGGCAGAGGTTCTGTAAATAATGTGAGGAGGCTGTTTGTGTCAGCGGTGTTTCTTTGGTTGGAGGGAGGAGGCAGCAAGCCCGGCTGCTGGCAGCAGGGATGCTGGCTGGGCTCAGCTCACTGGGATGCTGGGCTGGCTTTGCGGAGCAGGAGCGGTTGATGTGGGCGGCAAGGAGGGCTGGCAGCAGGAATGGGACCGCGGCGAGCAGCTGCCTGCAGGCACAGCTTGGCCACACATGCTGTCAGGCAGAAGCAAAGGGTAAGAAATGGAACCAGCCCACTTGAAATGCCTCTTGTCCCAGCTTGTAGTGTCCATGTCTTGATGGCCTGCTGGCTTCCCGAATACCTGATTTGCTTCTGAACATTCGTTACAGGTTGTTTTAGACTTGGTTCTATCAGAAACCATTCGCTCAGTGCCCTGAATGGCTGTGGGGGCCTCTGGGGAGCTGGGTCCCTCCTCAGGGAAAGGATTCCTCTGCAGAACTTCCCACTTGTTGGAAAAACACAAATTGCATCTCCAGTGAAAGGCTTCCCTCTGTGTGATTCAAAGGGTTTGATGGATTCTGGAGCACCTGCAGCCAGATTCATCCTGAATTATATTTTTGCATCATTTTGTTTATTGGATATTTAAAGAAAAATATATTTACTCTTTTCCACTTTCCAGCCAGAACAGCCTTTATCCACACACACACACGCACACACATGCAGCCCGGCACAGGCACGGGTGCTCAGTCAGGCAGCAAAGGGCTGAGCAGGGAGTGAATGAAGTGGGTGAAAAGGTAGGGGTCCCTTCGAGCACAGCAGGGCATCCCCAGACTGGGCTAGGTGGGCACCAGCCAGGGGGGAATCCCACTGCCAGGCACAGCTGCCCTGCCGGATGGGGTGTGGGATCCTGACACCTTCAGCCCTGTACTGGTGGCTCCTCTGCATATAAATTAGTGCTCCCAGTGTCTTCCCAATAATTCCTCCTCTAATGCTGGCTTTGAGTCCCAGTTCATGGTGGAAGACACCAGCTTTTGTGGTTAGGAGTTCATTTTACTTCTTTCCATCAATATGAAAATACCTTGTGAGGCCAGAGAGTTAATCACTATTGTCCGGGAATAAAGAGAGGAGATTTTTCTCTAATCCCCTTTAAATGGCCTCCGAATGAGGACTCGAACAAGGATGACTAATGACAGACATGATTAAACTAATTTAGTAGGTGAGGCTCTGCCGGGAGCCCTCCCAAGCCCAGGTGCAGCCTTGGGGGACGGTGCACCAACTCTCTGTGCTGCGAACGCTGACCTCCCTGCTGCGTACATGAATTAAGCAAACTGATTTTTGTTTGGGTTGGTTTGACCAGAGGATTCCCTTTTTTGTTAATTGAAAATATTTCTGTCTATTTCCTTGCAATCCTTTCCCTTAGCACTGCCAAGTACAATCTCAATAATTGGAAACTAAATCCAGATTCCCTTATTGGCTGGCTACATCCCTCGTACCTCATCCAACCCCTCCCATCAAAGGTCTCCTGCCCTTTGGTGGAGCCAGCAGGGAACCCTGCGTCCCCTTTGCCAGGAGAGGGTCAACGGGAGAGCTGCTCCAGGTGCACCTCACTGTGTGTCGCTGCCCTTGCCTGTCCCTGTCACCTTGCCGGACCTCGCCGGCTGGTGCATTCCTGGCTCCACCCTGGCACAGGCACCTTCCCCCACCTCGCACCAATCCTGCTGTCCCACCTCCCCACCCTGGGGCTCCCCGCCTGCTTACTGCCCTTCCTGCAGTGTTGTGGGTGCCTCCTTCTTTCCTTTCCCTTTGACCACTCTTGTGCCTTTTCCGATGCTCCGCAGCCACAGCAGCTGGGTTTCCTTCTGCCGCCACAGCGAAGGCAGCTGAACTGAGCTGCACAACGGTGCCCGAGGTGAGGGCTGCGTGGACGTTCCGCCACCTCACTGGGCTTAGCTGGTCCTGCCTGACATCTTGGATTACCCGCAAACTCGGGGGGCACGCGGTCACTCCCCTCCTGGCTCCCCCGGCGACTCTGGGAACACTATGAGCTGTGGCACAGACTGGAGCACGCGCGTCTGTCTGCCTCCTTCCTCCCCTGACCCCGTGCTTTCCTTTCCCTTCTCTCCCTGCGCTGATCTCTCTTCCCTCTGCATTAAGGATTGCCCTCACAAATGACCAATCCCACCCGCTCCCTGAATCCTGGCGGGAAGCAGCAGCCTCTCCTCCCTGCTGCTCCCCGATAACGTCACTCTGCTTTCGCTCCTCAACCCTCAACCTGTTCCCACACCCAACGAACAGCGACGGGTCCCTTCCAGGGCTGCTGAAACACCAAAACCCACACAGAGAGAAGTGTAAGAACACACCGGACGAACTCTGGGTGTCCCATCCCTTCCCCACAACACTGGGAGTGATTAATGTGACAGTGGTGCTGTCCATCTTGCTTTTGTTTAATGATCATTTCTGTATTGTTCGTGTCTCAGGAGACCCGATCCGATAGGAATGCCTTGATGGATTATGTATGAAATCCAGGTCAACATGTCCAAGCGTTACTGCCTTGTAATTTGCTGCGCCACAGAGGCCAATAGAGATGCCCTGTTATTAATTATACCAATATATTTTCATGAGTAATGTGATTAATTAGGCTGTATCTGTAACAGTTGCAGGCCTATTCCCTTGCTGTGTTTGTTCTTGGATGGAGGTGGCTGGCTCAGAGAGCAGGCAGAAAAATCTGTAGCCTGGACGCAGTCTCGTTCTTTCTCTTCCAGAGCATTCAGGGGGAAAATAAAATTCCACACGCTGCACTTTGTGTGCCAGGGAGCCACGAGGCATCAGGGAGAGGGATGCAGGGCTGCTCCAACCATGGGTGCGGGACGTAAGGGATGCGGGTGGCAGCTGAGGTGCTGCCCAGGACTGGCTGCCAGGCTGCAGCGGAGGCTCCCAGGGACTCCGAGTGGCAGGATGAGCTGGGAGATGTAGAATGGACAGAGGGGACCTGGTGGGACTCTGCCCCGGGGCCACCTGCACCAGCCTGCACAGGGGCAGCCAGGATCCCCCACCCGGGCTGGCTCCCACCAGCCCCTCAGAGCCCAGCACCACGTTGGCCTCGCTTTTAGTGCTGCGCAGCTGAATTGCACTCGAAGTAAATCATAGAGTCTCGTCGGCTGAACTTAAGAAGCGAATCAGCAAATGTGGTCCTGCAACTCATTTTTAATTTCTTTTTACAAGCTCCAAGCATGGGATCCAAACCACGCTGAGTGGTCCCACGATGCTGGCTCAGGGTCCCTGCAGGGCTGGGGTCCACATGGCGGATTTAACCTCCCACAGGCAATGTCCTGGATGTCTGCATGGTGCAAAGACAGCAGAGCGTCTGCAACTTTGCCTTGATGTGAAAATATTCACAGAAAAACAGATTTTGGACAAAAGCAGCCACATCCCCAGCTTGCTGGTTGTGTTTGCCCAGTGTCAGGGACTTCAGCCACCCCGCAGTCCACAACCTGTGTCCCTCACTGCACACAGGGACCTGGGAACTCCGTGGTCCCCCAGCTCAGCATCAACAAAGCCCTGCAAAGTGCAGCACTGGCCGGAGCTGGGCTCTGCCCGGCTTCCCGCTGGGGGAGAGGAACCTGTGCCTTGTTTCCTGCCTTGCAGAACTCTGCTCCCAGCATCACAGCTGAGCTGAAACCTCTTCTGCCTTTTGTCTCCATAAAGGTCAAAGAAGAGTCCTCGTCCTTTAAGTACCAAGAAGAGGCCTTCCACACTCTGGTGCAAGAAGACTTTGAACAGTAAGGCAGCTGCTTTTTCTTCCCCAGTGGTTGCAGCTTTATTGCATGGATGTTGATTTTACTCTGGCCACTTTTGTCCTCCTTATCACGAGTTTGATTGCAAGGGTTTGGTTCTTTGCTTTTTCATGTGATTTAGCCCCAGCAGTCACACAAACAATTGTGTCGGTGGGTGATGCTTCAAGATCTCAAGCTGAAACTTTCCCATGAAGGTATTCCTTCTGTGGGAACTGCGGGAACAAGATTAGGGTGGTCCTGGCTTCTCTGGAGCCTTGTTGACCCCTCTGAGAGCACTGGGGAGCCCTCAGTGCAGAGGCAAGGGCTGAATTCCCACTCCACTGACCAGTGGTCCTGTAGGCACCCAGGCTGGGGATTGGGGCTGTTGTCAGTCAGCGGGCTGGGGGACCCCATTCCTGGGGGTTTTACTGCCGCGCTGGAAGGAGGAGACTTGTGTGCCTTGGAGGGCTGAGGACAGTGAGCTGGCAGAGGGCAGGCTCAAAGCCAGTGAGATTAAGGTGAGCAGAAATTGCATCCCTGCCTGCAGATGGAAGGAGGTCCCTCATCCCGGTAGTTTCTGACATTGCCAGAGTGATTTTGTTGCACCTTGGGATGAAACCGAAAGCATTCGCAGTGCTTTGGTGAACCCTGAGGAGCAGGATCACCAGCCGGTTGCCCGTGCAGGAGGATGGCAGGGCCCCTCCACAGGCTGGCTCACAGCCGAAGCCACAGCAAGGGGATGTCTTGCTGCACGGTTTCATACAAAGGCAGAGAGCAGCACACACACCAGGTCAGCTGTAGCTCTTTGGCTGTGCAGGACCTTGATTTAATTATGCCAATGGCTGCACTTGGCACCCAGCCTGGCGTGTGCTTTCCCTGCCAGATCGCTGTTGTGGCTCTGCAGAAGCACTGTCTGCCTGTGGCTCCCGGCAGCCGTCGATCAGACTGGGTCGTCAGGCTCGGGCTCCCCACGCTTCCCGGCCCAGCACGGCTGAGTGGTGCTGAGGAGGCTCATCGCCTGCGCTTTGGCACAGCCAGCAAAGCCCTGGAGCTGCTGTACTGGCAAACCTGTGTGTTAGCTGGGGTTGCTGATCTGTGTAGGAGACGGGCAGAGACCCAACCAGCAGCTTGGCGATGGTGCATGAACTTTTTCTGTGCTAGGAAAAGTTTGGTTTGTTGTGTGCTGGCGTGGAGAAATGAGTGTGGCTGTAGTGAAAAGACTGAAGAGATGCAGCAGGCACAGGGTGGTTGTACCACTGGCACTGCCAAAATCCATCCGTGCTGCTCCTGTGCTGCACATGGAAGCAGCCATAGGGTGCAAGGCACACCCCAGAGAGCACCGTTTGCAGCTGCAAGAGCCTTTCCCAACTACGGCCACAGCATCAGCTGCAGAGAAAAGCAGCATTTGTGTATCTCATCGGGTCTCTGAAGTAGGTTGTGCCGTGTTTCTGACCCCTCCATCTCTTCCTGACACTGGGAATCACCAGGAGGGAGATAATACAACCAGGAGCTCTTCCCTGGCCAGGGGACCTGAGCTGAGTTTGGACAGATGTGCGTGCCCTGCCCCCTGTCAGAGTGCAGTGCTCGCTTCATAGAATCATAGAATCACAGAATGGTTTGGGTGGGAAGGGACCTCAAAGCCCATCCAGTTCCACCCCCTGCCACATGCAGGGACACCTCCCACTGGATCAGGGGGCTCAGAGTCCCATCCAACCTGGCCTTGAACACCTCCAGGGATGGGGCAGCCACCACTGCTCGGGGCAACCTGGGCCAGTGCCTCCCCAGCATCACAGGAAAACATTTCTTCCTAAGATCTCATCTCAGTCTCCCCTCTTTCAGCTCAAAATCGTTCCCCCTTCATCCTATCCCTGCAATCCCTGATAAAAAGCCTCAGTGTCATGGTGAAGATTCCCATCCTCCTCCCCAGCTCTGCCTGGAAGGCACCAGGGAGCTCAGCATGAAGTGAAACCTTCCTGACATGGTCCTGCCCCAGGGACCCAGCCGCAAGCTGGGGAGGAGCCTCCTTTAGTCTACATTTAGTTCTTGGGACTGACCTCCCTCCCCCGGGGCAACCCCATCACTGAGAATGCCTTTTCGAAGCTCCAGTCTCAGTCAAAATTAAATTAGAAAATGAACTATTACTGAGAGTGACTTGGAGTTGCTCGAGATTTATACGCTGTGGGCAGTGGGAGCTCCATTTGCCAGGATACCTGGGGAAGCACCCGCCACTAGCACACCGTGACCGGCGGCAATTTCACACTACTTTAAACTCGCTGTTATTGAGATTGAGGAGATGAAATATGTCTTTATTAAGGAAAGTCACAGGTCCCTGATTGGCTGCTGAATGTGTTTCAATGGGAGCCGGGAGGGCAGGAAGGGCAGCCGGGAGGGGGAGCCACATTGGCCACTGAGCTCCCACAGGAGGAACTCCAAACAAAGGATTTCTGTGGGTTTTGGGCTGCTTTGACCATCTTGAGGTGGTCAGTGGCATTTCCTTTGGGCCCTGCTGGCTTGTGAAGTCTCCATCACCCCATGTTTCAGCAGGCATGGGAGGAGGTGACTCTACTGCTGATGTGCGGAGTTCCAGACAGAGCTGTAAAACATGGGGATGGCTCAGGGTGGCTCCCGTGTCCCTACAGGCCAGGATTCAGGTGTGAATCCCATCACCCAGGCAATACTGCAGATGCTCCTGTTCCCTTCTTTTGTGGCCGTTTGTTCTCCATGGATCTCCAGCAGTCCCCTCGTAATGCTCCCTCCCGCTCCCCTGCCCCAGTACCTCTCCAGCTGCGCTGCGGGGAGGTCTCCCAGACCAGAGTGCTTTTCTGCAGAGAGAGCAGAGAATATCCCAGAGCGTTTGTTTGTTCCTCACTGTCTTTATGTGTTAGAGCATCTCCAGCTGCCACGGTCCCACTTTGCCCCAGCTCTGGCTGCAGCACGACGTGCTGGGACCAGTTCATCTACATCACTCTCACTCAGCAGCAGGATGTGGTGGCAGTAGGGATACCAGGCTTTACTGATGGCATGCAGACCTGGCAGGATGCGAATGCTTACAGAAGTTGTAAATGATGAAAGGGAAACCTGCTTGGGAAGGCCTCACTGGTGATGCTTCTCCTTGCTGTCACTGTATGACATCATAGAATCATAGGATGGTTTGGGTTGGAAAGGACCTTAAAGATCATCCAGTTATGACCCCCCTGCCATGGGCAGGGACACCTCCCACCAGACCAGGCTGCTCAAGACCCCACCCAGCCTGGCCTTGAACACCTTCAGGGATGGGGCAGCCACAACTTCCCTGGACAACCTGTGCCAGGGCCTCCCCATCCTTATTGAAAAGAATTTCTTCCTAATGTCTAATCTGAATCTTCCTCCTTCTAATTTAGAGGTGTTCTCCCTCTATCACTACAAACCCTTGTAAAAAGTCCCTCCCCAGCTTTCTTGTAGCCCCCTTCAGGTACTGGAAAGCTGCTATGCAGGACCCTCTGGAGCCTTCTCTTCTCCAGGCTGAACAACCCCAACCCTCTCAGCCCGTCCTCACAGCAGAAGGGCTCCAGCCCTGGGATCATCTTCGCAGCTCCAGCATTTCCATATCCTTCTTATGTTGGGGATTCCAGAACTGGACACAACATTCCAGGTGGAGCAGAGTGGAGGGGGAGAATTACCTCCTTGATCAAAGAGATGCATCCAGGAGTGCCTGGGCTGTGTTACCAGGGAGGGCAAACCCCCATCTCCCACAGACAGCTCTCAGCAGAGCATCCATAGGGTCACTCCCCTGCAAGCTGGGGGGCTATCTCCAGGTTTTGGAGGGCGTGTGCCTTTTAGCACAAGCCCTGGTGACATTCATGCCCTTGCTGGGCTGCTGGGCTCCATCTGAGCCTCCTGAAGCCATGATTCCTGGTGGTATCTCTTAACGAGTGACCCTCTGCACCCAGATACGGGTATGCACATGTGTGCAATGTGCTTTAATAATTACTTAGTTAAACACACCGTTATTTGTGCTCCTAGAAATGTGAGTCTCAGCGACCAATCTCCCCGGGCATCCCACACTGGCTCACACCTTGAGCAACTCCCTTGCACACAGCAGACACAGAGCTGCACGGGGAAGTGTTTGTGCTTCCCGCTGCTCTTGTTTCTCCAGCAGACCTTTGTGGGTATTCACTCCCTAATGATCTTTTCTTCTTGCATTCGTGTCTTTACTTCAGGAATCATGCACTGAACCTGGAGTGAAGTCAAGCACAGACCCTCCTCTCCGCTCATCCAGCCACAGTTTACAAAAGGCTCTATTATTATCTCTGCATCCACACTCTCTAACCCTGTAATTAGATGCTTAGGCTATGATTGCCCCATTGTCCGCTGGATGAGTTTAATCATTCTTTTCTCCTACAGTGGCAATTTTGTTCCAATTAATTATTTCAGTTTGAACAGCAATAGCTGGTTGAGTTTAGAGAGAAATTAAAAGGGTAGAGATGGATAATGAAGAGTGAGCTAACTAGGGAGAGACTGCAAACAGGGCTCTGCCTATCCCTGCTTCTCTTCCAAGCTCTTGCTTGCTCCCCAGAGAGCTTTCTGGGGCTGGAAAATGTTCTCCCTGGAAACAACGATCCTGTGCACCACAGAAGCCTGGCTTCGTCCCTGCCTGGCTTTGTCCCTTCCTGGGAGGTTCGGTATTGGCTCTGATGAAAACATCAGGGTATGCTCACGGTCCAGCCCAGGGGGGGGAAGTGTTTTTCATTCAGGCTTTAATCAATGGGTCTCAAACCCTGGTCAAGGCAGGACAGATTTTGTTGGTGGTGCCGTATACCTTGTGTTCTTCTGGCCAGCAAACACACACCCCAGGTAATTCCCAGCTGAACAAGTCCTGTAGCTACATCCCATAAGTCTTTCCCAGAAAGCCACTGCACAGCAAAATAAGGTGCAAAAAGAAAGTAGTGTCTGTCCCAGGATCCACACATCAGCACCTCTTGAGAACAAAGCAAAGCCCTCTGCAACCCTAGTTCTCAACAAGCCCTGAGTGGTTTTCAGAGCAGCATCGCTGTCTCCATGTGAGTGGATCCATCTCCGGGCTGGAGGAGAAGTAGCAGGCTGGGACCTGGCTGCCGCGGGGACCCCAGGGCTCTGCCAGCCCCACGTCCCCCCTTGCCTGCTCATGGCAGCGGCTGCCTGTCCGCCACACTCGAGGTGCTGCTGTGCCTGTGTTGTCAGCGGGGCAGCATGTTCACAGCAACCTGCAGAGCAACATCTGGCCGTGTTCCTTCCCACCCCGAAACATCTGGACGCTTGGCTAACTAACAAATACAAGCTGCCATCCGAGGGCCAGATGCCACAGCACATCCCACTTTTCTGGTTTAGAATGCCCTAGAAAATGGGATCAAGGAAGAGGGATGATGTGTGGGGGTAGTGAGGTAGGCTCACTCGCTCTGCTGTCCCAGAGTCTCTCCTTTCTCCAGGCTTGAGACAGCGGGGCTGCACTTCCACCCTCCTGCCCAGCAGGAGCTGCAGCGGTGCCGAAGGGGCAGTGGATGGGAGCCGTCAGCACAGGGCAGGAGCTGGCTGGGCATGGCAGGGAAGGCAGCAGCACCATTTTGGGTCTATTCATGGCTCTTGGTGCAGCGTGAAGAACCTGTCAGAGCCACTGCACTTCCATGAGTCCATCCAAAGTGTTTCTGCCCTTGATTACTTTTAGACAGCCATGGTTTTCCTACTGGGACAGGCAGAAATTTGCCCTCACCCAGTCCTGGGATGAGTTTAGCCATCTCTGGCTCCCGGAATGGAGCCAGCTTTCCTGTGCACTGGCTGGGAACCTCCTCTGGTTTGGGATCTGCTCTCTGGCCTCGCTGGTGAGGCCTGGAGCTCAGCCCTGGCACTCGGCCTCTTGCCTGACCAATGCTCCATGGGGTTTGTGGGGACACAAACCCCAAAGGCAGGGAGGCAAGGCAGGCTCTGAGGTGCAGCTCTGGAGGGGAATCCGCGGCAGCTGCTGTCCTGGCTGGTGCCAGAGCACCATGACAGGGAGGGAAAGCTCTGAGGAGCTTCCTCACGGAGCCAGACTGGCCCTGAACATGGCTCTAAGATCCATTAAATCACAGCCAATGGCAAACCACAATCACCAAATCACTCATTAATTCAGTGGGATTATCGGCCACGCTGGAGTCGGTCACTTTCAGAGAGAATTGGGATGCGACTGATTGGGACTTTAAGGATTTTTTAAAACATTTTTAACATTGGATGAGGTTTTGAAGGGAGAGAAAGAAAATTTAATACCTTTCAGGAGTTACAAAAATGCTGCCTGTGCAATTCATGTATAATTCAATGAATTCCAGAGTAGTTTGAATATTTAAATTATGTATGATCAAAGCAATAAAGAAATCTGCATTTCCCCCCCTTCAAGCCCCCAGACACAACGCTCTCAAGTGTCCCCCCTGTAAAAGGCAGCTCCTCGCTTCCACGCTCCCAGATCTACTGAGCCTCATTGCTCCGAAGAAATTGAGTTCGACTGGAAAAATACGGCCATCAAGTGCGACCGCTGTTCTTTAATAAACCCGTGATGCATTGCATCTCCAGCCAGCGCCGTTGCCAGGGCAATGGTCATCACAGCCACAGGCCTGGGGAGGGGTGATGGGCACAGTGTGGGGTGAAGGAGCTGCCAGAAGCAGTGCCTGGGGAAAAGCTCTTGGAGGGGGGATTCAAGCCCCTGTGGATGTCCATCTCCTCTTCCGGCTCCTGTGCTCCTGGACAGGGATGCAGCAGCTCCACAGCTCTGGCTGCGGCTGTGGCCAGCCAGGCCAGGAAAAAAAACCATGAAATGCTTCTTCTGCCCTGTCCCTCCCCTCCCTGGTGCTGTAAATTTTCATTAGTATTCTGTAATTTAATGATCTATTCCCAAGAGAAAATTAGTCTTCAATTTACAAAAAAATCTCTGTTAATTTAAGCATAATGGTAGGAGAATGGTGTGAGCGTGGACCCGTCCGGCACCTCTCGCTCCTCCTTCCCTGCTGCCTCTCAAAGGGCAACGATGAAGGAGGATTTTAATAATACACTAAAGTCCATTTGAAACCTCCTGATGACTGCAAAGAGGTTCCTGGGAGCGAGAAAAGCAATTTCCTCCTGAAACAAGGGGTTATTTTGAAGTAGGCAGACGCACTGGTTCAGTTGAAGGTTGATGCTACAAAGCTGGGAGAGGCAGGAATGCAGTGGGCAAGATGGCACCGCTCACCTAAGAGGCAGCTGGCACCAAACCATCCCAGCTTTTCAAAATGCCAGCAGTGCCAGGGCTCTGCAGCACCCTTGGCAGCCCCCCCCCGCCTGCCCAAATGTGGTCCTGGGGCGGGAGATGCTGAGCTGGCTCCCGTTGGAAGATGTGACGGTGCCCCTGCGCAGAGCCAAGGCTGCCATCTCTGTGCCTGCCAGTGCTGCCCTCCATGTGACAGGGGCTGAGGGTTCCCCCCGGCACTTCACGAGGGTGCTGTGTAAATCCTGAGCGTCAGCCAGAAGCCGTCTCCCCCGCAGATATTGAGACAGATGAGGGTGGCTTTGCTCATTAGAGGCTGTGGCAAAGGGTAGGTGCTGGGCGTCTCTGCGCTCGGGAAGAGCTGCGAGGGGAGCTCATTAACTTGAAAAATTGGGTCCAGAGGGCTCATTTGTCTGACATCAGTTCACTGTTTTCTCTAGTAATGTGGAAAATGAGGGAGGGGGATCTGAGCGTCTGCCCCTTTGATTTACCCCTTTCTCACTCACGTCCTCTCCTTCAAATTGCCTCTAATGCTGTTTATTTTCCATAGATCTAAGCCTACCCCTGTGGAATATAACTCTTTGCTCCCATGATGCTGCACTTATGGGACACATCAGGCACTGCTGCACCCAACACCAACGGGACGATTTAAGGGGTCTGTGATACTGTCCCAGTCAGGCCAGGGTTGTCCAAGAGCAAAGCCAGGGCAGGATGGAGAAGGGGGTTTGGGTTCTGTCCCAGCAGGCAGAGGCTGCTGTTGGTGGGACAGGGAATGGGTGGAATGGGTTTAACATCTCTGCCATGGCCTCAGCTCTAACCATGGTGGATTGCACCATCCACCAGGGTCTTGGCACTGGGTGTCACTGCAGGGCACTGCCGCACGGGCTTGCTCCCTGGTTTTCTGCAGGACCTTGGATTGTGGCCTCTTGTTCGCTGGGGTTGTGATGGGTGGCTGGTGGGCAGAGCCTGCTCCCAAACATCAGATACAGCTGATCCTGAGCCCTGGGATGACCGCTTGTGCAGAGAGGTGCCAGGCGCTCTCTGGATAGAGAGGCTGTAATATCAGCTGAACCCCTCCTTGGTGATTTCCCTCGGTTTTCTGAGTGAATTTATGGCAGAGGTGGCTGAAGGACACCTCCCTATTGAAAGGCACCCATTCCAAAGCTGTACAGCTGCAGAATTCCCTGCAGCTGTGACACTGCCTTCCCGGGCTCACTCCACGCCGGGGCTCGCTGCCAGCTTCACCCATCCTGAGCGCTGTCCCTGTGGCAATCCTGCAGGCTGCATCCCAGCTCCTCCTCATCCCCATGTCTGCTGGGGCACAAACCCGGGGCCAGGTCTGGTTGAACGCCCTGGAAGCCAGGCTGAGCACCTGCCTCTTTCCCTACGTCAGTGCAGAGGTGGGAGCCCCCCCAAAGTCCCCCAGGCTGCAGCCGGGCTGGATCCCCACCTGTGCCAGGGTTTTCTGGCTCATGGGATGTAGATGGTGTTGGCTTTGGCTGATGTTGCAGGGCAGGCTCCTGAGTGCCCACCTCACCCTTCCCCCTACAACCACACATGCAGCAAACCCAGCAATTAATAAGAAGTGTTAACAGCAATCATACTAATTGCATTGAGCTGTTAATAAAGGCAGAGTTGTCAAACCCCAGCAAACACTTGAGGGGGAGGCTGGAGCAAAGCCCTGCCGCTGTGATCCCTGGCTCGTTCCCTGCGCACACAGAGAGGTACAGAGGGGCATGGGGGGCACAGGGAGGAGTGGGGGGGGCACAAGAGAGCACATAAGGGGTTCAGGGGGGCACAGGAGAGGTCATGGGAGGGCACAGAGGGGCACACCGCTCACCTCACTCCTGTGAGGTGGAACACCTGAGCCCCAGCCAGCCCTACTGCTCCTGTCACACCAGAGATGCTCATCACCATTACCTGGTCAGAACATAAGCAGTGCGCTCTCCCCTGCCAGCCGTCCCGAGATGCTGTTAAATTAGAAGGGAAATCTATTTCCTGTTTTTAAAAAAAAACAGGGGAGCGCCCTCGGAGTTCAATATAGCTGTGCAGTATGTAAATGAACCTGACACAAGAGTGAATAAAAAATGAAGGTTTGAATTATTGAAGGGTAGGAGGAGATGGCGCATGCAAATAGCATTAACGTGGCAAGAGGCAGCGCTCTGAGCAGGGAAAGGAGGCTTTGAAACGTAATTATTTCTTTTAAGAAAAGGGCTACATATTAAAGAAAAGCCAACAGAAGCGACACATGTTTATTCCAAAGGCCTTCATTTCCTTTGCATCACTTTATTCTCCTGGCCTCTTTTTTTTTTTTGCTCCCCTGCAAAGCAATGAGAGAAATTGAAGGCTACTGATTTTTTTTTATTTTTTTTTTTTTTTAGCTTTAATTAAAGTAAGTTAAATTGAGTTCTGATTGCTACACAGGAATAAATGAGTCCTAGCGATGGCCGATCACAGTCTGCTACTAAGAGGGCTGGGAGAAGGTGTTTGCTAATTGATTTAGAGGGGACAGGGCACATCACGTGTCAGAGCCATTGCAATCACATCCTGGTTTATCACAGCCCCCTGGAAGCTGTGGCAACTTTCAGCGTGTTTGCTTAGTTTAAATGGAAAAATACCTGCCTTGAGCTGAAAGAGGGGAGATGTAGTTGAGCTATTGGGAAGAAATATTTTCCTGTGAGGGTGGGGAGGCCCTGGCACAGGCTGCCCAGAGCAGTGGTGGCTGCCCCATCCCTGAAGGTGTTCAGGTGTTGGATGGGGCCTTCAGCCCCCTGACCCAGTGGGAGGTGTCCCTGCCCATGGCAAGGGGGTGGAACTGGATGGGCTTTGAGGTCTCTTCTGACCCAAACCATTCTATGATAATTGCACCTAAACTCTGAAGATGCTCTGGTTGCTTTTGCTGTTGTTTCTTCACACGTTGCAGAGATCGCCAGGGCCAGAATAAATGTGAGCACGAGGTGGGCTGGGCTGGCTCCTCTGCCTGCAGCAGTTGCAGGAGCATTAGTGCCTCAACAGTGAAACCCCAGAACTAGCAGGTTATTTTTATCAGCGGTAAAGCTGTCAGGGAATTCTGGCAGAGTGGGCACTCTATGAGTGCAGTAAATGTCTTCATTACCTTCCCTGCCGCTGTATTTATGCCTCTCTGACCTCTTCAGGACTGACAGGGCAGGTTACGGGTATCCTTTTCCTAATTCAGTACATGATGGCTTGGGATGAGTTGTTAAATCTATAGATCAAAATGTCATTTATTAGAAAAGTGCCTCCCTGGGGATTCTTATCCTTCATTTATTATTTGTCGTGTGCTGACAGTGTGCTCTGTTCTGTCTAATCTGTCTTTCTAGCTATTTATACAGCCCTCATCATGGCAGTACCTGAGTGCCTCCCATTGCTTAAAAATGATGGCTTGTTTCCCGCTCTCTTTCCTGAAAGCCGATGAGGGCTTTGGGATTTATGACAAGTGCATGGGATTTATTTTCCCTTTTACTTCGGAGTCACCCGTGCAAAGGGTCCGCCCCATCCCC
The DNA here is from genome assembly GCA_033558235.1 of Neomorphus geoffroyi. Taxonomy (NCBI): domain Eukaryota; kingdom Metazoa; phylum Chordata; class Aves; order Cuculiformes; family Neomorphidae; genus Neomorphus; species Neomorphus geoffroyi. Next base: position 3,458,400 of record JAUMJM010000038.1, read on the forward strand.
CCCAGTGGAGGGGCTGTGGGCCAGGGGCTCAGCAAGGTGATGTGCAGGAGCTCTCTTTTTTTGTGTTTGTGAATTGCCTTCTATATTAGTTCCCAATTTTGTATCAGAGTTAGAAATAACTGGAGATACTGGCTTAAGTTGCCCAGAGAGGTGGTGGCTGCCCCATCCCTGGAAACGTTCAAGGTCAGGTTGGATGGAGCTCTGAGCAACCTGATCCAGTGGAAGATGTCCTTACTGACTGCAGCGAGGCTGGACTGGATGACCTTCATGATCCCTTCCAATCCAAACCGTTCTGATTCCCTCCGCTGCCCATGACACAGCTGTCACAGGGTCTCTGCTGGCAAGGGCTCCTAAGGAGCAGAGACCCCAGGGTGGCCCTGGCCTCCTCCTCATCCCCTCAGTCTTTGCTGGCTTTAGCCCCTACCCGTGCAGGCTCAGGTAAGCAGAAAGTGAGAGCGGGGAGTGCTTCCAGCCCTGTGATTTCCCAGTCTGGCCAGTGTCTCAGCCCCCATCCCAGCAGGACACAAGAACCATTTCTGTGGACTTGCAGGCTCCTGGGACAGAGCATGGGAGCAGTTAAATACGCTCTAAATGATAGATCACCCCGCACTGGTATCAGACATGCAAATCATGCTCATCACCACGAACTACTCATGAGCAGCCCACTGGCCAGAATTTGCTGAAATAATTCTGCACCACAACGGTTCCATCTCATCGAGATGATCTGAGCACTCTACAGGGGCAGGATGTGCTCCATGGGCTGCTTGGTCTGTATCGCCACCCGGCCAGGCCGGTGGGGATTGTGCCTGCTGCATTAACCGATTAAAGTGAATCCTCCTCCCTGCAGACAGCTTTTGCATTGCTGAAATGAGGAGGGAAGACAATTCCTCATTGGATCCCCTCCCTCATTTTCACCCTCTGCTTGAAGGATGCCATTCACCCCGCTTGTCCTCTCCTCAGCCCAGCAGATGCCCTCAGTAGTTGTGGAAGTCGGAGGTGCAGATGTATCTTGCTTTGGGAGCAGACAGCTCCCCTTAGTAGACAAGGACGGCACTGACAAGGTGCCAAATTCTGCCATGTTCGAGACTCTGATTTTGCCGTTCAGACTCATTTGCAGGACTCGCAGCCAAGCCCACCAGCCTGGGCTCCTTCTAGCAGTCCCAGTCACACCCCTGTGCTGCAGCATCACCTCCTCCCACCTGGTCAGGCCTCGGGGGCTCCATCAAGGATGCTTCCCTCTAGGAAGTTCATGGGATTATCTAGCTCACCTTTAAACGATTTCTGTTCTGTGGCCCTTTGCCCTTGGGCAGCTCTCCCTCAATTTGTCTATAAGGATGCTGCCGTTTTTCCCCTCTCCTGTGATACCTGTTGACACAGGCAAATGGGGGGTGTGCACAGCTGTGGGCAGCCAGGGAAGCCAACGGCCACCTAACCCACAACAGAGGCCAAGACCTGCCTTTCTGTTCAGCTGGATGTATAAAACTTAGATGTTCAGGGGGCACCTTCTGTTTTCCACGGTTCTCCCACCCACAGTCTGACACTTGGTGATGGGGGTTTGTACAGGATGGCTCCTCTCCTGCCCTGCCCTGCCCTCCTCCTGCCCCATCCTAAGGCTCTTGCCTTTGGATAGCCACTGCCGGGCTCTCCTGCGGGCAAGCAGCAGCCTTGCTCCTCTGCTTTACACCCAGAACGTTGCACAGAGCTTGGAGAAAGTGCTTCTCCTCCAGGCTGAGGCTTTGCTTCGTTCTGCCCAGGTGAGATCTGCTCCCCGTCTTTTCTGACCGAGCAGCTGATAGCTGACCCACCCTGTTCTCCTGCCTGGTCCCTTGGTCCAGGGAGCACAGATGAGAACCACGATGGGCCAGCCTGGCGCTTGGCAGCCGTATATGAACTCTCAAGTTTCCACCTTCCTGTTTAAAGCCTGTGTGATTTTGAGTTCCCCCTTCTCCATCCCCTCCCACCAGGATATTCCATGTCCCAGGCAACGACAACTGGTCCTGCCTCTCGTGTACAACCCTTCCCTGGGACTTCAGCTGGACAATGATGGGACCAGTGCCCCCGTCTCTCAGCTCCAGTGGCTCCCGGTCCATCCCAGTGTGGGTCCTTCCTTCCCCCGGTTTGGCCGCTGTGTCTCCATGGCAACGTGCTCTCCCTGCTGCAGAGGCATCCTTGGCTGCCACTTCCAGCGCTGCATTTGTATTCCCAGCCTTTGTCTCCTGCTCGGCGCTGGCAGCCGGCCAGGCCAGGCATCCATTTCAAAGCAGCCTTTGTTTTATTGGTGAAAGAACTGGTCAGAAATATACGGGATTTAATCCGGGCGAGAACGCTGTGTTTCTCGGCTTTCCTCCTTCCCCACAGCCGGCGCAGGGGCTCAGTGGGGCTGGCTGTTACCTGTGCCCAGGGAAAAGCCCTGCAGAGAGCAAATCACCCTACTACGAGCATGGGAAAAGGGGTCTGCAGTGTTGGATGGGCAGGATCAACAGGGGGGAGACATTTTCTTTCTCTCTCCCGCGACCTACGTGCATCTGAGATTTTCTTTCACAGCCAGACGTGGTGTTTTCAGAGCAACCCCATCCATGAGGTTCGGATAGAGCTGGATTTGTGGAACTGCAAAGCCCAGTAGCTGAGATCTCACTTCCTGGGCAGGGCAAGAAGCTGCTTGGAATGAAAGAGGAGCTTGAAGGCAGGATCCTGCCACCAGCTCTCTACTTCCTCCCTCCTGCAGCTGGATCTCCCATAGAGGGAGGCAGGGTTGAAGCCAGCTTGCTGGAGGGTGCCATCCACTAATTGCAGTATCCAGCCTTGCTTCTAGGGGAGTTCAGGGCTAGAAGGGTGATGGTATCGCACATCTGCTTAAGTGTGCAAAGCTACATGCAAACACATGCATGTGCATACGTAGGTATGTGGATGCAGGTTTAGTGGAGACCCTGTTTTCCAGTGCTGTGATCCTTGGCTCCAGTCAGTCTGTTCATTGGGGGTCCCTCCCCAGGAGGGGACACCAAGAGGACACAGGTGAGGTCAATGGAGTGTAACTGACAAGGTCCTGGTGCTTTCCAGAGCCACCCTGGCGGCTTTTACCCAAGGAGGTAAAAGGCAAGGATGATCGGAGACTTTAAGAGCAGAAGCCATGAATCATTTTAGCCTTGCCCAGAAATAAAGTATCTGTGGGAGCAGCCTGTCCTCTGATAAAGGTGTCCTTGATAAAGGCTGGGTGCCCTGAGAAAGGCTGGGCAGCCAGTCCCACAACAGTGGCTGTGGGGAGTTTATCCGGCAGTGGGGGGAGGAGGAGGAAGGTTTCCAGGCCTGGGAGAGATGTGCAGGTGCTGGCTGGACCACTCCAATAGATCAGTGGGTCTGAAAATGGGGAGGCAGAGGCAGTGATAAGCCCCAGGTAACACATTCAGGCTGGTTCATTTTGTAATGCTGGCCAAGACGAATCCAGGATTTGCAGATTCTCTCTGAAGAAAAGCCTGGAAAAAAAATCATAGTTCTTAATAAACGAGTGTTATACCCCCACAGGTCTGTGCTGGCCAGCTGGGAATGAGCACCCATTTTATAAAAGGAGCCAGCCAGCCACGTTTCACACCTCAGCCAGGTACCAAGTCTGGGCATGAGGTCTGGGTATCTTGGGAGCACAGGAGTACAGTGTTGCCCAGAAAGATTGTGACAGCTGCCAGTCACGGCCCAGGCACCATGGCTGTGGATGTGCCTCCCTGGCAGCACTGGCACGATTTTGTGTGAGGACACTTCCCTGCCTGGAGCGAATCCCAGGAGGCAATGAGTGCCAGAGCTCACGCTGTGGTCTATGGTGCTGCTCAATAATGTGCGTCCTGGCCCCATTTTATTCTCTGTAATTAGGAAATTCACCAGATGAATGGCTTTCTGAAGCCTAAAGCAGAGAATATTGCTGGCACAAAAAGAAACAGTCTGTGGCAGAGCAGAAATCATTTGTGCTGTTGTCAGCGAGAAGCACTAAAGAAATGAGTGAAATCTTCTGTTAATTGGTACTGTGCTGAGAGAGGGCAGTTGTTGAGATAGACGATCAATAAGCATTGATTACCAAGAGGCTTGCTCCTGTTAAACACTGTGGAGGACAGAATAAATGTACATAAACAGCAGCACCGGGCAGGGTGTGCGTCCCAGGGTGAGGAGTGGCTTGGCTGCAGGCACAGCACCCCTGTGGTCTTTGCCCCAGGACAGCGCAGCCACCCACCTTGGTCCTCATGGGTCCTTCTGTGTTGGCAACTGCTCTGGTACTCCAGCTGCTCTCCCATGGTTCTGGTAGTTTCTCTGGTGAACTGGCCCACGTGTCTCTCACCAATTCATCAGCTGGGATTAATCCTGGCAGAATGGCTGGAGCACTGCTGTGGATGTAGCTGGTGGGTCTAAGGCAGAGGAAGCAGTTTCTTCTGTGAACATTGGTGTCTGCAGGAGTTTATGGCAAATTGTTGGGGCTGGAGGGTGAGAATCATAGAATCATCAGTTCTACCGTACCTGTCCAATACTAAACCAACCCTGAGAAACTGATCTAACCAGCCTCCAGGAATGGTGACTCAACCACCTCCCTGGGCAGCCTCTGCCAGTGCCTGAGAACCTTTTCAGTGAAGAAATTTGAGAGAAGTTGGGAAGCACTTTTCCCTGCATGTGTCATCCACATCTTCTTGCCACTGGTGAAGCAGGAGAGTGATTTGCAGCTCTGTGGGCTCCCCAAACACCACCCTGCTGCACACTGAAGTTGTCTTTTTATTTAGCAAAACATGAGAAACAAGCTAGAGCCCTGCTTGTGAATGAGACGCTGGCACACAGGGAGCCAGCAGACTCCTCATGGGCAGAACTGGCTGAGCTGGCCACAGTGGCAAGGGATGGCCAGGAGCACTGCGGACCCACCACTGCGGCAATGGCTCGAAGGGAGCTGTAAGCATTGGGGAAGCTCTCCTCCTGGCCCCCACCAGCAGTTTGGACACCTGAGCAGTGCCAAGCAGGGCAGCAAACAAAGAGGGCAAGGTGCAATGAGCCCATTGGTGCCATTTCATTAGAAGTGCAATGCAGCCCTGGTAAATAAATAAAGATTGGGAACGTCTATTGCACTGCACCACTTACGAGAGCAGGGATGTGAGGATGGCATAATTGGCTGGAAGCAGAGTGAAAACCAGGCTCAGCGATTCCATTTTGCAGTTGGCAGCCTTCCCAAATGCAGATCAGGGAAAGCAAGTCGGACTCGCTTTAAAACACAGGGAGATTCTTTATCTTTTCTAATTTTTATTCTGATTTAAAGGGTAAGATTAAATTCTCATTTAATAACCCCAAGTGCCTGCTCTCCCTTGCTCTGATCGCTCTGTGTAACGGCGATAATGCTGGAGAGACACTGGGAACGTTCCTCTCTGAGCACGGCTGTGTTTGCAGCCGCAGCCTGTGAACAGGCACTGGCTGCTTGATCACCAGCCTCAGCGTAAGGTTTTGCTCAGTTTCCCAGCTCTGTTTGGAAAGCAAGCCCAACTGTGTCATTTGTGGTTTTCCTCCTAACTAAGGATTCTACGGAGACCCAAATGTTCCCCACTCACATAAATATTCCAGCTGACTTAACTGAGTGACCTGGGGCAGGCATTGTTTTTATGAGCAAGCACTGCCTGTTCAGTACCTTCATCTCACTCTTTCTATCGGCGGAGCTTGTTTTAAATAGCTCTACAAATGCCTCCTGTAAATAAAGCCTCTACAGTGAACAGGGAGAGGAGCCTCCCAGCAGAGTAACGGACAGAGCGTCCACGCTAATGAACAGCTCTTTGCCCCTGTCTGCCAGTTCAGGCCATTTTGATTATTTAAGTCAAGTGCAATTTTGAAAACAATCTGCTTTGCTTGAGACAGTCTTCATTCTGTGCAATGATGCTGACAATCGACAACAAGCAACAAAGGGTTATGGGTGGCAAATTCTCCCCAGTCCCATCCCCACACTTCTCACGGTGCCTTATGAAAGCAGTCCCTCACTTCATTTTCCCCAGACATTAACCAGAAAGTATTTTTCTTCCCGACTCCATGCTGAAGCCTTCATTTTGCGTGAAGCCTTGACAGCAAACTGCAGATGAAGGGGAAGGGTGGAGGGTTGGGAAGCGTTGAAATGGCGCCAGCTCCTTTTTAACTGTTTTCAGTTGGTGCATTTCTCTGCTTCCTGCAGTTTATTCTTCTGCTCTGATTACATGAAAACCCTAATTAAAAAGTTAATGAGGATCTGAAGGCGGGTAGACCTGTGTGTGTGCCAGGCTGGCAGGGTGCAGATGGTGGCTGCTGTTGCTGGGAAAAGACGTTTGGGGATGCTGCCCAGAAGGGCATGTTTACTCGGTGGTGAAAGTGTAACAGCCCAGACTCATCCCGGCAGCGGCCCCGAGTGCAGGACTGGTCGATCGCTCTTCCATAGTTGTTTCTGTTATTTCTGGTTTCATGTATGACTGCAGTGCTTCGAAGCCATTTGAATGCAGGACGGGACGCGGCTGACAGTCTAACCGCAGCGCTAACAAGACAAAACACAGCACTTCCCAGGTCCCAGACCTTCCTACGTTCCTTGTTCTGTTCAGTCCAGAGCAGGCAGGCAGGGAAGCAGCAGAACTTGCATCTGCACCAGAAGCATGCTGGCTGGTGTGGGAAAGCTCTCCTTGGCACCAGGAGCCCTTGCTTCCAGCCCTTCCCAGCAGTGGGGTTGATCCCCAGCCTGCTGAAAGCAGGGGAGCTTTTCCCTGCAGTTCCCTGCGAACCCTACCCACTGCAGACCCTCTGCTCATCCTCCTGCTCCCGGCAGTGGGAAGAGGGGCAGGCAGGCCAGGATGGTGGCTGCTGACCAGGCACACATGGGAGAGACACAGCCACAGGTTCCAAACACCTCCCATCTCCACAGGGAATCATAGAATCACCTGCTTGGAAAAGACTTTTGAGATCATCGAGTTCAACTGTACTTGTCCCCTATTAAACCATATCCCTGAGAAACTCATCTACCTGTCTTTTAAACACCTTCAGGGATGGAGACTCGTATTCAGCAGACTGACAACCAACAAGTTCAGTTGGGAAGGGAAGGTGGGGTGGATGGAAGTCTCCAACAGACCCAGCTGGCAAACATCTCCTGACTGAGTCATCTACAAGAACAAAAAGTGCACAGGACGATAGCCTGGGCGGACGTTTGACGATGCCTTCCACCGAGTGGTAACACCTGTGCAGGCTTTGCTTTTGAGGGACAGCAGTGATGGGGTGTGGAGGGATGGTCACCACAGCATTAACTGGATTCCTCCCTGCGTACAGCACCTGGAGCACTCTTTCTCCACTTGGGAGGATGGTGGCTTCCTAGAGATGGGGAGCCCATGAGGAAGAGGTGTGTGTTAAGGACTGATCTACCCTTCAGCCAGGAGCTGCTCTCCCAGAGTCACACCTCTCTCCTAAAGTGCAGAGGTGCTATTTGCCTGCCCCTTTGCTGGCAGAACCAGAAACCAGGATCTCAGCAAAGAAGCCCAGAGCAAGCACAAGAGTGAAAGAATGAACTAAAAAAAAATGTAATAAGCTGGAGAGGTGACCCACCCTTTGCTCCCAAACAACCTTACGCTCAACAAAACTCGTATGAACGCTAGAGTCAAGAGCAGGTGGCTAACACTGGAGCTATTCCGGAGGTGACCTAATGGATTGCCTTGCTCTTTGGAGCAGTGTGGAAGTCAGAAGGGACAACAGGAACACAGAGCGTGGGCCTGAGGACAGTTCTTTGTTGGACTGCTCCTGCTGGAGCTCCCTTGCTCCTGCTGGAAGTGGACACAGCCAGCACAGTTCCGGAGCACACCATGCTACATAGTCATGCATATTCCACAGCAGCTTCTGCAAGGGGACAAGTCCACCAGTGAAACCTGAATTGACAGCAGGAGGGCCATCGATGTGCAGTTCTGTAGCACTGGCAGGATTCAAAAGGAGAGGCAACCTGGTGCCACTTCCAACTCCACTGCCCTCACCTATGAAGCACCATGGGGTTGATGGGCAGTCCTTTACACAGGCGAAGTTCAACCTTTTCTGTCTTCTGGAAGAAAATATTCTTCCTGTTTGAGGGTGCCTGAATTTCACTGATGTATCCAGGAACTCACCAGCCAGTGTGAGAACTTAGCTGAAAGGAAGCCTGTGAGGGTGAAAGAGGCGAGATCACGATGTGGATGCAAGAAGGGGATGACAGGATAAGTAATGGAGGGTTAGCTAGAGCAGCAGATCTACTGGCAGCAAACAACCAGCTGTAGTACCTGCAAGGCAGAACGGCAGCAATCGCTGCAGCGGTCTACTCACTAGGAGCACATGCATAAATAAAATCTAAAATAATAAAGCAAGCTCCAGACCTTGACTATGAGTTTTATTGACAGTGGCACAATACAGTTAACGAAATGACATAACAGGAGTACATAATGCATTCATCAGCCTTCGCAGCTAAGGACAGACTTCACAGCAGTCCTCCCACGCCAAGTGCAGTGCCTTTAAAGAGATAAAACAGGGCTGCTGTGAATGAAACACTAACAGGAGGCTGGAGCAGACGCCAGGGAATAAGGGCTTTCAGTTACACACTGTTACATAACAATCCAAACTTTTTCATATGAAGAAAAATGAACAAGACCAAAATTAACTTGCAGGTTAATAACAGAAGCTGAGAAATCCATTTCATATTGTCAGTGCCCTTTCAAGTGCATTGAAGGTCATACACCGACTTCCTCAACATGCATCTTTGGCTCACAGCAATGCACACTGTATTATTAAGCCTCCAAGAAGTAGTGAATAACACAGCATTCGCTTTTCACCGGCATTAATTAGAGTGGTAAAGGCCAACTGAAACTGGACTGTAAATGCTTGTGACAGTGTGCAAGCTGCAAGCCAAGAGGACAAGAACTATCCTGTGCCAACAGACCCACAGAGATAGCATGGGCTTAATTTAGATGGAAAAATACCTGCCTCAAGCTGAAAGAGGGGAGACTGAGATCTTGGACAGAAATGTTTTTCTGTGAGGGTGGGGAGGCCCTGGCACAGGTTGCCCAGAGCAGTGGTGGCTGCCCCATCCCTGGAGGTGTTCAAGGCCAGGTTGGATGGGGCTTTGAGCACTGTGATCTGGTGGGAGGTGTCCCTGCCCATCCAACCCAAACCATTCTGCGATTCTATAATCAAACAAACACCCTGCAAAGCAGCTTAAGTGAAACGCGAGAGCAATTTTACGAAACCCCTCTGGTGGAGCCGTTCCTCCCCGACGCCACCAGGTCTATCTGGAAAGAGCACAGCTTTTATTATTTCATTTTTATGATTCATTCTGCGGACTCGGAGACTGAAACGGCGTCCCTTTCCCCGTGAGGCATTTCCCGGCTCTCACTAGCGAACCGGCACTGGGTGGGCTCTGGGACCCCTTCCCGCCCTGCCTTCCCTGCCTCCGCGCCAGGCGGCGCCCCGGAAGCGGCGGGAGCGCGGGGCGCGGTTCCGGTTCCGGTTCCGGTGCGGCGCGGCCGGACGCGGCCCGGGTGAGGCGGCAGGAAATGGCGGCGGTGCTGCAGCAGCCGCAGCCGGGCCCTCCCGCTCCGCAGCGCCGGGCCCAGGCCGCATAGAGCCGCCGCGACAGCGCCGGGCCCGGCCCGCAGCCGCGCCGGGACCGACCCCGAGCACTTTACATACATGAGGTACTGGGGGGCGCGGGCACGGGGGTTCCGGGGGGCTCGGCGGGGCCCGGGGAGGGGGCTCCCGCTGCAGCGCCCCGCGCGCGCGTTCCTGAAGTGGGGGAGAGGGGGCCGCGGGCTGTCTGGACCTCCCTCCTCCCCCCCGGACCCCTCTTTTTCCCTCCCGGACCCCTCTTTCTCCCTACCGAGGGACCCTTCTTTCTGCCTTCCCATGGATCCCAACAGATTGCCTCCCCCCTCCCCACGGACCCCCCCCTTCCGTCCATCCCTCCTCACTGATCCCCTCCCCCCGTCCCGTCCTTCTTTCCCCACAGACCGCCCCCGCCCCCCCCCTCCCCCCCCCCCGCTCTCCCCACCTGTCCCCTCTGCGTCCCTACCTCCCTATGGACTCCCCTGCTCCCTCCTCCGTCCATCCCTGCTCATGGATACCCCCTTCCCTGTATCTTCCCAAGGGGCTCCCCCCACGCCTCCTTCCCCACGGACCTCCTACTTCTGGCCATCCCTCCCCACGGACACCTCCTCCCCTGTCTTTTCCCAAGGAGCTCCCCCGTTCCTCTTTCCCCATGAATTCACATTCCCCTTCTTCCCTCCCCACGGACGCCCCCCATGCCCCCCACGAACCTCCTGTCCATCTGTCCATCCCTCTCCACATAATCCGTCCCCACCCCCCAACCTCCCCTCATCCCACTTCGGGCAGACTTTTCTCTTTGTTGACATGGAAACCAATACCGCTTTCTATTCCAGAGAATTGGAAGCTAAAGCTACCAAAGAAGTCGAAAGAAAACTAAGCAGGTGAGGTGCTTGTTTAAATTCCCTCCTACAGTTCAGAGCAGGAGTTGGCCTGGGGCTATGAATCCTTGTGGGTTTTATCTGCAGCTCTGATCTCTGCTAATTGTAAGGATAAAAAACCCCTGCATTTGAAAATGTGCTCCTTTACTGCCTAGAGTAATGTCTGCAATTTTAGTCAATTCTATAGTATAAACACCTTTTTAGCATGATTTCTTCTGTGTAATAACAATATCAGGTTCTGGAATAGAATTTCTTTAATAGAGTAGGGTTTTGAAGAGAAAAATAACTTCCTTTTTTGTCCCAAATTGTAGCACCGAACAATAACTGAAAAAAATCAGTGAAGGGTTTGTTTCTTTTTTTTTTCTTGTACAGTTCAGGCAAATATTGTTGGTAGGTGAGAAGTGGTTTTGGCAATGAGCTTGCTTTGAGCTCCAGTAACTTGTGTATTGCTGTATAACTATCCAGGTTTACCTCTTTCTTCGCAAAGAGTTAAAGGCACTGAATTTCCCATTTCTGGTGGTTTTTATTTGAGAACTTTGTGGAACAGGCAGTTTCTTTTTCAGATCCCTTCGCTTTGGGGTTGAGAGTTCTGTTGAATTTACAGTTCTGTGCTAGCTATACAGATCACTTATGTTCAAGCAGTTGTTTCTTCTGCACTGTTTGTTTTTAGTGCAGTGCCTCTCTCACAAAGTCTCTACCTCTTTCTGTTTACTTTCTTTGTTTTCGACTTTTGTCCCACTTTCTTTTTATGTTGGTTTTCAATTAGACCTTAAAGCGACCTTTGCTCACAGGCTTTTAAGGGCTGTATGAAATATGCTGAAACCTGGAATGTACCTGGGAGGATATTAGCTTCATATTCCTTGCTTTTTTGCTCATTTACCATGCCTAATCAGCCTCCAGACTGATTTATGATTGGGCTGTGCAAACTGACTGGCTTTCCCCTGTTGTCAATGCCTCTCCTCTGTTTTCTGGTTCTGTGCTTAAGCATGAATATTTTTTCCCATTTGTTGAAATGTATGGAATCTTTAAGGCACACTTAGCATATTACTTCAACTGCAATACCAAGATCACTGTTAAATGGACATTACTTGAAGGGGATGATGTCATGTTGCAACTCTTTTAACGATCTGCCCCCAAAAGGTACCTAAACGCTGTGTAAAAAAAAAATTGGAATGGTTGGCAAAGGTTGGAAAGCTCTCAGTGCACACATGCCACCAGGAGTGATTTCAGAACTGTGTTGTTGAGGTAGACAGAGTGTTACGTTCCAAACGGTGTTCTGGTGGAAGCAGATCTCGGCATGTTCATGGCTGTCCCAGGGAGCTCTCGCCAGGCTGGCGAGTAGGGACAGAAGGGAATGTGAACTGTGCAACTGCCCCAGCTTGGGGCTGGGACAGAGCAAGGTTCACAGGGTGAGTTCTGATAATGGAGTGGATCTCTTGTTTTCTGTCTCAGAGGTATATGTGGTGTTCATTTAAAAGGCTCAGAACTGGTTTTAAGTTAACATTAATGTACCAGTTGTTTTCAGAAGCGTTTTCTCACTGGGTTGTTTGGTGAGGGAGTTATCACATGAGCGCATAGCCTGATAAAACGGGCATGCCTACCCTGGACGGGCCTGATTGCTTGTGGCACTGATCTAGAACTCAACATTGACAGCCTCATTCTTAAGATTGTTATTTATAATCTTATTGAATTTGCAGTGACCCAGTTAAATAGTAGAAGAGCAAAAGCCTTTTCCTGGGAAAGGTGCACAGCCCTGTGCTGCGGTTTGTCTTAATATAAAATTGCAGAGTGACATGCAGACTGCCAACTCCATGGGACGCTCCTTGCTTCCTGTGTGTTCTGACCTCAACTTTGGAGTTTATGCTTATAAATCAAGACGTAGCAAATATTCTTCTTTATCTTACTAGGATTATTGGTGTAGGCTGGACTTGTGGTAGGATAAGCATCACAGCTTTTGCTGCATCTTGTTTATTCCACTTAGAGCGATTACTGTTTCGAACTTGGGAAAAGAAATTTGCTTGTTTGGCTTTTTGGAAAAGAGTTTTCATTTGGTCTGTGTTCTTTTAGAAATGCACATGTACTGTTCCTCTGCAAATATTCCTGGTCTCAGAAATAAGAACAGTGCATGCTTTGCAGCAGTAATCCAGGTAAATCTGTTGCCTGCTGTATTGTTGCACCATGCTCCCAGTTAATGTGATCAGGTCAGTCGGCCGCTGAGCACGAACTGCCCAGTATTACCTGAAGCGCTGCAGGGGTTATGCTGGCTAAAATCAAAGCCAGTTAATATCACCATTTAGTACTGCTATCTAAGAAGTAACTTGTAATTTTGTTTGGTAAACAGAGCTTTCCTGCCTCACTTATGTGGAACTGAGAGAAGGTAAATATCTGAAATAAGTTTATGGGTTTTGTTTCCAAACTCCTGAGTTTGCTTCTTGCCTCACAAGGCTGCAAATTACAGGGACGGTTCACGTGCTGCTGTCATTCCTTGCTGTTTCTGCTCTGGGGATTCCACCTGCAGTGACTGCAGACTGTCTGTGTTCTGGGAGGACAAACTTACCTGAAATCCCCTACACCTCAAGGTTTCATCCATGTTTTCTACCAAGTTACCACTGTACTACTGTATTTCTGTTTAATTCTTCCATGTTAGAGTAACCACTGGATTTCCATGAGGCTTTCCATTTGTTGTAGGAAAAAAAATGAGATAGTTCAATGATAGGGGCACAGAGAAATCATGAGAAATGCAGTCTTTTCTGTTGGGTTTTCAGGTTTGGTTTTTATTCATGATAAAACTCCTACAGGAGATGACTGATGTCACATGGGGAGAGTTTATTGCAGGGACAGCATTCTGTCCATACTTGTCGAGACCTTTAGAGGTACTTAGGCAAATTATGCATTCCTTCCTCCTTTACACTCTCTGTTTCAGGTCATGTGGAGTTGTCAGGTTGTCCCCATGTGGTAACTTGCATTTACCTTTCCTTTTCTTTGTCATGCAGCGAGCCCACTGTGTGATGCAGTTTGTTAACAAAACTGAAGCAGGCTAAAGGATGGGTGGCGTTATGGTTAAGGTGCAGGCCTTGAACAACATTAGGATTTGTGTATCTATTCCAGATTCCCTGGGTGACCGGTGTGGTTATGGAGAGCAATTCAATCTGTCATCTTCGGCTCCTGTTTACTGAATGACAGTAGGGATTGTTTATTGCTGCTGCCCACAATTTGTGTGTTCAGATGATAAACTTCTTGGGTGATCTGTCCTTTGTGTGCTTGTGTAGCAGTGAATGTTCCAAGCAAAGCTTCAGGGCAAAACTATAACACAAGTATTATTCCAGAACCATGGCATGTTTACAGTGCCTGCAGTTTGGGCCATAGCTCTGCTGAGCCAGGTTCTGCGTTAGGAAAACGGGACTGATGTATTCCAAGTTATTAGTATTGGCAGAAGTGGGAGGTGGGACTCTAGCACTTCAGGGTGATAATATGAAGACTGAGGTATTTAAAAGCAAAAAAAAAGAAAGTATCTGACACATTTACTAATTAATTATTCATTGAAGTAATTGTTTCATGTTTTAGCTTGGCAGCACCTTTTCTGTATGTTAATAGCTGGAAAGAATTAACACACGCTCAACATCTATAAATAAGTAGGTTTGTTTTGTTTTTGTTGCCCGAGGCTTTCATTGCTCCTGTGTAAAGTGCTGAGTGGGTTTGGTACCCGGAGCGTTTCCGCTTCAGGCACTGGCGGGTTTTGTTGGGCTTTTTTGTGAACTTCAAAGTGCTGGTTTCTGTTCCATGAAACTGCAGAGTGCGCTTTTGGTGTCATGTGCTATTTTGTGGGAGGCACTGATAAAGGAATTGGAGGATCCATTTTTAATCAAAATACACATTTATAATTGATCCTTGTGTAATGATGGTTTTAGTAGAAAAAGTGAAATCATTTTTAGTGGGAGTTGTATGTAAGTGTGTGACTGCAAAAAACTTCCAAGATTAGGGAGCTGGGTCAGAATACAGAAAAATTATCAAAACATGAAATCTCAGCAAGGTGTTTGGAGGTCTGTGTAGAATATCAGACATGGGTGGGATCGGTGGTGCATGCATGCATTATGCATGTGTTGTCTTTGCAGAATGGTAAAAGGCCTTTCAGTTCTCAGTACTTAACTATAGTTCTCCAGCAGTGTCCACTTGCAGCACTGTGAGTTAATTTGTAACCAGAAGAAAAGCAAATGGTGGAAAGGGTTGGTTTATTTATTTATTTTCCCCCAGCATTTGTTTTACATATTTGTAAGTTTTAGAGTGGTTTCAAAGCTACTGTGTGTAATCCCTTCTAATTCTTACTTTGTTTGCTCCATGTAGTCAGTGGGTAGAGGATAAAAACCCATAGTTTTCTTTCCACCTGCCATCAATAACATGGGGCCATTAGGGGCTGGTGGGTGTTTAACTGTTCTCCTTCGTTTGGCAAGTAATGTTAAATAAATAACATTATTTATCTGACAGCCTGTTTAAAATTATGCAGATAATAGCAGCTTCTGCTTGTGTGTTTTCAGAGCCATCCAATGTGCAGTCTTTCCAGGGATCAAGATCCATTTTCTTGTGGTTTCACTTGGAAGTACACCACCTTTTGAGTTAAGCTGTTGAGACTGGAGCAAAGGTCTTCAGTCTGCAATGTGAATCTCGTATGGTGCGGGTATTTGATTTTTGGTTGATCTAAATTGAAAAATAAGGTTTGCATTTCTGCTAAGACCATTTAACCTCAAGCAGGCTAATCCAATTACAGAGAAGAACAGGAAATTCCCCCTGCGTGTGGTTTAGGGAAAGCTGGCTGGTAGGAGAAATAATAGAGGTCTATTTCTATGTTCATGTTATGAGTAGGAATTCTCATTCATTGCTTTTTGATGGACAAATATGCTGCACTGAGCACATTTGCCGTACGAGGTCGATGTATCAAATCTACCCAGATATAGGGAAAAGCCAGGCAAAAGAACTTGTTTGTATTACTGTGAGGCTGGGTTCCTGCAGCGTTCCTTGTGCACTGTAAAGGAACATGACGCTCTCATAGTTTGTACACAAGGAATAATAGAGTGTTGAGTGCTTAGCAGGAATAGGTAGCTATTAAAGTCTAAGGTGATAAATGGCAAATGTAGCATAACGCTTCTGTTTCTCAGGGAGCAGCATGGAAAATGCTACTTGTTTGTTATATGTTCTGATGGGCTTTGGAACCAGATGCGTAAATACAGTCATCGCTGTCTGTTGAGAGAGCCGCGCATTAGCGTCTTAGAAAGAATAAATTAAGCTTGCACTTTGGGCTGTCGGGGATGGAGATTTGAGAGTTCTCCTTTAGGCTGTGATGGCTTAATTGGCGAATCTGAATTAGTGTTCCAGGTCGGTGTTTATCTAAGAGGGCAGTGGTAGCAGGACTGCCTTCCCTGAAAGGCTCAGCTGTCACTGAAAAATATAGGCGGGAAGGGCTTTACTGTTGTTGTTTAATTGTAGTGCTGTCCTGCAGTGTGGGTACGCTTGCTGCATCGGAGGAGTTTAATCTGTGCCCATCGACCTTGTTAAGCTTGCCAGAATAGTGAATTCAGGTGGCAGTTGCGAGGGAGCTGGGCTGTTTCCCTGGGGCTTCACAGCTTAGCAGGGCAAATTCCAGACTGGCTGACTGCGGCTGGCAGTGAGAGCCTGTTCCCAGGTGTCACCTCTTGCAGCTCATCCTATCTCTCAAAGAGATATCCACACCTGAATGGAGATATCCACATCCAGCATGGGTCACCCTTGGGGCACAGGGTCCCAGGAAGGACAGCAACCAGAATACGCTGCTGCTTTGGAACAGTTACTCTAGATCATAGCTTGCTTCCTCCCTGGATCTAAGCAATTTGTGAGAAGGAGGATGTCATGGGGAGGTGGCAGGAATTCCCGTTGCACAGCCTGCTCGTGATGGTGTGTTTTCCTGGGGTGATGCTGGGACAAGGTGGGCAGGACTGCTCCCAGAACAGGTGTGCTCGATTTGCATGCCTGGGAGGTATCAGTCCTGCAGTGCCTGTGCCAAGGAGTTGTACATTACACACAGAGGCCATGGGATAGCGAGAGGCTGTGCACACGACTTCTCGTGCCTGTGGGAGGAAGAGTGCTACTTCTCAGTTGGATTGGATGTACCTCATTCTCGGCAGTGCCTCAGGAAACACCGTCTGCCTGAACAGTGAATCACTGATTCTTCTTTGTGTGGGAGTCAACTGTAAATGAGTTGTGTATTCTATAGAAGATGAACTGTGAGCTCTAGAAGTTAGTTTTTCTAGACTGATTCCAGACCTACGTGCTTCTTGTATTGTCTACTGATTGAAAACTGAATCATTGCGAATGAGCTAACACCGAGGACCAGTGTTACCAGCTTCAGTTGGGTTACAAACTCTCAGGATGCCAGGCAGCAGTGGACAGAACTGGCCTGCCCATCACCTTTACAGTACACAGGTGTTAGTGTGGGTGAATCATCACCTCAGACTTGTGAGGTGTCCAAGGGGTTGCTGCAAATGGCCAAGTGCAGTTGGTTTCTGTAGTTATGTGAGGAACCACTTCATTATCTGTGAAATATTTTTTTAATACCTAATAGCAACTGCAAGATTGTTTTTTGCAGTCAGATAGTTCTTGACAAATCCTGCAGCTAGATGATAAAATGAATTAAATGCCCAATAGCTATGTTGTGTTTCATAGTTGGTGGTTGGTCTTGCAGCACATCAGAAACAGAGGGATATCAGAATAGCGTTTTCAGAAATTTTTTTTGCAGTAAATACACCAGAAGTGATTCTTTTAAAGAAGAAACAATGAATGTTTGCTCTCTGCTATTAGAAAATCTTAAAAGGCAGGATTTGGTCTGTGGAATCTTCTTGGAGCCGTACTCTGTCTGCTGTAGGTTCCTGTCCATGCATGATGGACGGAACAGCGCTGGTGTTTGGCTGCTTGATGTCACAGCGTGCTGCAGCTCTGCCTCAGGTGACACCAGCAGCGTCACCCTGCTGCTGTAGTAACACAGGCAGTGTCAGGGCTTCTAACACTCACCCTAGAAGTGGCAGGAGAGAAAAAGGATGCTGTGTTTACAGTAAATCAGCATAACCCCAACAGAAGGGAGCACTGGAAAAAGAAATAAATAGAGGTTGAAATTGAATTTGCAGAAACAACAAAGATCTCAGCAAGCACGCATGCAAACTGCTGTTTGCTTCAGTTGCTGTGCAGACCCGTGTAACCATGCTGTGTACAGAGAGAAGCCAGAACAGGTATTTTTACTTCAGTAAAAAAATACTTGTGGATATCAAACTTGCCTCCCTCCTGACGAATTGATTTTTACCATCTCAATAAAAGTATGGCTGTTGACTGGCAGTATTAATACTAATGGAAATAGATTGGAAACTTGAGTTACCCAGAGTGTGACCTTAATATTTTTTTTGTCTTGCACATTGCATTTTTGTCTTGCACTTGAGACAAATCTGTGTTGATTTGTCTCAGAAGTTTCAGTGCCCTAAAAGTATTGCAGACCTTTTTCTTCCACAGTGGGGAGAGTGCTACCATATCCCTTTCTGTTTGAAATTAATAGGAATAATTGCCAAGTGGAAACAGGCTTTGAAATGTAAATATAAGTATCGGCATTAGGCACTGTTGGGAGGAGGAAAGCCTGGAACCTCACAGTGGGACAGAGATCAGCTTTAAACTTTGAAGGTAGTACTTAAACGAGCAGCAATAGGGAGGTGCTCGCTTTTCCAAAGGGACAACAGTGCTGTGCAGGAACAGCAGTGCTGTGTGGAATGCAAAGATAGTGGGTTGTGAAGAGACCTGGTGAGCTGCCGTTTGGTGCTGCTGCCACAGCACTGCCCATGAGGAGAGGCGCGTGCCCGGAGTACTACTTTCCCTAATTAGAAAGTGAGTACATTATCTGAATTTGCCACAGTGGAACCAAGGAACTGGGAGTTACATGTGGGTTTAAAAGAAAAATGAATACACACCCCCCACCACCAAACTACAGCCCGGATTCATTTGAAAGGTACTGGTGCTGTGCTACATGTGCAGTTAACCAAATACTTAGCTATCTAGATAAATAATGAAAGTTTAGTATTTGTGCAGTACCGTGTGTTTTACTTTATGCTCTTGGCGTTGCTCCTGACACAAAATTATCTTGTTTGAACCTGGAAGTTTGCAGTTGTGGGTGATTTGTGGTTAGAGGAGCCCAGTGCTTCCAGGCAGAAGTCAACTGATTCTTGACTGCCCCTTATGGATGCTATTGGTTCATTTCCCCCCAAAGTTTTTTCTCTTCTGCTTGATGATGTGCAACACACAACTGTGTGTCATCAAGTGAGGGAGACTTTTCTTAAAGATTTTAGTACCTTCAGAGTGCTTGTGTATTACAGTCTTTTCTGCAATGCTCAGTGTGTGAGAAGCGTGGCAAAAATAAGAATAGTGCTGTTGTGTTCAAAGTTGAATTTGGAGGGAGGCAGCAGAAAGGTTCAGTTCTCACAAACAAGGTTGTAAATTCACTCCCTCAGTTGTTTCTTGGCATTTGCTTTTCCATGAGTAGATAACCCATGTGACTCCACTTGGTTTTTGCTCTCCAGAGATCTCTGCAGCAACTTTGCATCCAAGCACCTCGTTACTGTAGCTGCAGCTGAGCCAAAGAAAGGGTGTTCAGGTTTGGGAGAGCACTGGTTACACAGGAAACACTGAGAGGACCAGCACTGATGGGAGTACATTTGGTGTCTTCTTCCTTTACTTAGGAGGGGTGGGTGTGTGGTGGAGCCAGCATTGAAGAGTTGAGACATCAGAGGGGTGCATGCTTCACAAAGGGGCTGGAAAAACTTCAACCTATTTTTTGAATCTTGTCCACCTTACTGCATGGTCAGGGTTTATGGGCCAAGTGCTGGCATGCTTCTGAGCTTAGAAATGTTCCTGACCCCAAAAGGGCAAAGAAGATCCTTGCAATGAGGCTCTCCAGATCTCAGATGGCTTCTTCTGCCTCTGCCCTAGTGTTCTAACAAGAACAAACTGTTGCTGTGGTTTTATTTTTATATTCAGCTTTATTGTTGCATTTCTAAGCTTCAGAATCCTGCTTTCTGGGAATAATTGGGTTTTTTCTTATGTGTGAAACAACGAACTGATCTTCCATTTCATGTTCCATGTTGTCAGAGCTTTTTGCACCATGACCCCAAGTGCTGTTTTGTCTGCCTGTTCCCAGAGTCATGCCTGTCAGTTGGGTTTGGTGGAGTTTGTATTCGTTCTTAGCAAGAATCACTGCATTTCTCTAAGCATAGCCCTAAAGAAATGTTTGGTTTAGTTTTTCTGAAGTCTGTATTGAGTATTTGCTTCTGCTGACCTTAACAGCTTGCAAGTGTGCTTGCATTCTTCATTCTTCCTACATTGAGAGTATAAATGTTCTCCCTTTTGCCTTGCCTTTACTGAAGTCTGTTTTTTATCAGCCTCATCTGGAAAGTGATGTCACTGCTAAGCATTCTGGTTTAGCATGTAAAACTTTGTATTAAATGCATGTAAATGAATCTAATAGGTTTTGTTTTCACTTCTGTCAAGTTACAGTTTTCTCACCCCTTTAGGGTTCTTTAAAACTGCTCTACTCCTGACTGCTCTGGTCTGAGTGTGCTCTTCAGTGTCTCTTCCTGGGTGTTTGTGTGCCCTCTGTGCCTGCAGTGCCATCTGTGAGACACCCAGCCCATTGAATCAGCTCCCTGCCCAGGCAGGAAAACGTGATACATAGATTGTGTCTGTGCAGAGGCAGTGCCAGGGATCAGTGAGCTGATGCAGGCTGTGGCTGGGCTGTCGGGCACCAGTGTGGATGCAGGAGAGTGTGCATGGCTGGCGAGGAACCCAACGTTTGGCTTTTGCTAAGCATGGCCAGGCTCTGTGCAGGGTCAGAGCCGATCATGCGTGACAGGGGAGAACTGACGTCTGTGAGCTCAGTGTCATTCAAATTCACAATAGCAGGTAGAGATTAAATAACATCTGAATTTGCGATGAATGAAATGAGTGTCTGAGCCTTCATTGTAAGTTTGGGAAAAAAGAAAACCTTCCATCTAGCCTGACACTGCTTCTGCTCTTAAAGTTTTGTCACTTGTGGTTTGCAAAGTACATCGTCCCTATAGAAATATTATCCAATTAGAAGTAAAATTCCCCAGTTCCTTTTGTGTCACTGTGAAATAATTGTTCTAAAATGAATCTAAGTGTGTACAGATTGTATTTGGGAGAGTTAATTACAAACTGTGTGGTTCAGGGATTTCGTGCAAGAAGAGGAAGAACAGTTGATGGAAGAAAGGAAAAAGAGAAAGGAAGACAAGAAGAAGAAGGAAGCTGCTCAAAAAAAGGTATGTTGAACATTAAAAAATAAAACCCTGTGCTTATGCATTACTTTTGTGTCATCACAAGTAAACTCTGGGTTAGCTGTTGTTATTGTGGTAGTTTAACATTTTAAGCTTAAACTGTGCTGTCAGTTCCATAACCATGACTGACGTCTTGCCCATCCAAATTGGCTTTGTATGCAGTTTCTGCAGGGAGTAAATATTCTTCCGAGATCACCATTCTTTCTTCTGGCTGTCTATTGGAGCGGTTTCAAGTTTGAAAGTTTCCTCAGTTTTAGTGCATTTATTAGTAGAATAAAATTACCATTTTTTGTTAGTGGCTTTTGGCTGTAACCTTGCTTTTATGTATCGTATCCTTCAGTGTGGGAACATGCAGGTTATAAGAGAAATGGTGTTAGGAGAGATGGATAAAAGGGCAAATATGGACAGCAAAGGTGTTTTGGGGTAGAAACATCACTGAAATGCTTGTAAACACTTAAGAATTCCTGTTTACTGTCAAGATATTAATCATGGCTGTTGATTCTAAATATTGACCCTGAGCTTGAGAGGAGCCTGAAAATGTTTTTAAAAACATGTCTGTCTCAGACTTGCATCTTCTGACTGGTGGTAGCAGAGGGAACCTGCTTATCCCTTGTTCTTCGATTCAGTTGACCACTGCTAGATATTTGTTATACAGTCAGAACCCAGCAGTCAGCTCTGCCTGGTGGCCTGAATGAGCGTGTTCATTGAACACTGGCACGAAGTGAGGGGTGCCTGGTGTGGCAGCAAATCTGAATGAGGCAGTACTGGAGTGGTGCTTCTAGAGAGGGATTCACTCATGTTTTGGAGTAAGGGGTTCTTCTCAGTAAGTGACAACAAAGCTGTGTAATGATTTTTGGACCTTGACTGTAAATTTGTAACTCATTTTCCCTTTGGATTTCTTTTTAAATCAGAAGTTGTAATGGGAAGGAAGCTAGTTTACTTGTAGGATCTGAATCTTTTAAACAAGTGCTTCCTCATAGCTGACTTCCTCCACAAAATTCATTGTTCTTGTGAGTTTGAAAGGTGTGTTTGAGAGTAGAAGAAATAGAAGAATAAACATGTTTTGAAAGAGAAGAAGCCAAGACCTTTGCCTGAAGCTGCAAGCTTTTCTACTGCCATGCAGCCCTGCTGGACTGATCTTCAGGAGCTGCGTGTCCTTGCTGATGTACTCTGTTCTCAGACTATCTAAGTGTTGAGCGCAGGGACCTTGTACATTAGGAATTTGAGCAACTTCTGTGGGAAAGGAGTAGGATACTGCAAGGATGCTCAGGTGCATTCCTGGAGAAGCTTAACCTTGGTCTAGGTTAAAGAGAGTATATGGTGACAAACAACTGCTAGTTTACTTTGCTGTTAGAAAAACCAGTACAGACATGGGCTGATTCTGAATGGAAATGAGAACTTGTTAATGCAGCTCAGCCACAGGGAGAACCCCTTTTCTGTTCCGTTGATGTTCACGAGCAGTTTCAGGTTGACCAAAGTTGTTCTTTTCATCTTGTAAGCCAACTGTTTCTGTTTGATCTCTTGAGCACATCCTGTTCTTGGGTTATCAGTCGTAGACTCTCTTGCAAAAACTTTGCAGCATTTAACTCTGCCCCAGGCACTGGTACGTTTTGCAGTCCGTACTTGAAAGATGTTCAGTCGTGGTTTTGTCTTTTGGAGAATAGCACTTGGTATAAAAAGCAGTCAAGAACCTTCTCCTGTGAGCCTTTCTCTGTTGATCTCTTTGGGTACTGTGAACAGACAGAGGCAGCAAGAAAAGTCTGAACAATCCAAGTTGTCTCATTTCCCTCTTCATGGGTCAGTGCCAGGCTAATGAATCGAGTTTTTAACTCCAGTCAGGCTCATTTGAGTGAAGCTATGGTGGAATTAAGTCATCTTCTGGTTTATTTCTCTTGCAGTTCACATGTGTAGAGTATGCTCTAAATCCATGTATGGGCATGGTAAGAACTGAAAAGGTGTCGTGTAGTTGTCTGCGGAGAGAAAAGCAAATGCTTTGGGGTTTATATGTGCTGTAGTTCTTTAATAATTTGAAGGAAAAAGAATAGAGAGAACAGCAGCAGTCGCAGAGAGGTGACACTTAACAGAACATACCCTGAGTTGAGCAGTGTTTGCATCCTGACACCCAGCAGCTTTCCTGGGACACCCACTGTGTTCCATTTGCATTGTCATGACCGTATGAAAATGGGATTTGAGCCCTTGGTGCCAGGGCAGCTCTGCACACACAGGACCCTGGAGCTGAGGTGCACACAGAACTTCCTAAGCCTGCATTTGTTGAACAAAGAGCACAATGGGAAGTTGTGGTGTATTTTAGTGGTGCCAGAGTACATCAGTGGCCTTTTGGAAGGTGAGGGAGAGGGGCGGAGGTGCTTGAGGAGTTGGGGAAATACGGATAATACCCACACAGTGTGGGGTTTTGATAGACGCATGTAGGCAGCTACTGGCTTTATTTTTGTTTTCCTGATTCCAGGATCTGCTGGATTTCTGTAGCAGTGTGGCTTTTCCCCAGAAGAGGTTCTGCAGTCTGGCTGTTATAGCAGTCGCTTCAGAGTTTACAGTAAAATGAAAGAAAGCTCAAGGTTTCTAGGGAGCAAGAGGCCACGCCTTGAACTGTTGAACAAGAACACATTTGTGTATATGTCCTTGCCTTTGTCAGCTTAAGAAACTGAAAAAGTGGGGGTTTCTGTTCATGCACTCAATTTCCTTGAGAGAAAGGAGGAGGTGGTGCTGAAGGTGTTAATGAAGTCTCGGTACTCAGCCCTGATGGTGCTGGTGGATAACTGACCCTGTCTCACAGCACACCAGTGTATCAGTGAAGTTCCTTTGCATTCACACATGCTCTTTTTCCTCTCTCCTCATGGTTTTAATTATAGACAATCATAGCTTAAATAGCAAATCTATTGCATACTATGAATATATGTGATATCATCATCAAAATGGGTTGTATACAGCCGTGAAAGTGACCACATCAAATCAAATCTCATTGTGCTTTGCTGATAATGCATTTTAAAAGTGATAATTAAGAAAAAACTAATTTGTGATAGAAAGGACTATGACTTGTGCTTTTGAGAGGTCCTTTATGCAGTCAGATTCACTATGTTTTACAGCTAAAACTGCCCGATGAGGGTGTGCTTCCATACAAGAAATATTTCTCTCTCCATCTTCATCCTGTGATACAACTTTATTCAATTAGCTCTCTCATCTTGGCCGTATCACAGCTGTAACCGGTTCAATCTTGGAAATGAAAGACTTAAAGCTTTTGCATTTACTTTCTTTCTTACTGTCAGTGTCTGCCCCACTCACCTTCCCCTGCTGCGTTCCGCAGGGAAAGCGATAGAGTTCCATGCTTCCAGGCACAGTTTTAACTCACTTCAAACATGTGATTTGCAAGTTTAATTGGGGCTGTTTCATGTAGTTATCTTTCAAATTAATTTTGTCTTCTCTAACGTTTAAACAGCTTTTGAGGCAGAAGGAATAATAGGCAAGGGTGGGTTAGACCGAGTCTTCTGAAGTAGACAATTAAATAACTTTAAGGCATTTTAAAAGAGGGAAGTCAGAAGCCAATGTTGCTATGTGAAGCAGCGTGCGCACATATGGGTTTTCTTATCTGCACCAATCACTGACACTTCTTTTTTTCTTGTTCTAGGCCATTGAACAAAAAATCAAAGGTAAGTTACTTTACAGTTCTTTCTCTTCTGTGTTATTGCTGCATTTTTCAACATGCTGAATCAGATGGGTCACTGAAAGCTCTTCTCAAAATAAAAGATGGGAACCTTGAAACTTCAGTTGCACTTTTTCAAGCAGTGACCACAGAAAATTAGAGGACCAATGGCCAAGGGTTTATTCCAGGGATTGGAGTCTTCTGTTCTTCCTTTTTTCCATTCTTAATGACTTACACAGCACCAGGCATGTGAATTAAGTCAATTGATTTCTTTCCTTTGATTTGATGTGAATTAAGGGAATTGATTTCTTTATTTGCCTTTATCCTTCCCTGTTTTGCTTTGTTTGAGCAGTGCAGACACACACTTGCACTCCCAATCAGATCATGTGTGGATTCATGTAAGGGAGCTGTTTGAAACTTAACTCCCAAATATTCTAAGTGCAACTGGGGCTGGGAATGCTTGATAGACAAGTAATTGATACGTCTGGCTTTAACTGTTGCCTGGGGAGGGTTCATCCTGATGAAATGATGAATATAGCAGTATCTGAAAGCCGTCATTTTGATGTTCAGTGGTGGACTGGGAACACTGCCGTTATTCCAAGCGTTTGTGGCTTTTACACAGATAACCATTCCAACCAGCTTCGACACTGGAGAAAAAACGTTCTTTTTGCTTTCTTTTTAATTCTGGCTCATAACCTATCAGTTGGGAAGTGGATAATAATTTTACAAGTGATCCTGTGGAGTGCTTGCTGAATCCCTATTTCCTGGGAACGCTGGGTTTAATTTAATACTTACTTGAGGAGGGGTCAAAGCAGGAGCTTGGGTGCCCTGCGTAGGTGAGATGCAATTACTGTTGGCAAAATTGAAAAGCATTTGAAGGGCTGTTCTGGCATGAAGGTGGTGTGGTGGTGGAAATGGCACTTGAGAAGAGGCAAGGAACAAATGGAAGTATCTGTTCCTGAGGTATGCTTGTAAAGAAGCATGCTAGAGAACATCTGGTCGAAACGGAGGAGGCTGGTTCTCCACACACAAACTGCGTCTATCCTCCTGCTGAGGGCTGCAGCACCCATTGCCAGGTATCCAGAGACACGTTCCCATTGTGTGGCAGTGCTCTGCAGAGGCAAGGAGGGTTCTGTCTTTTGCTAGTGCTGTAGGGGGTGGCTGATGTTTTGCGTGTGCAGTAGGGATTGCTTGAGGTAGAGGGAGCTACCAGAGCATGGTGTTTGAAGGACCATTGTGCACTACTCCTACAGCGATGCCAGCCATGAGAGCTCACATCCTCAATGTGCAGCCATCCCAGGGTTTTGGGGACTGACTGCAGGTCCCGGCTCTTCCAGCCAGACGCTGGTCACTGGAATCAGGATGTCTGTGTGCCTTAGGGCACAGGACCAAATACTTAATAGAAGTGTGGAAGAGTATTGTAATGAATAAATACTATTCGCTTTGTTTGTTTGTCAAAGCACCTTTTTCCAAGCAGTGCGTGGGTTTGCATTTGCAGTACAAGCTAAGCACTCGTGTGCTCTCTGTTCCTGCCCTAAAGCCTCTAAGATCACGTACCAGATCTGAAAAGGTGTGAAGGGGTTTGGTTTCATTCGGAAGTAATAAACTGTGTCTGATAAGACAGTGATAAGGGAAAATGATAAAACCCTTTGCTGTAAATGCTGGTGCCCATTTTGACTGAACATCTGACCCATGCACTCATGCTGCACTGGCATCTGTGCATCGTGCCAGGGCCAAGGCTGCAGGAGCGAAGGGCTAAAAGTAGCACAAGGATGGGAGGGTCATGGTGCTGCTCTGCAGGCACCTGGTGGGGGTCCTCAAATGGCAAGAGAATGCTGCTCTTCTGCAGGAGAGTGTCACTTCAGTTTTCTTCTACTTGGATACCTGATGTTTACTGATTATTATTACTGGGAGTATTAAGTTCCAAATCTAATGTTAGATTGTTGTTAAGAGGGTATTTTGGGAAGTTCAGCAGGAATTTAAAGTTGTGGAAGAACCCCAAGCTGGCAGCCCTGAAGAAGTACAGCCATGATGGGAGGCAGATACACAACTCTTTGCAACAGTTTCTTTAGGAGCAGAATTGGTCGCTTATGTCATGCATAACTCGTTCATTGTTTCAATAGTTTTGCCTGCCTGTATTCAGGATGCAAATTAATGTTTCATTAGTTTCCAAGTTTCCATCGCGTTAATGTCTTAAATTATTTATTCTATGCGTGAGCTGAAGATAAAATACAAGAGTATAGGATCCCTAAATAATTCAGAGCTTTGTTCCTTCTTTCAGAGCAGTTGCTGGTTATGGGGGCAGGGAGGGTCGCTCCTGGTTTTAAGCATAGTGTGGATGGCACCAAAGACTGTTACACCTGAGGCAGAAATTGTGATTGTACCAGCTGATGTATCACTGGAGTGTGTGTAACATTATAAAACTGCCTGCTGAGGGTGTTAATAGGGTGGACTTGTTTCTGTTTAGGATTAGGAATGGAACTAATGAAGATGCTGCAACTGTAAATGTTTCTGATACAAGCATAACAGCATTTTAATCCTGTGGTACTGTCATTAAAAATGCACGTATGCCATTCCTGTGGGTTTTAAGTATTCTAACCTGTCTGGTTTTATACATCTGGTTTTATTAAGAGAGGGAGGAGGAAGTCCATGGGAGCTGGATGTGTTCTGCAGTTGCTGAGTGGAAGGGTTCTCTGTTCATACAGCAGCTAGTGTAACAAATTCCTCCAGCAAGTGACCTCCAAGTGCTCTTGTACCAGGTATTTTAGAGAAAAATAAGTATCATTTGAAAGCCCTCGTTTGTCGAGAATGCTGTAGAGCTGCTGGTTGCTGTGGTGTTCCTTCCAGCTTGGCGAACTCTATATTTGTGTTGTGTTTAATCTCAGTGCTATTAAAGACAGGCGAATCGATCCATTTATCCTGAATTTCTCCTACAACAGGACTCTGCGGATGGCACTGTGGCCATGAATGGCTGATGGTGAGCTGACACTCCAGTAAATGCTGTTTAAGGGGGATGTTTGAGTGTTGTGTGCTCATGCCAGCATCTTGGTGCGTTCCTGCAGAACAAGCCTTTGTTATGAGCTGAGACCCCTTTCTGCACACATTTTAGCCCATATCCATAATGGCCTCAAGAAGGGATTTATAGCCACTGACCAGCGGTGTTTGTGGACGCCAACGTGGTGGCCCACTGTTTGGAATACTTTCCTGCTTAGTGGAAGGCTGCGAGCCAGTGCTGCAAACATCTGTCAGCTCCGGTTCTGAATTCCACTGCTTTGTAGAAAGCAGATGCACAAAGTACTGCTTTATTGCAGAGCAGGATAAACTTTGAGTCAGCCACTGAAACGGAGAGTGCTTTTAAAAATAGCTGGGTGTGGAATTGAAATCTTTGACTCATATTTCCCACCTTGGAAACTCCTGATTCATTTTCTTCTCAGAGAAGCAAAACTGCCTGAATGCTCTGACTCGCCTGGACTTGGCCATGAGGCTTTTTCCCTGCTTGCCTAACTGTGCTTTTTCTCATTGAAAAACCTGTTACCATTAGCTTTTAAACCTTGAAAGCCAAGAGCAGAAATGAGCAGCGTGAGACTCACCCGCTGCTGACCGTGCCCGCCAGAGTGGCCCGTAGCCGCAGGCGTGTGGCTCGGCAGGGGTTAACGCCTTGGCACACAGTGAGATATTTTCCAGACCAGCTCGCAGAGCTACAGCTGCGGCCATTTTTCCACAACGAAAATTCTAGCACTACATCTTACGTGTGTCAGCTTGAAAGCCAGACTTCCTCCATTTGCCCTTCAGCATTCCAGCCCCGACAGCTCCGTGGGGCATGGCATGCAGGGAGGGAGCAGTGCCGTGCATTTTTGGGAGGTCAGCTCCAGCAGCAACAGGGAGAAACGCTGAACGCTTGGTGCTGTTCTTTGTGTGGTTTAGTAGTCGATTCGGTCTTTGTATGCTGATTTGGGGCAAGTGCGAAACTGTTTTCCATCTGCATTAAAGTTATTCCAGCAGCTGCCATTTCTTTGCTGGCGGGGGAGCTGCGGTCCCTGGGCCCCTGCTCCAGGAGGAGTTGGCAGGCAGCGCTCCTGGAGCAGTAAAATGACACCATGCTTCTCCTCCATTTTCTAATGAAATCTGCAGAGTGGGAAAGCAACACAAGTTGGAAGCGCCTTGCTTTGGAATCTCTGTAAACCGTAACTTCACCGTCCCTGCGTTGTGGGGTTCCGCAGGTTTGTTCTTTATGAAAATCTCATTTGAATGTTTGTTTCTGTTAACTTGCTAGCACTAATTAAGTGAATTAACCGCAATAGACTGCGAGTCTGTTAGTCTTTCTGCTTTAATGTGATTCCAAATAAAGTACTGTTGTGCAGAACAAACTTTGATTAAACAAGCAACTTGTTTATAACAAATTTAAACTATTAAGCTGATGATTAAGGGCTGCTGGCATTTATAGTATCCAGGTTGGAATAGTAATGTTATTTAGTCTTCTGAGAGGTTAAGGGCCAGAAAATGTTGGACAGGATAAATTGTATAGCTAGGCTAGTTGTGGAAGCAAAGGAAAGGGAATTCTGTGGCACTTTTTATTAATTTTGGTTTGAAATTCACATCCAGCTGGGAAGTCTGGATATCCTGTAGTGAACCCTGTGATCTGGTCAGATTACTGTTGGACTGCCTGGTTGTAGGAGAAGGAATTCCCACATTTGCTCAAGAAGAGGGTGCATGGCATATACAAGAAAGAGAATTTCCTTAAGCTGTTTGTGGAGCCTTGTTTGTGGTGTAGCCTCGGGGCTGGCCTGGCAGCAAGTGGTTTGTGTGTTTGTTGCACTCTGTTATGTTTTGATTTCCTGCAGGTCCCTTGGATTTGGTTATAACATGCACTTTGTCTGAAAGTGGCTTTAGGTGGGGAAGTGCAATGTTCGTGCTCCTGTGCTGCAGCATTGCCATGAGTGTGAGGCTCACAGCTCGTTTTGCATCGCTCCTGGAAAGTCATGTATAAATGATTTCACTTTATCGGCAAGGAGAAAGGCTACAAGAATGGCAGTAGCAGTGTAGGGACACTGCATCTCTCGCTGCCCACGTCAGACTGTTGGGTTGAACATCTCAAGTAGGATGTGCTTCCCATTTGAGCTAACAGTAAACCCGCTTGAACACAGTGTTGGGGCAGGCTGAGGGCTGTGCATGTCCCAAAGGCGTCAGTGCTGTGTGGCTGGCCTTTGGGCTGCCAGAGAGGCCGTTCTCTGTGTCCTGCTGTCAGCACACCTTGAGTGTAAACCAGCCAGACAAACAGGGGCGGAGCTGCTACAGCACCAGTTGTATGGACACATCAGACAGCGAGGCTTGGGCAGTGGGCACAGAGGCTGTGGGAGGGGAACAAAGAGGTTTGAATGTCAAAGCTGGTTGCAGTACCTGGACCACAGGCCTGTGCTGAGTGTGTGTGCGTGGAGTGGGTGAGGGACTCTTAGCTGTTTGTTAAAAACAGCGCTCCCCTCCCCTGGGCCTCGGGGGGGAAAATTGACACTTGTTTCAATTACTTTTAAAACAGGAACTTTTTTTAAAAGGAATCAATGGAAGTAGATGCATTGAAGTCTACTTTGTGAAATTCAGTTTTGATTGCAATTTGTTGTCACTTTATACACATCAAAACGTGCTCTGGTAATGTCATAACAACCTAAAGTGATGGAATCTGATATGGTGTTGGGGATTTTTATCAACTTGCCAGTTTATCTCAATTACTTTTGAATACCTTCTATTCCCTGTGCTGTGGACATTAAATTGACTTATGTCTTGGTTGTTCCTCCCCTTAAATCTGTCCCTTACAGCCGGCTGTAAAATGGAGCGTGCTGGGTCAGTGCTCTGTCAGAGCAGGGAGGTGGCACCGTACGGTGAGCAGCTCCCTCACAATTCTCTTTTTGGCTTTCCTTAAGCAGTCTAAATATAATCCATAAATACACAGCTCAGCTGCTGATTCTTAGGTGATATTTTATTCTAAAGACCTTCATGCTTGTGTGACTCTATCAAAAATATGTAGCAAAATATGTAACTCTGTATTAGTAGAAATTAAAAAATAGAGTTGGAAGTGCCATTGACAGCATTCACCTTGGGTTCTTTGGACAAAAGTTTAAGGAGTTTGTGTTCATTTATTTTGTATGTTGTGTTACGTGTATCTCTTCCTGAAAGTGAATGATTAGAAACCAAGGAATTGTAAAAGCCCTCAAACAACATTTTCATTCATGTAGTAACAGCATTGCTGATGTGCCAGGAAACTTCAGAGGCACACAGCATGGAGGTGGGGTAAGGATGCTGTTCCTGAGCCTCAAGTTTTGTTTGTTCATACACTACCAGTGTACAAAACTACTGCTGGATATAAGCTTGGCCATGCAGGAGCTGCTGGCTGCTCCATCTTGGGGCACCGCTCACCCAGCAGCGTGCCAGGCCCCAGCAACAGTGCCTGTCTCTGCTGCCCTCTTTCCCAGCATGTGGGGTCAGCCCTCTCCCACAGCCTGCCACCACTGTGGAGCTGCATCCTGAACTCTCTTAAGATGTCAGTGACAAAAACTTGGGGCCAAATTCTTAACCTGGGTGGCTTTTCCCCATGGTGGGGACAGAGACAGAAGGGGCTGTGGGGCTGTGAAGGAGGGACAGTAGCTGCTCATAACCTCCTTGAACATTTGTGACTGGGGAGCTGCCTTACCAAGATGTGCCCTTGCTGTTGGCAGCAGAAATGCCACAGAGGTGGAACTGCTTTCCTTTCCGTAGCTTCTGAAGCTGCCAGTTGCATTTTGTGGAGTTCAGAGTAGGGATGATGGCTTGACCACGTAGGTGGGTCAGTGTGGAGGGGTGTCACAATAGAGTCCTAAGGTTCCATGGTAAATGCAAGCATGCTTTATGGAGATCTCATGCAAGGAATGTGAAGAGTACATCAGCATGTCAGGCCCGTGAGGGACTGGAAGCACTGCTGAGCTATTAGGAGGGCTGGGCTGCATGGCAGCAGCGCCAGGAAGCAAACCCACACCCCGTAGCTTGCAGTATTCCTTCCTGTCCATTTGGCCTGGTGTATGAAACAGCTGCCTACACCTGAACACCTGTGCTTGGCACCTTCGCTGTTGTGGCAGCTGCGTGGAGGAGCTAGCTGAGATGTTGTGGTTTTCCCTTTATTTAGCGTCTGCGTTCGGTGGGTTCACTCACAGCTGAATTGTGCAAATTCTTTGACCTTCATCTTGTCTCGAAGTGGCCGTGCTGCCAAGCCTGAAGGGTAATTTGGAGTTACAGTTGCACACTTGGTATTATATTGATGCAGCACAGTCCTGCCAAGCTGCACATGGGGCTGCCTGTGCCATTAGCTTTTCCTGCTGGCCACGACCTGGCTTTGGGCAGTTCAGGTATTCGCTTTGGTTGATAGAGCAGGCAAGTCTTAACAGTCATGTTCGCCTCTTGTTCTGTTTGTGCAAGACCATCACATTTTCCAATGCTTAACACTTAAGTTTCCCATTGGAGTAAGATCTTTTTTTAATTACTTAAATCTCTTTTAAAATAAAGTTTAAATACCAAAATAAACAGGCATAGGGACTGTGTGTGAGGAGGAGCTCTCAAAAGCTGTAGCAGTAGTGTATTTTACCTGAGATACCTTTGGTAGGAGTGATGGCAGGACGTACTTTTGCTTCCAGATCTGTGCTGTTAAAGCTGTGTGGTCACAGGATAACAGAGCTTTGCATGGAGAGGGAGTTACAACGTGAACTGGAAGAAACACTGACATTACTGAATAGATAAGCACATCTCAAAATACTGACTTCAGTTTTCTGAAGTTACTGTTCTTATGAATAACTTTGTCCCACTTTCTCTTTTTTGGGGGTGGGGGCAGTGCCAGAACAAACCAAGACAAGCATCAGCCAGCCTCAGCCTGTCCCCTCCAGCGGCACTTCCACAGCAACCAGCACTAACAATAATGCCAAGCGGGCCCCAGCCAGCAGCCAGCAGCAGCAGCCCTCGCCTCGGTACCCTCCTCGCGAAGTACCACCGCGATTTCGACACCAGGAACAGAAACAGCTTCTGAAACGAGGTCAGCAGTTACCAGTTATAGCTGCAAACCTGGGATCTACTCCTAAACTATTAAACGGCCAGTCAGGAGGCAGTGCTGTCCCAAATAAACAGCCGGTGACCAACGGAGAAGTGCCGAGCAGCAGCAAAAAACAGCCAGGTAAGGGGGAGGTACTTTGGTTTCCTTTAACTGCAATCAAATAGTTTGAATTAAATTATCAGTGATGTATTTTAGCTAATATTATTGAAAGTTTTAATGTAAGCCACAGCATGATGAGATGCTTTCCTGTGTGGGAGCATTATATTACAGGGTGTTTTCAGCCATATTTATGAAAGTTTCAGACTGAAGCTTCGGACATCTCAGTTGTTCCTTAGTGCCTGTGGTATACAATAGATGAGTCTGATCCTGAACAGATCGTGAAACCAATACAACTGCTGCTGCGTTCTGAATTCCCAGGCTTTATCCTAGTAGTTGATGCATGCATGGCCGTGGTATAGTGTCTTTTTTGCATCCAGTTTTGATACCCAGTTCTAACAAGGAAGGGGCTTCCAGGCAATTCCCGGAGCTTCTCAACAGCATCTCAAGGCACTCGGGTTCTCCCCCTTCCTATCTGGAGGTGCAGCTGGAGTGCAGCTTGGTTACAGTATCAGACTTGCTTTTTGTTGTTGGGTCAGAGTTTTGCTTTGTTCAGCTGCCTGAAACTTGATTGTCTTACAAAACAGAGCAGCCTTTACCTTTATCACTGTTTAAGTGTTGTTATCTTGTGTTATTTGGGCTTCCTGTTGTATTTGGGCTTCAAATACCCTTCTCAGAGCAGGGCACGCAGCTGTTAAGTGTGCATAACTTCCCGCTAAGGGAGTGTGCGAGCATGCAGGTCAGCCAAGTTTTTGGGACAATCAGGGCAGTCTATTTTTGGCTGGAAAAGAAGTAACTTTCTTTGCAGGGATCTAGATTTTCAAAGGGATTTGTTGGCCAAATACTTTCTTTCTTGTGTTTCTTCTTTGATGTGCGTATAGAAGTGATGATGTAAAGTGTTCTAACAGTTTCTGCTGGAACTTTAGTGAATTCCCAGTGTTTTATCTACCACAATGGATGTAAATCCCAGCCCCCTCAGTTAAAAAAAAGAAGATTTCTGGAAAATAACCTTGGTATTTCAAGTTTTAGTTAAATCTTGAGCTGTTCTGATTAGTGAATCTTGAAGGAGGAGTATTTCAAATGAAAGTAAACAATCAAAGCATTGGAAGCAGCATATCCATGTGCCCTGTGAGGAATGTTTCCGATATTACTTTCCAGTATTATTTTTGTAACATACCAGGAGAACGCTCTCCTGTTCCGAGAAGTGATTTTTAAGCAGTTAATCTTTTTTTTCACTTTCTCTGTATAGTTTTGTTCCTGTCTATAGTCAGGTTTAAAATAACCTTGCGTGTGCTTGCTTCTAAGGTGAAGCTTTTTCTCTGGAATGTATGCAGGCCTACAAGAAAGCTGGGGAGGGACTTTTTACAAGGCCCTGTAGTGACAGGACGAGAGGGAGTGGCTTTAAATCGGAAGAAAGAGGATTTAGATTAGACATTAGGAAGAATTTCTTCACAATGAGGGTGGTGAGACAGTGGGTCAGGTTGACCAGAGAAGTCATGGCTGCCCCATCCCTGGAGGTGTTCAAAGCCAGGCTGGATGAGGATTTGAGCACCCTGATCCCCAGTGGGAGCCGTCCCTGTCCATGACAGGGAGGTTGGAACTGGATGGGCTTGGAGGTCCCTTCCAACCCAACCCATTCTTTGATTCTCTGACTCAAATAAAAATTCATGTATAAACCCATATAAGAAGTATTGCTCTTTACACAACCTATTAAACCTTATTGTGTCTGGAGGTTTCTTGAGTATCCTGTCCTTCATTTCACTGTTTGTAAACGCCAACCCGACATGTAATTCCTTGGGTTCCCATTTCCATTGCATTCTTCCTGGTGTTGCTGGATTTTGCTGGATATTCTCCCTGTGTGGCTGAGCCTCCCAGCTCTGGAAGGGCAAGGAACTACTGGAGAGATTCCAGTGGAGGCCATGGAGTTGATGAGGGGACTGGAGCATCTTTCTTAGGAGAAGAGGCTGGGAGACCTGGCCTGAAGAAGAGCAGATGGAGAGGAGATCCCATCAATATCTGATGGGCAGAGGGCAGGGGACTGGGCCAGACTCTGCTCAGTGTTGCGCAGCAGCTGGACAAGGGGCACCGAGCACAAACTGGAGTACGAGAAGGTCCACCTGAACATGAAGAAAACTTCTTTCCTGCATGGGTGATGGAGCCCTGGAACTGGCTGCCCAGGGAGCGTGTGGAGTCTCCTTCTCTGGAGATATTCCAGTCTGCCTGGACGTGTTCCTGTGCAACCTGCTGGAGGTGACCCTCCTTTAGCAGGGGTTTGGAGCTCATCCATGGTCTCCAGAGGGCACTTCCCACCCCAGACATTTTGGGATTCTGTAATAATCTGGTCTTCTCAAGTCCAGGAGCCTTTAGAGGAGATAAAGGTGATCCAGATCACTTTCCTATCTTAAGGAAACATTTGTATCATCTCTGGCATCCTTGGTCACTGTGCCATCAGGTCCTTGTTACCTCTGTGCCGTGCCTGGACATCCCTGTGTACAAGGGGGACTTGAGGACCAGTGTCTTGCTTCCTGGGAGCTATGTGTTGGGAAGAGCATTCCTCCAGTACCACCCAGGAGTGATGTCTGGTGTGGAGGTTTTGCCATATTCTTTGAGAAAAGTAGGTGAGATGATGATGTAGAGAAAACCAGTCTTCCAGTGCTGGAGTTCTGGAATGGTTTAAAAACTGTTTGATGAATTGTGTGAGGTAGCGTGGAGGTGGCTGCAGTCCAGGCACAGGCAAGACAGACTTTGTGTCTTGAGGTACCAGAGGACACTCGGGAGGAAGTAGCTGTGAAGAAGTGGTAGGTGCAGGTTGTTATGCACATACTTGGGTTCAATCAGACCTGGATCAGGCTTGGTTGTTACTGTTTTCTAAATCAGCCAGCAGAATAATGACTGTCAGGTGGAGAATGCTGCCATTCAAAGCAGTGTGGTGAGCTTGCCTGAGTTTCAGGACAGACCTCTGAAATTCTGAGTTAGTACAAACAAAAATTGACTGGTTTGGGTTTCTTTAACTATAAATTCTTCCTTCTTTCTTATTGAAATCAAACTTTTAAAATGAAGAATATGTTAAACTGGTTAATTAATGCCAAATGTATAGAAGAGAACTAGTACTGGAAGTATCTAGTAAAAACAGCAACATTGCTGGTAACAAGCTGAACACTGCGGTAGAAGCTGAGTGTGCACTCAGTGTCCCTTCCCTGTGGGGTGCTCAGCGTCAGGGTGAGGCCATTTCCATCTGGGACCTTGCCAGCAGGGTCATTGAGACTGAGAGGCAGGTCTTAAGGGAAAGCCATTCCCCAAAAAAGAGTGCCAAGGAATGCTTTGAGGGCACGGAGTGGTGCAGGGGGTGCTCTCAGCGGGCTGGATTCCATCAGTAACACTTCTCTACTTCTCTTGCTTTTTATTTTTTATAGGCATGCCTCCCATTCGGGACTTGGTGAGCCACTCCCCTAACCAGTCAGGTTAGCTCTCAAACCTCACCTCCTTTCCACCTCGTCTGTCCACAGTAGTGCCGTGTCTCACACTGCTTTGTCTTCATCGCTTCATTCATTATTTTTTTATTACTTTTTGGCTTATGTTTTCCAATGTATGTGCTGTGTGACTGACGTGCGCTCGCTCTGTGCCATCACATGCTGCTTTGGGGTCAAGAGTTTTTCATTTCCTAAAATAACATCAGAATTCATACCAAAAAGATGTTTTGTGTGGCACCTTAGCTTTAAAAAATGTGTCTTTTCTTTTTAGCTTTATGCTTCCGTGTTAAATTGCCTCTTTGTGGTATTAAATGGAATAATCTGTGCAAGGCTGTGCTTTCCATGGGATATTTCACAACACTGGAGAAAACCAGGTCCAAGGGCCTTTCTGTTCCGAGTGCTGAGTGTATGCTGGGGTAGCACATACGTGGAGGCTGCTCACTGAAGATGAGGGTGAAGAGCATTGCTGTGTGTGTAATATCTTGGAGCGCACTTGGTGTGTGAGGGTGTGGGGAGGTGCCGTGTGAAGGGATCCGGAGCAGCACAGGTAGGATGCTTGGTGCAGGCTCTGTGTCAATGCCGTATACCTGTCAAGCAGCTGTGGGCACAGCGCTCTGGAGAACGGTCCATGCTGCTGCTCTCCAGTGTGCCTTGAAGGCTGCTCTCCAAGGGGTGATGTGGATCCTCCCCTCTGCTTGTGTGTTGAATGTGGCCCCTTGGAGAGCCTGCAGGGGTGCTGGGCCCACACCAGACAGTCCAGAGGCACTGCCGGGGAGCAGGGGTGTGTGTGGGATGATTCCTTTTGGGCTGCACCCTGGGCTCAGCACAGAGGGACAGTGCACCCCTGTCCTGGCCACTTTCCTGCCCTACAGTTGGAATGCTGTAGCAGAGACAAACAGGTACATCGGTTAACTCTTGAGTGGGAGCACATTATGAAGACACAAACAGACTTTAAGACCTTTTTCCACAGATACACAGAGATCTGATGTTAACAAGCAGGTTTGGGGTTTTGTTTTGTCATTTCATAATAAAGGTGCTTTGCTAAAAAGCTTGTTAACCAAAGTACATGTTTTCATATGCACCGGAGGTACAATAGCTGGTGAGGTGCAGTACTGACAGCCTGCAGGTCTCAGGACCCTGGGGTGGGAGAGGAGACAGAGGGAGCAAGATTCAGGGATCTCCTAACTCATGCTTCTCAATCCTGCTGTTTGTTTTAGACTGTGTTAATTTAAACACACAACTTTAGAAAAACCATACAGTTTCCTGCACACATCTCCTGCAGGGTCTCTCTTAGCCAGAAAGCACTGAATTTTAAATTGCAAACTATGGAAAAACCTGTAGCAGGTTACTGAATTTTCAGAAACACAGGTTTATGTAAACTTCTTGTCCAGGTTTTAAGCAGCAAAAATTCAGTTGCAACTTCCAAGTAGTTTTGGGAGGAAACCAGGAGCAGGCAGTTATTGGCTTGTTCTGCTCTGCCATGTACCGTGGTCTCAGCTGTGATTTTTCAGGTGTGAGGGTGTTCAGTGGTATGTGCCAGGTAGGAATAATCATTGATAATTAGATATTTGTCTACTTAATCTCAGAAGTCTCTAGGCTGTGGATATTCACATAGGAGCATTTCATTCAGAGCAGTGGCTTGTGCTGGAAATCTCTGAGACACGTTTATGTCTAGGAACAAGAGGCAAGGTGGGTTTGTGTGGAGTGGGATAAAATTCTGGATGCCTGGAAGTGAACCATGTTGGCCTGTTACAAACTGCAGCACATCTCAGTACAATAGGATTTTAATGCGTACAGGCTTTCTCTTTGTGTCCTGTTGTTGTGCAAATGAGGATTTGTTTACTATTGACTCTGGCTGGTAGGAATAACCTGCGTCTCCTTCCCAGTGCTGAATTCAGGCTGTTCACCCTCTCTGTACTTCTGTGTGGGATTCAAAGTGAATTGTGTTATTGGGATGGTGTGTGTGTAATCAAGATCTGGTTTACTTAGGACAGGATTTGGTGGTGCTGTTCCTCTCCTTCACAAGAGTGCAGACAGCTCTTAACTGTGATTAGTCTCTTCATTTGGGTTACATGTCATTTTAAACTCTCAGGGTGAGATGGAGTCCTTGGGCTTTGGGCAGTTGCTCAGGTACAATGGTAGTTTTTGTGACTCGTTGATAGGCAGGTCCGTGGTTATGTTCTGGTGAACAAATGCCTTCCAGTCCTCCCAAGGATGCTGTATGGAGACTGGAGCTGCAAGGCGCTTGTGACTGTTGCTGCGCTACTCACCTGCCACAGGTCTTTTTCCACTCCTTCCTGTTCTAAATCGCTCTGCCAGCACCCTTGTTGCTCCTGTGGCCATTGTGTGAAGCTTGGGCTCTCTCATGCTTTTGCATGGTGTGCATCTTCTTGAGTCCCAGCATGACCAGCTTATTTACTGAAAAAGAAGCAGTAGTTTTTACATAAAAGGGAATGAGAAGAATTAAGTCCACTTCTACACTTAACCTGTACTTGTGCGGCATCAGAACTCTAGGTTTGTCTTGTGGGTTTGTGTTTGATTGTTACATGAAAGAAAATATCATAAATGACTTCAGAGAGCTTATACGATGCCTTTTACCAGGGATATGGGTGTTTTCTCTGGCCATATTCACAGCAGTCAGTGCCGCTAGGTCAGTCCAACATCCTGATTAGGTTTCTGCCTTTCAGAAGGCCTGGGATTTTATGTAGTGTTTCAGGTTTTAATATGTTTATGTTTTTACAAAATACTTTTTATCTGGTGACATGGAGTATTGAAAAAACAAACCCATTTCTGTGAGAAGCCTGTACATTTCAGAGTGCTCCTCTGTGCTTTGTGTGCAAGTGCAGCTTTGCGTGCTGGGGAGAAGCATTCAGGGTCGTGCGTGGGGCAGTGCTTGGGAGAGCCATACTCGGGAGCTTTCTCTGTCATCTGCACTGTACTGTGCAAATAATCCTTGCCTTAGCACCTTTATATTTTTTGTTCCTCTTCTGCTTAATGGAGTAATAATACTAAATTTATAATAAAGATCTTGGACTTTCCTCCTTCTCTTTAGATCTGAACCACAGTGGTCTAGGATCCCATTATGAAAATTCCCACTGGGGACCAGTCTCTTCAAATAGCGACTCCAGCACAAACTGGGATAAAGTTATTGTAGACGGCTCTGACAAAGAAGCATGGCCATCAATCACGGGCAGTGACCCTGAGCTGACATCAGAATGTATGGACACTGACTCTGCCTCGAGCTCCGGGTCAGAGAGGAACCTCGTTATAATGGCTTCAGGGAGCACAGGTGGTGATAACGATGGCATTCGGAACGGCATTGGACATGGTTCTCAAAATAAGTTTGTGGTTGGTAGCAACAGCAATAATGTGGGCAATGGAAGTATTAATGGGCCGTGGGGTTTGTCCCACGGGACCCTAATAAGCACATGTCAAGTTTCTGTGGATGCTCCTGACAGCAAATCTGAAAGTAGCAACAATAGAATGAATGCTTGGGGCACCATAAACTCTTCATCAAATGGAGGGTTAAATCCAAGCACTTTGAATTCAAATGGCAACCATGGTGCCTGGCCTGTATTGGAGAACAATGGACATGCCCTGAAAGGGTCCGTAGGGAGCGGGAATCCTGGCACAAGTATCCAGTGCAGTACCATAGGTCAGATACCCAACAGTCAGAGTGTTAACTCGAAAGTGGGCAGCTCCGCCCATGGTTCCTGGGGAAGCCTTCGGGAAAACGGCGATTCTGAAGTAAATGGTACAAGGAAGGTTTCATTCAGTGGGCAACCTCAAAACCTTAACACTGAAATGAATGGACCAAATAACACTACTAACTTCATGACCTCTAGTTTACCAAACTCTGCTGGTTCGGTGCAGATTAACGAACTGCCTAATAATACAGGGCATGGGGCCTGGCGCGTGAGCACAATGAATCATTCTCAGATTCAGGCCTCTCCAGTCACGAATGGCACTTCCGTTCCTCACCTCAGCAATGGTGAGGCCAAAAGCAGTGGCTCGTACGGTACGACATGGGGTGCCTATGGTTACAGTTACTCTGGAGACAAATGTCCAGGCCCAAATAGCCAAGCTAATGGTGACACTGTGAATGCAACTCTAATGCAGCCGGGCATTAGCGGGCCTGGCAGCACTAACTTTCAAATCAATGGGAATAAAGGAGGAGGGGTGTGGGAGGTAGGGACAGTCAGCTCCCAGAATATGCCATGGGGAAGCGGAAACGGTGCAAGTGCTGGTGGGAGTAGAAGAGGATGGGGCAACCCTGCACAAAACACTGGCACTAGCATTTCAAACGGGGAGTGGAGTAAACTGCCCAGTAATCAGCATTCCAACGACAGTGTGAATGGAAACAGCAGGAAGTTTACAAATGGGTGGAAATCTGCTGAGGAGGAGGACCTTAACAGCCAGAGTTCTGCTGCTTCACAGATACCAGAGCAGAACAGCGCATGGGCCAAAACAGGTACGGGGGACAGCGAGGGCAGTTCGGAGAGCACTGGATGCCATGAAGACAGAGCGACTACGGAAGGACAGAGTCGGGAGAGGAGGAAAGTTGACCAGCATGCATTACTCCAAAGCATAGTGAACAGAACTGACTTAGATCCACGTGTCCTCTCCAACTCTGGCTGGGGACAGACTCCAATCAAACAGAATACTGCCTGGGATACCGAATCATCACCGCGGGGTGAAAGGAAAACTGACAATGGGACAGAGGCCTGGGGAGGCTCTGTGACACAGACTTCCAGCTCAGGGGGGTGTGTGGATAGACCTAGCCCTAACAATAATGATACCTCATCTGTATCAGGGTGGGGAGATCCAAAGTCTGCTACGAGGTGGGGAGACTCGAAAGGGTCAAACAGCCAAGGGGGGTGGGAAGAAGATTCTGCTGCTACAGTAATGGTCAAGAGCAATCAATCATGGGGAAGTGGCAAAGAGGAAAAATCATCTTGGAATGACGCACAGAAGATTAAACAGGGATGGGGAGATGGACAGAAAGCCAGCCAGGGTTGGGCAGTTTCTGCTGGTGACAACTGGGGTGAAAATTCAAGAAGTAACCATTGGGGTGAAGCTAAGAAATCTAGTTCAGGAGGCAGTGACAGTGACAGATCAGTATCTGGTTGGAACGAGCCAGGTAAATCAAATTCTGTTACTTGGGGAGGTAATAATACAAACCCAAATAATTCATCAGGATGGGATGAGCCTGCGAAGTCTAATCAGAACCAGGGCTGGGGAGACCCTCCCAAATCCAATCAGCCTCAAGGTTGGGGGGATTCATCAAAGCCAATCAACTCTCCAGAATGGAACAAACAAGATGTTGGCTCTTGGGGAGCACCATCTGCCACAAACAAACCCCCAGGGTCAGGCTGGCTGGGTGGGCCTATGCCGGCACCAGCAAAGGAGGAAGAACCCACTGGCTGGGAGGAACCATCCCCGGAATCCATACGCCGTAAAATGGAAATCGATGATGGAACTTCTGCTTGGGGTGATCCAAGCAAATACAACTACAAAAATGTGAATATGTGGAATAAAAATGTCCCAAACAGTAGCAGCAGTTCCGACCAGCAAGCACAGGTACATCAGCAGCTACTGTCTTCAAGTGCCATGTCTAGCAAGGAGAGCAGTTCGGGTTCTGGTAAGCCTTGGTTTTATGCAAATTTGTGTTTTCTTTTAATTGTAAAAGAGTTATTTTGGTTTTACTTCATATAATGATGTTTTAGTTTCAAAGCAGAAAGGGGAAGATGCTGATCAAGTACTGGGACAGCAGTGCTCACAGGTGTTTGTTTTTGCATAGATTGGAAGATCTGTTCTAGTTTTGCATAGTTAACTTGAGTGATGAGGACTAGACAGCTTATCCTGAGTTCTGGCCAGTTGGAACGCAGCGAAAATATTTAATATCTAAGGAATACAAGTATTTTATTTCATTCAATTCTAAACCAGTTAAAACTTCATGTTGCAAAAGCCACCTCCCACAAAATCATTGTTGAGCTGCCACAAGACAGAATGAAGGGCGATGGGTTTATATAGACTCAAGGTCAGACCTTCTGATCTTGTGGTTTTGGGAGCAGTGGATAGTGGTGCTTGTTTTGCCTGGTATGTATCAAGTATTTTGTGCTCTGTCTTTTTTTCAGCTGCGAAGAGAAGTAGCTTAAGTACAATGAGCAGCTCTTGGGGAATTTAATATCTTGGGCATTTCTGTTACCAAAATGTAGTTATTTACATATGAAATTCCTGGGTTTGTGATTGATTTTTTTTTAACGGAACAGCTTACAGTTCTAATAATTACTTTTATACAAAATGTAAATGTGTGCTTACATGCTTTTTGTTGTATGTTACGGATCTAGAAAGGGCAAAACACTTGAGCCTCTTTAGATAGCTTTTTAAATCCTGTTAGAAAACATGCCAGTAACTCGTACTGCTTTAAAAAGGTTGGGGAGAGCCCTCTACTCCAGCCACTACTGTAGATAATGGAACTTCCGCGTGGGGTAAACCCATGGATACTGGTACCAGCTGGGGAGAACCCATCAGCGATGCAGCAGGCACCTCTGGCTGGGGAAATGCTTCTCTTGGTCAACAGGCTGCAAATAAACCTGGTGAGTGCTTTCTGTGTCTTCTTTCAGTGGAGGTGTTTGAGAAAGGTGAAACACCTCTGTAAAAGCCCAGAAATGTAAAGCTGCTTTGTCTTGACTTAGACATAAAGCTAAGTTCTGTGTGAGGGGCACTCAGTGTCCACTGAAATGTTAACTTGTTGGATTTTATTCACAACCAGGGCCTAAATCTATGCAAGACAGTTGGTGTGGAGATGACATGCCATTGGCAGGCAGTCGTCAGACCAGCTGGGAGGAAGAGGAGGATGTAGAGATTGGAATGTGGAACAGCGGTTCTTCACAAGAAGCTAACCCATCTTTGAATTGGCCACCGTATATGAAAAAAATGCCCACAAAGGTAATTGTGGCTCATGAGATGTCAGTGCCAAATGTAAGAATGTGAGTTGGCCATGGAAAGGAGAATATGAAGCGGGAAGGTTCTGAGCACTGCTCCTCTCCTGTTCTGTGAACAATTCCCAGAGGAGGCCAAGTCAAGGTTTGTGCACTGTTGTCTTTTCTGAAAGCTGAGT
Source organism: Neomorphus geoffroyi (assembly GCA_033558235.1). NCBI lineage: Eukaryota > Metazoa > Chordata > Aves > Cuculiformes > Neomorphidae > Neomorphus > Neomorphus geoffroyi. The sequence goes on from JAUMJM010000038.1 coordinate 3,501,606, forward strand.
CAGAGCAGGTTGCTGTGGAGAGGAGCACCATTAAGCTTTAATCTTCATTCATAACGTTTTACGATGTGATTTAAGCAGTAGGTGGTGAACATCTTCTGAGCATCACAGGAATTCCTTTCTGTTTTTAAGGGAATAATGAAAGGTGGAAATAAACAAGATGAAGCATGGATCAATCCATTCATTAAGCAATTCACAAATCTCAGTTTCTCAGTAAGTATATGCCTTCACCTGGCTTCCCTGCCTCCCTGGAGCGCAGATCACAACCACAGACTGAAATGCTTCAGTTACCAACTGTTCATTGTCATCATGTTTGTCTCCCCTCTGTCACCCTCTGTACGTCCTCATTGCTAAAAGACTGTTTAGTAGTGGAAGGTATTTGTGTAAACAGCACCCAGGTGCCCATCCAGTAGGCTGCTTTACGTAACGTTACGTATGGGGTTTGGTTTCAGTTGGGAAACAAGTAAAGGGAGAAAATGCTTTAAAATGGCATCTGATTTGTCTCGATCTTTCTTTTTCTTGCAGGTTTGAATTGCAATAGTATATATGAATCTTTTTGGTTTAGCTTTAAAAAATGTTGTTATTAAATAATTATGATTCATTTTATTACTTCAGAGAGAATCACCAGAAGAAACCATACAGAGCAATAAGATGGACATGTCTGGAGGTGAGAACAGGGAAACCTAGCTGGGTTCTACTGCTTTCCTTTCCAGTCTCTAGTTCATTTATATCCTGCTGTAAATTACTTCTTTAAACCTATATATAATATATGTAGTTATAGGTATCTGTAGTTAAATATGTGTTTCCCTAAAGAAAAAGAATCCCCTTGTAGAGGAAAAAAACATTGTGCGTAGGAGTAGCGCCACAACCCAAGCCATGTGGCTGCTGTGTCACATTATCTGTGGATCATGCTAAGCTGATACACGTTACACTGACATGAAAGCTGGATTCAGGGTGTGGTGTGTTGATTTCTTGTAGTTTGAGTGTCCAGATTGCCTGCTGGATCCCTTCACTAAACACAAACAGAAACGTTCCGGATGCCACGTGTGCTCACTGTGGCTCCTTCTTGGAAGCACAGGTTTAGTTCTAAGAACTATATTAATAGCAAACAGTTCCTTTAGAAAACTTTTGAACCTGGTTGTAATGTGACTTGTGAGCAGTTTTATCTGAATCCTTTGATTATGATTCCGCTAGCAAATAAAAAAATCATGTTATTCTTTAATGTGTTAATAACTATATACTGTAACAATAGAATATTTCATTAAAAGTAATAGTAGCATTGTAGTTTTTATTGTAATTGTGCTCTTTTGTTTTAGTTTAAAATTAGGTATTTTCAATTTGGGACTCAGTCTATTGTGTAAAGAAAATGTTCTTTGAATTTCAGGTTTTCATACTAATGGCCAGCCTCATATAAATTATTCATTTTTTTTTTAATTTGACTTTAAAGCACCTGCTTGGCAAGCAATTCTCTTGCACTGCATATGGTGAAGTGTTAAATGAACTCCTTTACTACAGTTCATGGTGATCTTCTAAATTGCCTTGTGGAATTAGTGATTAAAGATAACCTAACATTTGCTTTTAGTAAAGAGAAATTCTTCAAATCGTGGAGTATTTTTTTTTAAGCTTAATATTTGGGGTTTTTTTCTTAACTGAATCAGATTAAGAATTGAGCTATTCTGACATATTCACAAATGCAAGGGATGTCATAGAGGTGCTGCTTCAAAGCCATGACAGAGCTTATTGCTGCTAAAAGTGAAAACTTGCATTCATGACTGGAAACTTAAGTTTAAACAATTACACTTGCTTATTTTTAAGTGAAAACTGAGAATAATATTTTTGTTAAGCGCAGCAAAAGCTATTCATGCTTTGATTCCCAGTCGTAGGCTGTCTGTAGCCATCGATTCATAGTGTTCCCTTTCCCATAAAGCCCAGAGAGCTGAAAGCTGAACTGATGTCTCTTCATACCTGGCTTGAGAGCAGTGTCAGTTCAACCTTTCATGAGCATGAACGAGTTTCTGGTGTGTCTGGAAAATGGAATGATTCTTCCATGTTGTAGTCACTCTCCCACCTTTCCATAGGGTTGTTACAGGACAAGCGGATGGAGATGGATAAGCATGGCCACAGTGTTGGAGATTACAATCGTGTGGTTGGCAAAGGCCCTGGTTCTCGTCCTCAGATTTCCAAAGAGTCTTCCATGGATCGCGGTCCTTACTTTGATAAGGTCAGTAGGTGTCTTACCAGTGGGCTCTTCCACATTGCTTTTACTCTGCACTCTGAGTAGTTAACCGTGTGTTCCTTAGCCTCTTGCATTTAGTGGAGAGGAAAATTCAGGCTTTCTTGTTAATCCGTAAGATGTGTTTTGTTCTGTTTAACTTAGTGATATAATACTAAGCTCTTTCTGTAGCCCATTTGCAGTGCCAATAACTAACCTGATCTCTTTTGTTTTCTGCCTATTTCCTGCTGGTGCTGGACTGTCTGACTCTTCCCTTCTGTTCCCGGCAATGGTTTCTCCCTTCTGCTTGCTTGCTGGCTGGTTGTTGCGCATCGGTTTGTCTGTCCCATCAGGATGGCATTGTAGCAGACGAGTCCCAAAACATGCAGTTTATGTCCAATCAAAACATGAAGCTTCCCCCTTCAAATAATGCACTACCTAACCAGACCCTGGGCTCCCTAGCAGGGCTGGGCATGCAAAACTTGAATTCTGTTAGACAGGTAAGGATGCCTGCCACTCCTTGGCGTGTTACTTGACAGCATGTAATGCCTTTCGATGTAATGTCCTAGCTGTTGATGTGATTGATGTGTTTAACTTCCAATTCTAATGTACAGGGGTGGGAGAAGCGGCAGAAGAGGTATTTTTGTCACTGACTTGTCCCTCTTTTCCCCAGAATGGCAATCCCAGTATGTTTGGTGTTGGTAATATAGCAGCACAGCCCAGGAGCATGCAGCAGCCTCCAGCACAACCTCTTAATTCATCTCAGCCTAATCCACGTGCTCAAGTGCCTCCTCCATTACTGTCCCCTCAGGTAACTCAGTGCATAAAATATTCCGTGTATAAACTACCAAAATGCTGCTTTGGAAATTTGGAGTTGGTTGCTGATATTCTGTAAATTCTTGAGAACACATTTGGCTTTATGAGTGTTTCTGAGACTGGGCAGCTGTTGACCAGAGGCTGTAATGTTCAACATCAGGTACAACTTCTTGCGTGTTCCCTCTCATCAGTCACTCGGCGCACTTGTCTGTTTTGCAGGTTCCAGTATCATTACTGAAGTATGCACCAAACAGCGGTGGCCTGAGCCCACTTTTTGGCCCACAACAGGTAGCCATGTTGAATCAACTGTCCCAGTTAAACCAGCTTTCTCAGATCTCCCAGTTACAGGTAAGCTCACAAAGCCAGTCACTCTGTGTTCTGTTTGAAAGTCTAAGTAGAGACTTAAGTCAGCTTTACACTGTTCTTAAAAAAACCACCACAAAACACTGTCTCCTAGCGGTTGTTGGCTCAGCAGCAAAAAGCGCAGAATCAAAGAAGCATGCCTTCTGGTGGTCGTCAACAGCAGGAGCAGCAGGTAAATACACACGTTTATTACTAACTTCTCAAACTAGATTTAAAAACTGTTTTGTCATCCCGAGCTGCATTTCTTGTGATAAATTGCATTAAAAGCATTGAAGAGTGAATGGGGTTTTGCCAAGGCATGACTCAGCTTAGTGCTGGGGTTTTGCTGTGCCAAGGTGCGCAGAACCCAAAGATGTGTTTCAGTATCTTTCTTTAAGTATGGAAAAGCTCTTCCCTATTTATATCGTAACTGCTCTGTCTTTTTAAGGGTCGATCTCTTAGTATGCAGCAACAGATGATGCAACAGTCCCGTCAGCTTGACCCAAACCTGTTAATGAAGCAGCAAACCCCGCCTTCTCAACAGCAGTCACTCCATCAGCCCACCATGAAGTCTTTCCTTGAGAATGTCATGCCCCACGCTACTCCTGAGCTACAGAAAGGGCCGTCGCCAATAAACGCGTTCAGCAGCTTCCCCTTAGGTGGGTTCCTCCATGCTCATTTCACACAGTCAATTAATGTTTACATGAGACACAGTCTTCCTTCTCACATTGCCTGCCTCTTCTGAAAACACTAGTGACTCTAATCCTGTTAGCACTTGTAATGGAAGTAGGAAGTCTTTGTGGGGCTTATCCAGTTACCTGTGTTCACCAAATAACTTCTCAGGAGTGCACTTGCTCCCCGAAGTGCGGTTTCTGTCTGTATTGCAGTGGAAAAAATGCTTTGCCTTCTAAAGGAATATCTGTCTTCTTTTCTTTCTTTTTTATCCTCTGGGTCCCAAGGATGCTACAAAGTCCTTTTGCTCTTATGATTCCTGGAGCTAAAGGACTTTGAGGTAGAATCCATTGCCATGGTCTCATTTCTTTGGATTTTAAGAATGTTTTCAACTACTCTGGGATTGCATAGGTAGAACAAAATGTTCAGTTCCCTTTTAGTGGTTTTGTCCAGGAAAGAAAGCTTTTCGCTCTGCATTTTTAAAGAATGGTTGTCTCGTTTCAGGCGAAGTGTCTGAACATTTATAAATACAAATATCTCGTGTTTCTTTCTCCCTACGTTTCCAGGCTTCTGTCCAATTTCTACTTCAGAAATTCCAGGCTTGTATATTTTCTCCTTACTTTAGGTTCCTCTTTTATGCTATCTTACACTTACCACAACTTTATACCATTTACCTCTTGTTCCTTACCCCTGTGGTTTTTTTCCTTCTCTTCAGTTTGCTTTTCTTCTACATCGTTCTAATCTGATCCTTTCTGTTGGGCTGATTTCCTTTCCATTCTCATTGCCCTTTGTAGACAAGTCTGCTTAATAGCGACTGTTGCTGAAATCCTTGTGCTTACAGGTGGAACAGTGTGGAGCCGGTGGGTCTGTGCAGGCCCTGCTGCTGCGCTGCATGTGGCACACTGGGATTTTGCTTGTGGCCAGTCTTAAGTCATAGCATCCTAGAATCACAGTTGCTGATGGTGGTTGGCATCAAGATTTATTTGCTGCTTCCATTCAAAGGGCGAGGCATAAAAATGAAGTTGGTTTAACCTGTTAGAGATGCTGTGTTAGGAATAATGAAAGGAATGTTTGACTTACTCATCAAACTTCGTGCCAAGTAGTTGCATCTTGCCTGTGTTAGGTTCCTTTCTGTTTCATTTCTCAAGTTGAGTTGTTGTAATCTCTTGTTAAGTAGGTGCTTCTTTAAGAAGAAAAGTTTTTGCTGTGCACAGACTATTCTGACAACAGCAAAATGCCGGAGGGAGAGATGTCGGAAACTGGATTGATTAGACTTTTCCTTTTTCCTGTTTCAGCTGTTGATAGCTGTTATATTCCTAAAAGCTTGGCTATCCTGTTATGCTTTCCCTGAGGCTTTTACAGGAGCTGCTTTTATAGCACCAAAATCTGCTGAGGCCTTTAAGAAAAACAACTTAAAAGCCCAAACATACAAACTAAATCCCAAACCAGGTACTATAAGGCAGTGAGTATCAGCTCAGGAACAGGATTAAGTACAAGGACGGTGCTGAATGAAAGTGTTTCTAGTAGAGTGTTGGAAAGTTCCCTGTGTGTTTCTGGCCCTGAGTTAAAAAGTTTTGGTGGTTTACTTTCAGAAATGAAGTAAATAGATTGGAAGGGCTTGAGATGTAACCAGGTGTGGTTGTGAATTAAGGATTCTTACAGACCTGGAAAGAGTGCAGATACGCCAAAGTCAGAAGCCTGGGCACATTGTTCAAGGCCAGAGTAGCTGGTTCTCGCAGGTATTTGGGCTGATTTGGTTTGGCATTGCATTGGTTCTCTGGCAGATAAACATTGGGAGACACAGGCAGCAGTTTCGAGCTGGAGAAGACAAGTTTTTGTTTGTTTTGCCTCACTGAGGTTTTGTGCAGTGTGGGCAGGATAAATAGAGGAGGGCATGGTGTTACTGGTGCAGTTCCACACAGAGTGCTTACCTGTTGGTGCTGGTGCAGTTCAAAACCTGCTGAGGGGCCAAGTGAGAGAAGAAAGCGGTCAGTGCAGATACCAGTGCGTAACTTATGAGCACAGACATTCCCTCCTGCCAAGGGAAGTGCTTTGGTAATGGAGCGCAGCTCTTCGGACTATGGCACCTCTGCTTTGTACGGCTGCGGTGGGCTGTGCTGGTGCTAGACTGGTGTTAGAAATGCCACATCTTTTAGGTGCTTACATCCTGATTCCTCTAATTTCCCCACTGGCTTTTCCCACTACCATCTTTGCATGCAGACATCAGCTGAGAACTTGAGAGCGCTTTGCATTGCTGAGCTTCTGTCTGCAGTAACTTCACGGTATCCAGTGCTAGTGTTTCTCAAAAACAGAGACTTGGAAGCATGAAATGGCCGTAGTAATACGCTCTTAGTGTTTATTAGGACAATAGTGGTGATTAGCAGAAGAGAAGCGTTTAGTCTGTATTTCATAGCTGTGTATGTTTTCAGGAATGAACTCAAACTTGAATGTAAACATGGATATGAGCAGTATTAAAGAACCGCAATCTCGACTGAGGAAATGGACTACCGTAGACAGCATTTCTGTCAACACATCGTTAGATCAGAACTCCAGCAAACATGGTACGTTCAGCGGGGCACTCAGTAGCACTTGACATGACATGTGAGACTTCCAGTTTTGGTGTGTGAAATGCAGATTTGCTGGATGTAGGCCGGTGGTTGTAACTGCTGTGATGCCTGTACCTGTCAGAATGGTGGAGTGTGGTCTGTGCCAAATTGCTGCCTGTTGTGTCCAACAGCCTGTAGCTTTCCAGAATATTCTTACTCACAGAAGTGATCTTGGAGTGACATTTAGTCAAAATGTGCAGAATTTCTTTTGTAGCCAGACTTTTAAGTGTGACTGTTGCTACTGGCTTTGCCTTACCCTGGACTATAAAGCTTCATAGATGTTTAAACCGAAGACTTGATGTTTTCTGGCTTTCTTTCCCCCCACCCTGCTGGCCTTGAGGTGATTTAAGGGGATTTAACTTTGTATGCAGACATTCTGATTATGTCTGATGGTTCTAGTTACAGGTTTCGATTATGAATGTGTACGTTTAGCATTCTGAAAATGGGGAGAGCTTAGCAGGCACAGACTGGCACCATCACTGTACTTGGTTCTAGAGGAGGCAGGCTTGATTGCTTTGTATTTCATTCCGGTAATCAGGATTCCTATGAATTTCAACTGCTTCAGTTGCTTGAAATCTCACTCAGTTAAAATTTGAGTGCATAGCATCAAGGTTCTGTGTCTAAAGATAGTTATAAAATGTCTCCACACTCCTATCCTGTGCAGTCCTTGGATTCTTTGGATATTTTTAGATTGGTCAGCTGTTTCACTACTACAAAATGATTTGAAATGGCTCACTGCCTGAAGCGTCCAGTGGAGATCCCCAGTGGCACTGTGAACAGCAGCTGGCTCTCACAGGTGAACAGATGGCAGTGCTGGTACTGTGCATTGGATCACCACTAAAAGTCATTTATTTTCTCAGAAACGTGGAACATCTTTGGCTTTGCTGTGTAGGAACTTTCAAACTCCTTACAGGACTTGCACAGAATCAGGTAGATTCCATACAGCACTGTCGTTCCTCGCTCTGCCTCCATGATTCTCCCCCAGACGACGAGTAGAATTTACGGAGCTTTGCCAGCGCTAAAGATCCTTCAGATTTTGCAGATGTTTTGCCCAAGAGCTCTCCCATCACAGAATACGTTCACTGCCCCTGCTGTCCAACTCCAGTCTCACAGAATGCTCTCACCCTCTTGAATTAATACTTTACTGAAGTTTAAACGTGTACTGTTTTGTGGGAGATAGTCCAGGTTTTCTCTGGAATTATTCAGAGACATTTCATTTTTGCTTCTATAATCCTGTATGTCTTCCTCTATAATTTGACACCATAAGGGGACAGCGTGCTGCTATGTACTTCATGAATGCTTTTTGAGGACACGTTTTTATAGACATATAGATGTATAAATAAAAATTCACAGGCTGTGAAAAATACTCTGACTATATTTTTTTGTTTTATTAGGTGCTATTTCAAGTGGTTTTAGGCTGGAAGAGTCTCCTTTTGTTCCATATGACTTTATGAACAGCAGTAACTCCTCAGCCAGTCCTCCTGGATCCATTGGGGACGGCTGGCCCCGTGCCAAATCGCCTAACGGCTCTAGCAGTGTTAACTGGCCACCAGGTATGCAAAATCAGCTCTGACCATGGCTCTTACTGTCCCACTGTGTTTCTTCTGGATTCGGTGCAGAGGAACAGCATGGAGGGTGTGTTTTTAGCAGATCAAAATCAAGCAGTGGTTCTGTTGTACAAAGAGAAGTCTGTTGCCCTGCTTTGAGATGTTACCCTGGTGAGACAGGACCAGAGAAAGCAGAAATTAAG